>JARLTB010000097.1:395000-922500 GCA_030141615.1 Unio pictorum
CCTGTGTCCAGTTACATAAAAACATTTCCAGTATAATATGTTCCTTTATCACATCAATATTGTTCAAATTAATTTCATTTTCATTGATTCATTGCAGTCTAACTAGATTATGACTGTGTGGGTGAATGTCTTTGTTTTGGCACGTATTTCTTGTGCTTTATATTATCTGGATTGATATTGATTGACTGGTTTTACAGCTCACTCACACTGTTGGTATATTCAGCGTCTTATCATAGCAATATTATTAGAGATACCCTCACGTCAACGGGAAAATGCATTACTGACCCACTCCCCCCATGGGACACTCTAGGGTTAAGGAGATTTGAACATGGCAATTTTGAGTCTATATACGGACAAGGGAAAGTGGAGTTGTTGTATAAAGACAATACGTGTATGAATGGAATAGGTGTGTTGACGTCACGGTACTGGTAACAATGTTACGAAAATTGTGGGAACATGTGTGCACCGGGCTGACCTCAATTGGGAACATAGGGTGGGACAAAGCTATATATTTATATAATACATACAACATAAACTATACAGTCACAAACAATTTACAACAATACAAAAAAAAAATTGTGTTTTAGACCAACTTTTATAAGCGTCTGCTTCGTAAACCAAGGCTTCCTCGTAAATGTTTTATAGAAGCGTCCATTTGCCAAACAAGAGAGAGTGCCAACAGATTATTTTTTTAATCGTCTGTTTGGCAAACTAAGGCTTCTTTGTAAATGCTTTATAGAAACGTCCATTTGGTAAATCAGAATTAAAATAAAAAGACACCACCCTCGTTGTCCCTAAAATCGGAGATGAAAGGTAACTTGCTGGTGATGGTAATTAATAACAACATGGAATGTATTCATTATTCTCCAAGAGGATACTGGAGGGGTAAAGCGGCAATCAGTAAACTCCCTAGCGCTGCAAAAGTGAAAAATACTACAGCAGCGGATTGGTTATCCAAACAGGCGATATGGCAAATTTATCTACCACCACCTAAACAAATTAACTACTCGCATTTTGATGTCAGCGCACCTAATGAGGTTCATCAGGCCGATATATTATTTCTGCCGCATGATGGGTTTTACAAATACGCGCTAATCGTAGTTGATGTTGCGAGTCGATACAAAAAAGCAGAGCCGTTAGAAACAAAATCATCAACTGAAGTTGCTTCTGCGTTTGAAAGAATTTATCGTAGGGGTCCTCTGCATTGGCCAAATCTATTACAAGTTGATCCTGGCAAGGAATTTCAGGGTGCGGTGTTATCAACAATGAAGCATCATAATGTCATCATCAGACGCGAACATACTGCACTACATCGCGATCAGGCAATTGTTGAACGATTTAATCGGACACTTGCTGAGGGGTTATTTGGATATCAAGTCGCGAGGGAATTCATCCAGGATAAACGATCCCATGAATGGGTCAAGAGATTTCCAGGCGTGATTACCGCGCTGCATAATGAGACTACTCAAACAATTAATATGAAACCTAACAATGCGATTTAAAGATGTATATACCCGTAAAACCGCAAAATGATTTTTCAAAAAAACCAATACTAGGTAATGTCACTGTTAGGTATTTATATGAACCCTGAGAGCTCGAAGGCGGTACAAAAAAGTTTCACCACGCATAAAATATCTAGCATAACACGATCTACGAGTAGACCAGCAATCTATAGATTGGATTCAACTTCTCCTCAGCGAGGATTTACTAGTGAACAACTACAAGTGATACCCGAGGGTACTCAATTACCGTCGCGTGGTCTTAACTAGCACCTCTGCGTCTGTTGAATTCAAGACAAGTCAGCATCACATTATCTCTGGTATGACCAAGGCTGCTATTCTTTCCGTCTACGGTAAATTGGCGAGGATCTTTATCCGACCAACGCCAACTCATTACACAATTGCAACTCGCGCAGTGATTATTCTGTTGTTGTTTCAACGTAGTTATTAATTCAGCATCAATATCAAATTCTCTGTTATTTCTTTATCCTGTTGTTTATAACTAGATAGCTTTTTTCTGATTATATCATCGCTGATAATATTATTGATTGTAATGCCATTATCATCTGACACAATATCATTTAACAGTATATTCTGTTTTTCACGCTGTCCTGCAATATTAACTTCGATATTTTGTCGCCGTGTATCCTTGGGTCTATAACAGAGCGGTGTTGGAAGTGTTGCAATGTTTTTTTTATGCAATTCAAATAACTTCGTCTGATGTATGTCTCTGACTATTTTTCTACTTGCTACTATCAAATCGTTTGGTCTCCACGCTTCTCAAAAATCATTTAATGGGGTTTCCGAAAGTATTTCACGCGTTATTTCACATTCGATTTTATCCGATTGTAATCTAATGAGTTTCTTGAACTCGCGTAATTGTTCATCAAGTGCTCTATGATCAGTATTAATTTCTTCATAATATTCTACAAAATTCTTTAGCCAATTATGTGGAGACAAACCGACAAATGGTGGTGGTTGGCCATGATCGCCGCACATTATCACTTTTGTATTCGCTAGCAATAGCCACTCGATAAACTTTTGTAATACATCTAACGATACCGTGCATATCTCATCCCAAATTATGACTTCAGAAATAAATTTCTCACCCATTCGATCAGGAGTCCATTCGTCGCCTTTCCATCGAAAGAAACTGTGATAAGTACAGGCATTAATTCCCCGTTGTTTCATCTCCCTGGCAAGTCTATGGGTCGGTTTTAACACGATCATGTTTAATTTGGAAACGCTAGCGTTTCCACAAAATATTTCAATCGCAAGAGTCGTCTGTCCTGACCCACCACAGCCGTTTAAGTAAATGGTTTTATATCTACATATTGGATCAGATATCGACGGTGCATTAGATAGTTCTAATATCTGATTATTTTTCAAGTAATTGTTTTTAATCGTAACATCTGCTGATTTGGAATAATCACGCAGTACTTCCTTTTTAATTCTCCATGATCCCCAATTCTCGTCAGAATTTGTGAATTCAGCCACTTTTTCGCTGTGTTTTACATCTATGTAAAATGAATCAGTGGGGACTCTAACTGCGGTGTCAGGAAATCTATTTATCATTGAAAATAAATTAATAGAAGCATAAGCCATCATAGACGCCCTCAAGTGTGTATTCTGAAGAGTTTTTCCATCGTTGTAAGTAACAATTGTATGGAAGTTTGTTCCATCGGATAAAAAAATGTTTTTACTATTTGCATATATATACTTAGATGTTACATCCGCGATTATAAAATCGCATTCAACGCTATATATAAAATCAACCGTGAAGAATATCAGTTATTGTCGTATTTTCCACCTTGTGTGAATTTACCAATTATTCTTCTACCGAGTTCTTTTGCTTTGTTTATTTCTAACTTCAGATATCTGTTTGGACCATTTCATGATATATTCTTCGTCGAGATAAGGAAATTGTTTTCTATTTTCGCTGATTATACTATCTAGACTATCGTGTTGTGATAACCAGACTTCAGTTTGTTTTCGATATGATATAATCGCTTCACTGACAATACCGTAATAGCACTATTGGCATCCAGTGTTTTTCAGATATGTGTCTACGAATCCAAACATAACAACACGGATGAATTCCTTTTGCCAGTTCAATTGCTACCACACGAGAGAATCCAGTTAAATCAAAATCAGGCAGTGGTCAATTAATCGGAACACGGATCATTTCATATGTGGGATGTCCAAATCTTTTGAAGTACTCAGCACATTCTCCGTACCCGAGAAGACTCCCAGGATAACACGCAACCATATCAACTGAAATAATACTTTCGCGGTCATATTTTGTATTCCATAATCCAGCATGGTTGTATTCGATGCAGCTTGATTTGATATATGTTGGTTTCCACATGTTTTTCTTTCTCGCTGCAACCGACGGAATTGCAAAACAATTTGTTAATAATTGTTCGTCGCGTTCCGTTGAGAAACTACTAGCTAGTTTTGTCATCTCGTTGTGAAGGGCTTCAGTACGGTATAATTCGTCGTTTGGTGTTAAAAATTTGTCGAATTTTCCCTCTTCGTTTTCAAAACTGTGAAGTAACCACAATGACACAGGATCGTTTTGACAACTCGTAAATGAAATAGAATAATTTCTCATAGGGGGAGAGTTCTGGGGAGAAATCCGCGGGTAGATATTTTATTGTTCTTTCTCGCGGAAATATTTTTACTGCAGGTGTCCACGCATGTTCGTTATGGTCAATAATTTTGATTGGGGATCCTCTCGATTTATATTTCGGTTCATATAATACATCTCCTGTTATCGTCGTTACTGATATTGGAAATTTTAGTATTCGTTCTAGTTCTGCCACATTTTGAATCGTTGCTCCATTTTACTTTACTGTTAGTCCCCAATTATTTATTTTTTTGCGTCCTAGATCCATCAATTTGTTTCCACGCAACGCATTTGTGAAGTGTTTTATTATTAGTTCTGCTACACAATTCAGCGATGACAGTTTCATTGGTTTAAATTTTTCAATACTCGGTTTATTATTTATCGGATAGATTCCATAAACAACTGCTGTTACAGGATAAGATCTCTCGTAATAAGGTTTGTCAATTCCAGTCAAAATTCATGGTTTGGAATTTGGACTCACAGTGACAGTTCTTGTATCTTTCAAGATTGGTTCACATTAATCTCGAATAATCCAATCTCCTGTTTCTGAGCGGATAATAAATTTCACTTTAAAAAATAATTTTTCTTGTCAAGATGTGAGATCATCACTGCTGCGTTTTCGTCGTTCATGTTAGCATCAACAGTACCATCAATTCGAAATGTTGACCAGCAGTGAGATGCTCCATCGCGTTTGAATTCATTAAAACAATCACGAAGTTTACCTATCATGCTTCTATCACTTGTTAGACACTTTGGTGTATTAATGGAGACACTATCGAGATTGAATTTATCATTTTTCCAAGGCGTCATTTTCGATAATCTCTCGAACTACACCATATTATAATTAAAGCAAATATTTAAATAAGAAAAGTATTGTATAATGAATCATTGCAAATGGTTGATGATATGATCAGTAACCGCATGTAAAAAATCATGCAGAAATGAATTATGTGGATATCATTTACAAAGCGTTCGTCGTGGATGTTTTGGGCCCTCCCTTGCCTCCGATGTGGGGTAGGGGTGAGAGGAAAATCGCAGTTGTGTCTCACTTGTGGTGGTAAGCGATACAGAGAGTTGAAGCGTTATTATGATAAACGAATTAAGAATTCCATCAATGACTCTGACTCTGTCCCTGACAGCGTCAGCGACAAGATCATAAGAACACTTCAAGACTATATTTATAGATTCCAAAGTTATAATTAAATCAATTAATAATAATAATATTAAATTAGACAAATAATATTTAGTATACAAATGGACCAAGAATTTCAACCGCATCCCGTGATCAGCAATTATGAAGCGTCTCGTGACGGTATTATCAGAAACCGCAGACTGAAGAAACCAGTTGGTTCTGACAATGGTATGGGGTATTTGACGTTTGCCGCTGGAGGAAAAATTTATCTTAATCACAGAATCGCATACGGGTGTTTCCATGGATTGATCAAGGATGGTTTTGCTATTGATCACATAAATGGTATTAATAACGATAATTCTTTGCATAATTTACGAGCTGTTACACAGTGAGAATACTACATTCGGGAAAACTGGTATTTATAAATCAATTGGGAAGAGACCTGTAAAATCATTTAATACAAAACAAAACGAGCAAATAATATTTCAATAAATAAATGAAGCCGGAAAATATTTCGATATTTGTTTGTCTTCTGTTCATAGCGTTGCAGAGAATATAACCAAGACGGCTTTTGCAAAGTGTTTTAAAAATATAATTCAATTTACATACATCTGAGTTATATTTTGTACTATAACACAAACGGGGAATAACTCGTGCGAGTATGTGTGTCGGCTTATGAAAAAGTTATAGATTTCAATGGGTTTTTCCGATAACACTTTTGTTGTAGTCACGTGTATCTCAATAGGATAATGGTTTTCTTGTGTTGGTTTATTTTCCGCATATAAGGCAATCTCTTGTCATTATTATTACAGTTTTACCCAAACTGATAAGATGTAACAAAACGGCACTCTGCCTCAGACACAATTCCCCACACACTACGGGAGTGAAACAATACCTCTGTTATTGCCCTACATGTACGTAAACACGGAAAGAAAAACCACAATAACTGATTTTTCGAAGATAACGGAGGGGATCCAAAAATAGGAATTATACCACGGTTGATACATATATCGTATTCGAAAGCATATACCTGTAGATATCGAATTTAGCGTATTCGTTAACGCGTTGGGACGTCGTTCTGGAGCCCATGGTTCGATTCTCGTAACAGGCATATTGTCGAGGTTACCGATTTAGAGGTTTTTCTATATAATTGAGGGCGCCAGCCTAAAGATACTTGTGTACACCTCCAGTCACGTCAAATACATGAAAGTGTAATTTTGCACCCCGAGAAATTAATTCTTGGGGGGAGGTGTATACAACAACAATGATGCCCCCAAAATAAACGGTAACATGGATGCAATAAGATCCCCATTACATTAGGGTAACCCCACAGGATAATTCAGAATGAATTATCGGCCAAGAGAAACGGTCATAGGATCAAAGAAAGAAGGAAGAGAGAAATCTCAAAGAGAAATAATCCTCTCAAAGAAAAAGAACCCTATGAAAGACACAAATAAGGGACCCAATGAATGATAATCGCTCATCATGATTACTGTTTATTTTTGAAAAATATATCAATATTATATATTAGAAATATGGATTATTATATATGCATTCTGAAAATATCAATGAGGTTATAACCGAAATTTTAAATTTGAAAAGTCAAGGAATTCAATTGTAAGATAAATTAAATTGTGATAGTATCCTTTCCGATTTTCAAGATATTGAGGATAATATGCAAAGGAATAAATACATGTTGTCTGAGTCATATAGTTTTATTAAACAAATCCAACACGCGATTTACGATTCTTTCAAATATGAAAATGACGTAAATAAGTTTGTCCCGTTATTTACTATCATGTAAAAAAATCAGAAAGAAATTAGGAAATGAATATGTAATCAAACGCGCAGTTAATTCAAAAATAAAGAATATAAAAATGATTATCCGTCAAACCGAAAATTCTACTTTGATTCAAAATACCCCTTTGGTTACCTCAATACAGTACAATATTCTCACTATGAATCTACATGTATAAACACCCATACCTGCGTCTATTGTATACTTGCAAATAGGTATTGTGCACTTACTCAACCAGAAAAAAATTATATGCTGGTTTATAATCAATAGTGGCTTTACACGGAAATAATAATACAACACTGTAGTGAAATCGGGGTGGGTGGGAATTCATGAATTTATTTATTAATTGCTGAAAATATTTCAGCAATATATTTTTTTTATTGATTTTTGGTCATTTTGGACATTTTTCACTGTTTTTTTAGTCCTTTTTGTTTTTAAGTCATTTTTGATGATTTTGGATGCATTTTTGATCTGAAAAATAGTGTAAACTAGTCGACGTTCTTTAAATGAATCAATTAGAGATTTTTCTCATTAAAAATCATTTTATGATTTTCAGGTCAAAAATGCATTAAAAATCAAAAAAAAAAAATAATGAAAAATTCCTGATTTTATCATTAAAAATCATTTTATGATTTTCGGGCTAAATGGCCGACGTTCTCTAAATGATTCATTTAGCGATAATCTCATTAAAAATCATTTATGGTGACTTAGTCATTGCATTTAGATCGTACATTAATTAACAATGGTAAACGAAGCACTAACGACTAGATTAGCGCGCGAAAGATTAGCAGAAATTAAGAAGTTCATTCCAATCCGTGATTCTGTTCGAGAAAAACTGCAAGCAAGATAGAGTCTTCAGACTGATTTTATGACAGGAACTCAAGACCTGTTTAAACCAATAACCAAAGCTCCCCACCGCCTGAACCACTTTAAAAACAAGAAGAAAAAACTTCAAAAGAAAGAGGAGACTATTTACCTGAAAAAATATTTACGACTGATGCGTTACATAAAATTAAAAACATCCCTAACGATCATGAATTATCTACATTTGCTAGAGAGAGTTTTAAAAAAGGAATAAGGGAACAATATATACATTATGAATTTGACGACTCTATAAAAGACAAGACACCTCGGCATTAAAAATATATTTAGCAAACCACTGTCAAACTAGAATCACACAAAAGATGCATCCTAAGTTTGATAATTATATGGCTATGGTAAAAGGTGTCACACAACAACCACCATCATATGCTCCTCCAGAAATAACATTAAGAGCAGAAGTTGACCCTGCACATGGTGCAACTGGTACAACTAAAAAAAACAAAAGGAAAAGGATTTTCTCAGAATAGAACCTCAAAGGGTGGTCTAGTTAGTTGTCCTAGTAGTATTCTCAGCGATATAGCACGATTAGAAGTACTCATCGGAAGAACACGAGCTGGAAATAACTCACCGGAAATAATTAATGAAACAGCTGATATCTGCAGGCAGTTATTTCAAGGCGGCATCATGGATATTGATGTATATCGAGAGTTTGTTGACGAGTTAGCGGACGGTTATCACAGTGACTTATTTGATGACTTCATCATTGGTGATCAAATCACCACATTAGATAAATATCATTTAAATAAGATGATCATACACTACAACCACGATAAACCAACCAGTGTCTACGTAGGAAATTCACGATTGCCTGTTTATAGAGCGCACAATGGTTTGGCTTCGGCGATACCATTACCTGGTTATTTGCAAGATTGGCTCCAAAAGTAGCACCAATCGCAAAAGAATTATCGATGAAAGTCATTGATGGTATTCGTGATAAAGGTATTAGTGCTGTTGGAGATATTGCCGGGAAAGCGTTTTCCGCCGCGAAGGATAAACTAATGTCGTTCGTTCGACAGCGAAGGAAACCACTGATGAAATCACCGATTACTTCGTCATTGAATGCACTACCATCCACGGAAGTAATGCCTGTAAGTGTTAGCAAAATAATAAATAGCGCGGTGGATCAGAAATTAGCATCATTGGCGACCAGCAACCCAGATGATATCGCAAACATGATAGCGGGAAGTGGCTTAAAATCCCAACCGAAATCGCGATTTAGATCAAGGAATATATAATAAAATGTTCAAACTGACACTTGATCCAGCGTTTGATATGGACGCCTCAGTCCGTAAAGATGGTTATGTACGCGATAATTAATTCTATTCCTATCATGCAGTACAACCAGATATTCGATCAAGAATTGAACTTCAAGTCCATGCTACCAGTAAATACCTTATACCCGCTGAAGCGTTTATCGAAGTAGAAGGAGAAATTGTAACAAATGTTGCAGCTAATACACCATATCCAGTTGGTGCTCAAGTCGGTTTTGTTAATAATGGTATTATGGCGTTATTCGAGAGTGCAAGATATCTGATTGATGGAAAAGAGATTGAGTCGATATAACGCGATGTTGATATCGCCACAACAATAGTAGGGCTAGCAAGATATTCCGATGATTATACAAGATTGGCAGTCCCTTCTATGATGTTTGCAAAGGATGCTAAGGACACTACTGGAAAAATTCCATTTATTGTAAGACAACCAAAGAATCGTGCTGCTCCTGTTCCTGCTAATAATGATGAACTCGAGGGTATGATTATAAATACTGATCCCATCTACAACCTAGGAGCTGCAACGCGTATGTCATTGTTGAAAGAAGAGAATCGACGATTTTCATGCGCGATTCCACTGCATCACATATTTGGATTCTGCAGAAATGTCCAAAACGTTATCTATGGAGTGAAGCATACAGTAGGAATTATGCGAAAAAGTACTGACAATGACGCAATTTCGAGGATTCCAGCAGATGCTGCACATCCAGATGCTGATGCCGGTAAAGTCATTTTAACAAAACTATCATTGTGGATGCCAGTAATGATTCCAGCACTCGCCGCAGAAGAACGATTACTATCATTTATGGACCATGGAGGAAAATCATTGCTAAGCTGGCTAACAAGAAACAACAGATGTTAAACAATCAGCTGTTAACGGTATATGTACATGGAACCTAGAATCACAACAAGGTGTTTCAGCTCCACGTCATATATTTATTGAGTTACAGGATATGACGAGGGTTGGTAATCAAGCACATAGCAATATGATATTTGATCAATTAGGTGTTACTGATGTGTCGCTGAGAATAAATAGCCAGCAGGAACCATCTGAGGATATACAACTTCATTATGGTCAAAACTATATTGCACGCGTGTATCATCGTCTGTTGTTATATATGTGGGATGCGATCAAAATATTGATACAGGTCTACAAATATCACAACATGATTTTAGTACCCTTTAACCGATCTATTACTTTTCGTTGGAACATCTTGATTTAACAAGACAGTCCGTCGTTGATTTACACTTTAGAGCTACTGTGGACCGTGGAGCTATTGCTAATTACAGAGCGGTTGCTGTCATTCTCAGCGATAAATAAATGTTACTCGAAGGTGTTGGTGGACGAATGAAATAGGTGATGCACCAGTGGAAAATATGTAATTGAAAATCCTTCGGATTTTTCACACTAGTGTTTTTCCAATGTAGCAATTAGATCAATATGTTATTATTATAATGTCATACAGTGTTGTTAGTGTTACGTTAACCCCTAGTCAACTCAAGAAATTGCAATCGGAATCAGCTAAAAAATGTGGAACCACGATAACGCTGTAACACAACCAGATGTCTGGTGGTCAGAATAAATTGTCACTGACAACTCGTCAGATAAAACACTTCAATGACGCTTTCAAAGATAAAAAAGGTGTTCAGATCACACTCTATGCAGCTGCGATAAAAAAACATGATGCAATCAAGTGGTATATTTCCACTGTTAGCTGCGATTCCAGCATTAATTGCAGGCGGTAAAGCGGCTGCGTTGGGAGCTGCTGGAGCTCTTTGGTGCAATAGCAGTACACAGCATTGCTCAATCATATGAACCAAAAAAAGGACGTGGATACAAAAAAGGGAAAGGGTCTAAGATTACCAGGAACCCCGTATTCATGGTACACCGGAAAAGGCCTGAGACTAGAAACAGTTTGTTAACACCTATATCTTCGATATTGTCGCCCATGTCAAATTTTCATTTACTCGATGCTGCTAAAAAACTAACGATAAAACACTTCAGAGGTGTCTTTATGAAAGATCAGTTACCGGCACAACCAAATAACGTTAAAACCGGTATCATTAATCTTGATAACAGCACCGGACCCGGAACCCACTGGGTTGCATACGCGGCTGATCCGCGTGCAATTGTTTCTTTCGATTCACATGGGTTAGCGCCGCCTAAAGAATTTACGCGTTATATAAACCACTTAAAAACTCCTCTCTGGTATTCTACGCTACCAACACAACAAATTAATGAAACACCAATATGTGGCATAGAAGTATTAAATGTCCTTGACGTTATTTCATCATCGGGAAAACCACCTCATCGGGTCGTAAATGAATATACTAGTAATCGCTTTTTGGAGAGAAATTATATAAAATAACATGATTGATATTTGGGGGAGATCTTTATCAAGCCTGAATCCCCCTGCGGATTCGGGATTGTAGAATTGGCCCGACGTGCCTCGCCACGTGTCGTAAAAGGCGACTAAGTAGAGGCGACCTGTTTGCCGTGGGTTGCGACCCGTGTCAGAGGAGGAAAGGATCCTGGTAGTTGAGCGGAGGCTTTTCCGATGCAAAATACACTACTTTGGCCTCTACTTCTCTTAGACGGGTGGTCGAGATGGGCCGGTTTCGACAAATCCGCTGGTCACGCCGAGCCCTAGGAGGTCTTTATTTACTAGCTCACCTTCTATATCTTTCTTGTATCTCTCTTGATACCACCGTTGCCTCTTCAGTCTATCATTCTAGCTTTCATTTTCCCAAGTACTAGAGGACTTCCTAGATAGTGGTGGCTTAACGGATCAATCGGGAGGTAATTTTGCCGATCCAAGGTAAGTTTATCTACTGAGTAAAGCATCTGTGTATCCCTGGCACTTGAAACGTGTGCCCTTGTTGGGCTCCATGGTGGGCGGGGAGCATGGGTGCAGAAGCATTAATACAAAATCATGGAAAATTCAACAAATAAATCAAAACAAACGAACGAAACCACTATCCGACTCTGATGAAGAACCATGTGGTGTGGAGTCATTTACATGCTTCATGGTCATACAGTCTACAGATGCTGAAAAACCAATTACAACACTATCTCCTTTTGTAATTGAGAAAACTTTAATTGGGTTGATCGGCACACCAAAATGTGTCAAGAAAATGAAATCGAGCTGTCTTCTCGTTGAATTTGAGCGAAGGGGTCAATCAGAAAATCTCAAAAAGATGAAAACATTCTTTGACATTCCAGTGACCTCATTCGCTCACACTTCCTTGAATACGTCCAAAAGCGTGATGCGGTGTCGTCACATGGCACAGATATCATCGAAGGGATGAAACATGAAGGTGTCACTGCAGTGCGTAGAATACTTATTAAACGTAATAACACCCTGCAGGACACCAACACATTTGTACTTACCTTTAATAAACCAATTGTGCCCAAAGTGGTCAAGGTTGGGGTTTTGTAAGTAAAGGTTGAGATCTACATACCAAACCCCCTTCGATGCTATAAGTGTCAGAAATACGGCCATCACGAAGACAGATGTTCCAGAGTCAAGGTCTGTGGCCGATGCGGAGACCACTCTCATCAGGAAGCTGATTGTAGAGCAACTCCGCATTGTGTAAAACTGTGGCAAAGAACATCACGCCAATTCTAAGGATTGTGATACTTGGAAACAGGATAAGGAAATTCAGAGGGTAAAGTTTACCTCCAGGATACCCTACCCAGAGGCCAGAAAACTTGTCCCGTTCAAAAATAGCCTTTCCTGGCCCATCCATCTCCACAGTTGTGAAACACAACCCAAACATCACGAAGGACGCACAAACACAGACAGATCAGCCCGATTCAACAACAAGTGCCAATATTTCCACGAAACAAGATTATCATGGGTATCTTAGTTGGGTACATTGGTATCATCAGCAGCAGAGAGGGTGAACAGACCACGTTTTCAAGCAAATTTAAGGCTTACAGATCATGTTTTCGAGCAAAATATGGCCTACAGATCATGTTTTCAGACAAAAAATAAGGCTTCCAACGAAATCTCATTTAACCAAAAAAAAAGTCTCCATTTTTGCAAAAACGGAGATTTTACGATTTTTTAATCAATTTTGCTCGCAACGATGTGGTCATCCACCCTCTCTGCTGCTATGGGTTAACAAAAAATAATAAATGATTTGATCCAGTCTTTATGATGGAAGTCTTTATGACGAAAATCATTTATGATTTCACAAACAAACTAATCGCTAACACCTCATCTTGTAGATCAATCAGATTATTTGACTGGTCGGTGAGTCTAAAATTAATTCTCGTTAACGAATTATTATGGCATCGCATGTAGACAGGATTAATTGGGTTTTCAATAATTAGGAATCCTGGAGGAGCTGTTGGTGCAAACGAATAAAGAATATATCCCTGCTGAGCTTGATTTGATTGCTCTAGATTAATTTGATAGCTTCCTTCAATTACATCACATACTAAATTGAGCGCAATCACCGCTGAAATATTAACATTGTGCGGTGCAATATGGCTACCACCACCATCTGGATCATTATTATATTTGAGGAGGACAGTTGAATCTGATTTTTGTAGCGCCTTGATATCGGTTTTAACAATTTTTGCTAATTCATCAGCGTTGTATTTCGGAAATTTGAAATTACGCAGATTGTCTTCTGTGATATTGTAATCGGTTAGGAATCGTTGTTTATTGTCGCTGTTGTCATTAATTATTGTTTGAATAATTAGTTCATAGATATATTTCATGTCCGATATAAGCTGATTTATTATTTCAACGTGTTTTTGCGATCTTGTTTGCCGTAGTTGTTCTAGTTGTGTTTCATATAATTGTTTAATCTCATTAAAATAACCACGGACGTCAGTTAGCGTAAATGAAATAGTAACAGATGAGTCGGTTGTTCTTTTAATGAAAAAATCCCATTGCAATGTGTCTTTGTTGGTGAATATAAATCTATCGCCGATTCTTCCTTTTCTTATATCAGATAAATTATCTCGATAACTGGGATTGATTTCATGATATGATTGTACGTCTGTGGTTAAGTCGGTGGTGGATTTTTCCGGTGGTTTTTCAGGCCATCCTAGTACGGTTCTAATAGAACTCTGATAGATATCTACGACGTATCCTTCTGTGCTTATCTCAATTGCGGATGATAGCGTCGGCTCATGAACTGTTATAGCGATTTTTGATTCTTTTCCAGTAATCGATTTTATTCTACGCGCGAACTCATTATTGATTTGTTCGATTTGGTATGATCCGGTTGGTATGGAAACAACGTTCCAGTCTGGGGTACCGTCGTCTTTATTCTTATTTGCAAATACCAGTGAATTATTCGGTTGTTGACCACCAAATGATTTTGATCTGATATTAGGCCAACTGTGATACACTCGTAGTTTTGCTAGCGCTATCTCCTTCACGGGGACTGGGCTAGGGAAATTCACACTAAACTCGGGTTCTGTTGATGTTATTGATATCATGCTTGTTTGTACTGGGTTCGTGTTCTCCACTACTCGTTGAAGTAATTCCATCGGTGTCGTCATTGTTATTATACTCATGTTGTATTTCTAATTTTGACACTGCGGAATCATAAATACTGACCATCACTGAGAACTCACAATCTGGTATGGTTGAGATTATTGAGATCATTTTGGTTTTTGGGTTTGTTTTTGGGTTCGTGTTTTCTGATTCCATCGGTGTTGTCATTGTTATTATATTCATGTTGTTGCTCTAATTTTGATATCGCTGAATCAAAAATACTGACCATCGCTGAGAATTCACTATCTGATATAATCGTATTATCGAGTGACGACGATATCATCAGGGATAACTGCGAATATGCGGTTGATGCAATATGAAATTGAAGTAAGTAATCCTGCAGTTTACTCTGGCTGCATGATGATATCTTTTTTGCTATCCCGGTTGATATACCCCCGATTGTAGCCACCGCAGAAATGCAAATTGGAACTACGACCGGAGCAATCATTATAACCGATGCAAGTATTATTCCGGCGCCAGTGAGAACGCTTGACACCGAGTACACAATAACATCAATTGCGGTGATTCTTCGTCGGTATTTTTTTATTTTTATTTGATACTCCTCAGTGAGGGTTTTGAGTCTATTTTGAAATTCTCTGACCTGATCATAGCGACATTGAGTTGATGAAATCATTGTTATTTTAGAAACGCTAGCGTTTTCAATTGTGAAACCCGAAGGATTTTCCTTTCAATTATCCCACCAACGAAGTGGTTTTAGGATCGGATGAGGGGACACCGGATACAAATTCTATTATCCAGGGTAGTGACTCCCTAATCACGAATTCGTCGGGACTGCTTATAACAATCGGAAAAAAGCTTGGTATCCCGGGTGGAGGCCTTGTTATTTTATCTAGCACATATGTCAGCGTGTTAACACCGGTGATACCCCAATTACTGATTTCCAAATCAAATTTTTTATGATGTATTATTGTAAATCGGTAGCAACCTAGTGCACCAGTATCTTTGTTGGCAACCTTAAGATGATTTTTTTCTCCTCGAATCCAATCAAAGGTTCCACTATCAACCGTGTATACGATGTTATTAACGGCGCTTACACTATGTGGAATTTTTATCTTATTGATAGCCGCGATAATCTCCGCGAGAGTCATGTCTGACACAAACGGGTTTCCAAAGAACTTACCAATAATGTCGTTGACTGGTTTTTGATCTTCCTTTAGTTTAAGAATATCGTCGTAAACGTCGAGATAGGTTTTTTTGATTTCGGTATTTTTCATTATCGTTCCATCGCGGCGTTGAAAAAATGTAAATAAAAGGATGTCAAATGCCATAGTTGTTCGGGTTCGATAATCAATAACGAAGTCGTCATATGTCGTCGTGATATTGCTATCGTCGTAGATTCCAAAGAAATTGTTAACTTTTTTACTGGTGGATTTTTGTTCGTCAATAGCTTTTTTAACTTCAGCGAGGGTTGGACCTGTCAACGATGTGGTTTCAGAAACAGGTGTTCTCCCCAAAAATCTATCCACGATGGTATTAAGTGTTGTTTGTCTCACCATAAACATATTAATATCTTTGAGAGTCATCGTAGATGTAGCCGGGACACCAAAGAAACTATTAGCGATGTAGGCATTGTGAGTGTGCTTGCCGATAAACTCACTGATTTCAGCGAGAGTCATTCCTGCCACAAGCGGGTTTCCAAAGAACCTACCAACAATGTCATTAGTGGGATTTTGATCTTCTATTAGTTTAGAAATCTCGAGATAATTTGCCTTGATTTCTGAAGCAGTCATCATCCTTCCAGCTTCCTTGTTAGCGAAGAATGAATTCAACAAGTCTTTAATTTCAGCGAGAGTCATGCCAACCACAAGCGGGGTTTCAAAGAATTTATGTATGACATTTTTGCGAAAATTATTATAACCTCGTATAAGATCATTCAGCTCACGTTCGTTGGTAGCAATCGCGTCGTTGATCGTAGACACAAGTGCGCCTGGTTTAAGCTGTCCACCGATGGAATATAGCGCAATAGAGTTTTCAGCGGCGTCGGCTGCCGTTTTAAAATGTCATCCGCGGATATATTACTGGCTTTAAGTCGTCCGTCGTTGGAATATAGCGCAATAGAGTTTTCAGCGGCGTCGCGCTGCCGTTTTAAAATGTCATCCGCGGATATATTACTGGCTTTAAGTCGTCCGTCGTTGGAATATAGCGCAATAGAGTTTTCAGCGGCGTCGCGCTGCCGTATCAAAATGTCATTCAATGACACATCACTGGATTTCAATTTACCCTGTTTGTCCTGAAATACAACTATTTCGTTCGGGTCAACATTTACTAAATTTAACGTCTCAGCGATTTCATCTTTAATTAATTTTTTTATATCCTTGACAGAATCAGGGGGTGCAGTGCCATCAGGTTTGGGTTTCAAAGATCTCCCCCAAATATCAATCATGTTATTGTAAAACTCTTTCTCTCTCTAAAATCGTTTTTGACGACTTCGTTGAAAAATCTTCGATTTTCTCCAGCGATTACTAGTGTATTCATTCACGATAACATGTGGTGGTTTTCCGCTTGGGTTACTCAAGGAGTTAGAAATAGCGTTAAGGACATTTAATACTTCGCTGCCACATATTGGTGGGTCAATCATCGTTTGTGTTGGTAGCGTAGAATACCAAGTCTTCATTGGAAGGGTTTTTATATAACGCATAAACTCTTTTGGTGGGGCTAATCCATATGAATCAAAATAGACAATCCCACGTGGATCAATAGCGTATGCAACCCAGTGAGTTCCAGGTCCGGTGCTGTTATCTAAATTAATGATTCCGGTTTCAACGCTGTTTGGTTGATGTGGTAATTGATCTTTCATAAAGACACCTCTGAAGTTTTTAATCGCGAGTTTTTTAGCAGCATCGAGTAAATCAAAATTGGACATGGGAACCATCATAGACTCTCCAATTAATAAACCGGTCCTAGTCTTAGACCCTTTCCGCTGTACCACGAATACGGGGTTCCTGGTAGTCTTAGACCCTTTCCCTTTTTTTATATCCTTTCCCAGTTGCCTTCTTTAGTGCCATTCCTGCTGCAGTACCAACGGCTCCTAACGCTGCCGCTTTAGCCACCGCTGGGGCTGCTGCTGCAATCAATGCTGGAATCGCAGCTAACAACGGGAATATACCGCCGGTTTTTATCATGTTGCTGATCGCTTTCGCAGAGAGAGTAATCTGAACACCCTTTTTTGCTACTAGTGCATCATTGAAATGTTTTATTTGACGAGTTGTCAGCGATAATTTATTTGCACCACCAGTCATTTGATTGGGTTTCAGCGTGATTGTGGTTCCACATTTTTTAGCTGATTCCGATTGCAATTTTTTTAATTGACCGGGAGTTAACGCAACACTAATATTACTATATGACATTATACATAATTCATTGATTCTAAATCGTTTACAATTTCAATTACATGTTTTCCACTGGTGCATCTACCACTCTCATTCTTCCACCAACACCTTCAAGTAGCATTGATTTATCACTGAGAATGACAGCAACCGCTCTATAATCAGCAATAGCACCACGAGTCACATTAGCTCTAAAATGTATATCAACAACAGATTGTCTCATCAAATCGAGATGTTCCAGTGAGAAGTAATAGATCGGATACAGATTTTTAAAATCATATTGTGATATTTGCAAACCAGTATCCACATTTTGATCACGTGCCATAAATGACAACAGACGATGATAAACTCGTGCAATATGATTTTCTGTGTAATTAAGTTGTATATCCTCGGATGGTTCCTGTTGGCCGTTTATTCTCAGTGAGACGTCTTTCACACCTAATTGATCAAATATCATATGACTGAAACGTTGATCGCCAACTCGTGCGTTATCTTGTAACGCAATAAATATATGACGTGGCGCAGCAACACCTTGTTTTGATGCTAGGTTCCAAGTGAATAACCCGTTGATATTTGATTGTTTAACATCTCTACTCACGGTTAGCCAACTCAACAACGACTTTCCTCCTTGGTCCATAAATGATAGTAATCGTTCTTCTGCGGTGATTGCTGGAGTCAACACTGGCATCCACAATGATATTTTTGTTAAATTGACTTTACCGGCATCAGCATTTGGATTTGCATTGTCTGCTGGAATCCTCCAGATTGCGTCATTATCATCACTCTTTCGTACAAGCGATACTGTATGCTTCGCCCCGTAGATAACTTTTCTGACGTTTCTACAGAATCCAAATATATGATGCAGTGGAATCGCGCATGAAAATGATTTACGCGCTCCTTGCAACATTGAAATACGTGTTGCAGCTCCTAGATTGAAATTAACATCGTTGTTTATAATCATATCTTCGGCATCAATATTAGCGGTGCCAGCATTATTCTTTGGTCGTCTTACAACAAATTGTTTTCCTCCAGCGGTATTTGTAGCATCTTTTGCAAACATCATAGAAGGTCCTGCTGATCTTGTATAATCATCGGAATATCTCGCTAACCCGATTATTGTTATAGCCACATCAACATCGCGATCTATCGCCTCAATTTCTTTTCCATCAATGAGATATTTTGCACTCTCAAATAACGCCATGATACCATTATTGACAAAACCGACTTGAGTACCAGCTGGATACGGTGCTGGTACAGCAGGAGTATCAGCAGCTGTTACAATTTCTCCTTCTACTTCAATAAACGCTTCACAGGGTAAAAAGTATTTACTGGTATCATGGACTTGAAGATCAATTCTTGCTCGACTATTTGAGTCTATGGCATGATAGGCGTAATATTGATAATCGCGTACAGAATCATTCTTGGGGACTGGGGCGTCTATATCAAACGCTGGATCAGGTGACTTTTTGAACATTTTATTCTATTTATCAGGGTCTAAATCGCGATTTTCCATTTTCATCGTCGTAGTTTTTTAAAGCCACTTCCTGCTATCATATTTGCAATATTGCTTTGGTCGGGGGTTAAAACCATCGACGCTAATTTTTCATCTACTGCGTTATTTATAATTCTACTAACACTTGCAGGCATTTCCGCTGTAGACGGTAACGGTTTTGAAAATCCTTTGGATTTCATCCGTGATTTCACTAATGATGTTAATTTATTCTTCGCAGATGAAAACGCTTTTCCCGCAAGATCTCCAACAGCACCAATACCCTTATCACGAATAACATCAATGGCTTTCATTGATAATTGTTTAGCTAACGGCATCACTTTTGGAGCCTTTCTCGCAAATAACCCTGCAATGGTATTACCTAAACCATCTCCGTAGTATGCTCTATAAACTGGAAACCGTGAATTAACTACATAGACGAGGGTTGGTTTATCATGATTGTAGTGTATGATCATTATTTTAAATCAGAAACAATTTTTCAATTGTTATTTATCTAATCGAATGACTTCGTCATCAGATTTTTCAATTCAGTCACTATGATACCCACTTTCCACTAACTCGCCAATGAAATCTCGATATGTGCTGATATCCATGATACCACCCTGAAATAATCGTCTACAGATATCAGCTGCTTCATTAATTATTTCCGGTGAGTTATTTCCGGCTCGTTTTCCTCCGATGAGAACTTCTAATCGTGATATATCACTGAGAACACTACCAGGACATGAAATCCTTGGATTTTCACTGGAATCTTGCAATCCACTTCCGCTATAACCAGTTGCTTCATCCTGTTTTTCTAAATCCGTTTCTTGTAAATAACCAAGAAGATCATCATCATCACGTGGTATTTGTTGTTTTTTAGGTGAAAAAGATATTTTCTTTGCAGGTTGCTGTCGCCGCCTTTGCGGTTTTTGTTGTTGTTTAAACTCTTCGTATTGATTATACACTGTACCCACCGCATTGATATATTCATTGTATGATGCACTATCTTTCTTAATCAGACCTTTTTCAGTTTTGATTTTATAGAATATATCAGCCCAGTGAGTTATATTTCTAACATATTTATGATGTTCTGGTTTCAACCATTTTTTTCTGTTTTCATAGGACGTAACAACAAGCGCAGGAATTTTTGCTGGATCAGTCTTATCAATTTTTGCTAACCCTTCTTCGTTAAATCTCACGAGTATATCATCTACTGTTCTTTTTGATTCTATTTTTTGTACGGCCTGTTCTGTTTGTTCAGTTTTCGCTGCTATTTTTTCAAGTTCACCAATAACAGATTTCCCCGTCTCGGGAACATCCCCCCGTATAGCACGCTCTATCCCCTTCGTTGCTGTGGTTACTGGTTTAAACAATTCTTCAGATCCCAAAGCAAAATCAGTCTGAAGACTCTGTCGTTGTTGCAGTTTATTCCGTACAGAGTCGCGAATTGGTACAAATCTCTTAATTGCATCTAATCGTTCACGAGCCAATCGGGTTGTTAATGCTTCATTGACCATTATTTGAAATCAGAAACAATTTTTCAATTGTAAAACAATTTTTCAATCCCCACCTAACAGACGAAAACATTTTTTGTTACATGTCAGACATGTCAGATGATTTTTAACATCACCATGGAAGTGTTATTTGATTGTTTTAACAGCTTCTATCATTGATGAGGGAAGTCACATAATTCCTATAAAAATAATTAATAATGTGACTTCCCTCACTTTTCCATTGATCAATCTGACATATCTGACATGTCAGATGATTTTTAACATCACCATGGAAGTGTTATTTGATTGTTTTAACAGCTTCTATCATTGATGAGGGAAGTCACATAATTCCTATAAAAATAATTAATAATGTGACTTCCCTCACTTTTCCATTGATCAATCTGACATATCATATCGAGAAAACCATCCATTAACGGTCCACACATGAAATCGTAACATTGTAGTGTGTGAAATATTTCTTATTCACTGATTTTGACATTGTCAATCAAAAAATGCTAAAAAAAATGAAAATCTCTATGAGGGACGGTCACAATCAAATAATGATAAATGGTCGGTCACAATCAAATAATGATAAATGGTCGGGCAATCAAAATTGTTCATTTTCTTGAATTAACGCCCGTAGGTTTCTAACTTTAGAATTAACCTCCTTTTTCAATTCGTATTCGTACCCCAATTCTTTTCGTATTCGTTCTACGATGGTATACAACGGAGCGAACACACTTACGTCACTGGAAAATGCGAGAGAGTCCCGAATAGAATTCTGAATTCTCTTGATGAGCGCATACTTCTTTGGTAGCATATACTTGTTAGTGCTAACTCCGTATTCTATATCCTGAAAATCAGACATGATTTGATCAGGATTTAACCCATCTGATAGTTCAATATCCCAACTTTTCAATTTTGAAATCTCGGATAAAATGCTATTCATGTTTTCAGAATTCATTATTCTATAATAATGATATATTTCTAAATGAAAAATATGACGCATTAGACATAACTAAATTGAATTTTTTGTCCCGTCCTTTTTGAAATCGCAGATCGATAAATCCCCTCTGCAACATATCGTACAGAAGGCGGACAAATATCGAAGTGCCTACCGGCGCTGGTTATTGATTGAAATATTTTTTCTTCGTTAGTTATCGTATTCAAAGATTTCACAGGTCTCGCTTTTTTTGAGCAAATGCCAGTCTTTCCTCGTTTGGTATTCTCACTTTGTGTGATAGCCTGCAGATTTGATAAAGAATGGTTTTTTCGGATTAGAATCCTTGTGATCAATGACAGAATCATCCTCGATCAATCCATAAAAACATTCAAATGCGAAACGATGATTGAGATATCTCTTCTTCCCGCCAACAGTAAACATCAAGTACCCTTGATTATTCACAGAACCAACTGGTTTCTTCAGTCTGCGGTTTCTTACAACACCATCACTAGATGCTTCATAATTTGTGATCACAGGGTGTTGTCTGAATTCTTGGTTCATTCGTATACTAAATACTATTTGTCTAATTCATTGTTTGGTTTAATGATAAATCTTTCGATGTAGTCTTGAGGAGTTCTTATGATTTTGTCAGGGACGTTGTCGCTGACAGTGTCAGGGTCAGAGACTTTATCAGGGTCATAATTTCTGATTGATTGTCCATTTTTTATTCTTTTATCATAATAACGCTTCAACTCCCTGTATCGCTTACCACCGCAATTCAAACACAACTGAGATTTTCCCCTAACCCCAACCCCACATAGAATACAGGGTAACGGGCCAAGGCTTCCACGTCGAAAGCTTTGCATATGATACCCACAAAACTCATTTCTGCATGATTTGTTACACGGGGTTATTGATCCAATCATAAGCCATTTACAGTGATTCATTATATATAAATTCTTCATTTAAATGCTTGTTTTAATTATAGCATGAGGGAATTAAGGAGAACGCCTTCGAAAAATGCTGAATTCAATGCTGATAAGGAGTTTAAGAGATTATTGAAAATCAATCCTAAATTTAATCTCGATAAACCAAAAAAACGTCCAATAGACGGAAACATGAAAGAGTTTAAGAGATTATTGAAAATCAATCCTAGATTTAATCTCGATAAACCAAAAAAACGTAACAAACGTCCAAAACGTCCAAGAGACGGAAATATGAAAGAGTTTAAGAGATTATTGAAAATCAATCCTAAATTTAATCTCGATAAACCAAAAAAACGTCCAATAGACGGAAACATGAAAGAGTTTAAGAGATTATTGAAAATCAATCCTAGATTTAATCTCGATAAACCAAAAAAACGTAACAAGAGATTATTGAAAATCAATCCTAAATTTAATCTCGATAAACCCAAAAAACGTCCAATAGACGGAAACATGAAGGAGTTTAAGAGATTATTGAAAATCAATCCTAAATTTAATCTCGATAAACCAAAAAAAACGTCCAAGAGATTACCCTGGAAGGATGCTCAATTCAATCTCGATATAGTTTCTAATACACCAAAGAATACAATTCTTGATAAAGCCATGATTAGTAAAATCAGAGACTGTTTTAATGAATTTAAGCGTGATGGAGCATCTTATTGTTGGTCAACATTTCGAATTGATGGTGTTGTTGACGCTACCATGACTGATGAAAAAGCAGCAGTGATAATTTCACGTGTTGGGGAAAAAAGGCATTTTTTCCGAATCAAATTCATTATCGAAGTCGATGGCAAATGGATTATTAGGGATAAATTTAAACCAATCCTCAAGAATAAAAAAGCTGTCATTGTGAGTAGAGATTCCAAACCAGGAATTCTAACCGGCATTGACAAACCATACTACGAAAGATCTTATCCCGTAACAGCAATGGTTTATGGGATATATCCGTTAAATGATAAACCCGATATCGCAAAACTAGCTCCTATGAAATATTCTAGTTCACTGAATTGTGTAGCAGAACGAATAATAGAACACTTCACAAATGCATCCCGAGGAAATAAACTAACTGATCTGCGACGTAGGAAAATAACCGAATGGGAACTGACAGTGAAACAGCATGGTGCAAAGATTTCTGATATAGCTAAATTAGAAGCATCATTAAAATTCCCAATATCAGTAACAACAATAACCGGAGAAGTATTATACGAACCGAAATATCAATCGCGAGGAGCCCCAATACAGATTATTGATCATAACAAACACGCGTGGACACCTGCGGTAACAGTATTTCCACGAGAACGAACCGTGAAATATATCCCCGAGGAATTTTCCGGGGATGTTTTCTATGAAGAGAGATTATTTGATGCTATTCATGCGTTGTGTAAAGATGATCCTGTGTCAGTGTGGTTACTTAGAAGTGATGAAGATCCCGAAATAGGATTCGATCAATTTGTAAGACCAAATGGTGAATTATATCGCTTTGAAGAATTAGATAACAGAATGAGAAAAATCGCTAGTGATTTTTCACTGGAGAGTTTCCATGAAAAACTATTCACGGATAGTTTTACTATTCCATCAGTGGTAGCTCACTTCGCAAGAGAAAAAAACTCGTGGCGTCCAACACGAAGTGATTTTCTCGAAGATGTTAAATCGAGCTGCGTCGAATTCGGTCATGGAGGACTGTGGAATACAAAATACCATCGTGACGGTATGATTTCAATTGATATATCCGCGTGTTATCCAGGGAGTTTTCTAGGATTTGGGGAATGTGCTGAGTACTTCAAACGATTTGGACACCCCACGCATGAAATGACTCGTGTTGCGATTAATGGACCATTGCCTGATTTTGATTTAACCGGATTCGCTCGTGTGATATCATTCGAATTCGCTACAGGGTTACATCCGTGTAGTTATGTTTGGCTCGGTAGACACCTATCTGAAAAGGCCTGGATGCCAATAGTGCTACTACGATATATGATTGATTGTGGTATGCTAATATCGTTGATTGTTTCCGAGGCTATTATATGCTATCGAGCTCAGAAAGAAGTTTGGCTACCACAACCCGATTTAGATCGTATAATCAGCGAACAGCGAAAACAATTCCCTGATTTCAGTGAAGAAGAAATCATAAATTGGTCTAAGAACTTATTTGAAAGTAAAAAAGAACAAGCAAAGGATCTCGGACGAAGAATAATCGGTAAATTTACCCAGGGTGGACGATACGACAACGCAAAATATTCTTCGCGGTTGATCATAGACGTCGCTGAATACGATTTTATTGTAGCGGATTTAATGAAACAGGGAAAACTTGTATCCCGTAAGGATGCTTTTCTATCCAATGGTGAGAAAATGGGTACGGTTGTTACCTACTGTGATGGATATAATTCCCAGTATACACATTTAAGATCATCTATGCTAGCCTATGCTTGTATTAATCTATTTTCGATGATAAATAGATTTCCTAATACCGCGGTTAGAGTAGCCACTGATTCGATGTATATACACAATAAATACAAATCAGATGTAGCTAAATTCACAGATCCCGAGGAAAATTGGGGGCGTTGGCGATTTAAAAAGGAGATGCTACATGAGTATTGTGAATCCGCAGACGTTGCCATGGATGATAAATATCTTTGTTGTAACCGTATTGAAATTCAATCAGAATTTTCTAATGCACCACCGGTATCTGATCCAATATGTCGATACAAGATAGTTTATTTAAACGGTTGTGGTGGGTCAGGAAAGACAACTCGTGCAATTGAATTATTTCGTCGGTCAACCATGATTGTGTTAACACCGACTCACAGACTCGCCAGAGAGATGATACAGCGAGGGGTAAATGCCTGTACTTACCATAGTTTCTTTCGATGGAAGGGTGACAAATGGACTCCTGAGCGTATGGGTGATAAATTCATTCCTGAAATCATAATCTGGGATGAAATATGCACAGTGTCATTAGATGTATTACAAACATTTCTCGAGTGGTTGTTAAACAAAAACACAAAAGTCGTCATGTGCGGTGATCACGGCCAACCACCACCATTTGTCGGTGCATCTCCACATGAATGGCTAAGGGGTTTTGTAGACTATTATGAAGAAATTACCACTGATTATAGATCAATTGATGAACGATTACGAGAATTCAAAGCGCTAATTAGATTACAACCGGATAGAATCCAATGCGAAATAGCGCGTGAAGTGATTTCAGAAACTCCAATGAATGATTTCTGGGAAACATGGAGACCAAATGATTTGATAATTGCAAGTAGAAAAATAGTCAGGGACACACTTCAAATGAAGTTATTTGAATTGCATAAAGAAAAATTTGCAACGCTTCCAGTACCCCTTTGTTATAGGCCATCGGATACACGAAAACAGAATATTGAAGTTGATATTCCAGGACAGAGTGAAAAACAAATTCTCGTATTAAATGATATTGTGCTGGTTGATATCAATGTCGTTGAAGATGCATTGCGTGCTAATAAATCCCCGTGGACGCTAGGATACGCAGCAACAATACATTCTTCACAGGGATTGACTATATCGGATACAATTGTTTGGATGGTGGATAATCACATCGAATGGTCGAATTTAGTCTATCTCGCAGTATCCAGAGTACGAAGAATAAATCAGCTTCGAAGAATTGTTTTCGATGATAATGACACAACAATGGATGATATTGATGTTAAAATTATTAATAAAAAACTCTCCGGTTACAAACAACAGGACAAAAAAAAACAACGAGAATTTGATATTGATGCTGAATTAATAATTACGCTGAAGAAACAACAGAATAATCACTGCGCGAGTTGCAATTGTATAATGCGTTGGCAGTATTCGGATAAGGATCCTCGCCAATTCACCGTAGACAGAAAAAATAACAATCTCGGTCATGTCAGAAACAATGTGATGTTGACTTGTCTTGAGTGCAATAGACGCAACGGTGCTAGTTAAGACCCCGCGGTGGCAATTGAGTATCCTCGGGAATTACCTGTAGTTGTTGTCGAGTAAATCCTCGTTGAGGGGCAGTTGAATCCAGTTTATAGATTGCTGGTCTACCAGTTGATCGTGTTATACTAGATATCTTGTGTGCAGTAACACTCCAAATAGGATCAGTAGCCCTTTTTCTGCCCCCTTCAAGCTCTCCTGGTTCGTATAAATACCTAACAGTGACATTACTACCAAGAATTGGTTCTTTGAAATCTTTTTGTGGTTTTTCAAGTATTGACTTCTTTTTAATCGCGTTGATAGGTTTCATGTTGATTGTTCTAGTAATCTCGTTATTCAGTGCAGTAATCACAGATGGTAACCTTTTGACCCATTCACGGGATCGCTTTTCTTGAATGAATTCTTTTGCGTATTGATATCCAAATAACCGCTCAGCAATCGTCCGATTAAATCGTTCTACAATGGCCTGATCGCGATGTAGCGCAGTATGCCCTCGTCGTATGGTGACATTATGATGTTTCATTGTAGATAACACTGCACCCTGAAATTCTTTGCCAGGATCAACCTGCAATAGATTTGGCCAGTGCAGAGGACCTCGTCGATAAATCCTTTCAAATGCAGAAGCGACTTCAGTGGCTGATTTTGTTTTTAACGGTTCTGCTTCTTTGTATCGACTTGCAATATCAACTACGGTTAAAGCGTATTTGTAACCACGATCATGTGGCAGAAATAATATATCAGCCTGATGAACTTCATTAGGAGCGGTCACATCAAAATGCGAGAATTGAATTTGTTTAGGCGGTGGTAGATAAATTTGCCATAGTGCCTGTTTGGATAACCAATTAGCCGCAGTGGTTTTTTTCACTTTTGCAGCGCTAGCGAGTTTATGGACTGCTGATTTACCCCTCCAGTATCCTCTTGGGGAATAATAAATTGATTCCATATTATTAATTACCGGCACCTAACATCAATTTACTTTTCATAGCCGATTTTATTAAAAAGGAAGCCAATTTTTCTTTGAAGGATTTATCAGGAATAGCATTTAACGCATGAATTAATTTCACATCCGCGAGATGTCTGTGTTGCAAATTGCTGCTTTTATAAGCAACATCATGAAGGTGACAGGCCTTATCAATGGCGTTTATTGGTTCTTCACCGGGTCGGGACTGATTTTGATCATTGAGTCTGATATCATGTCTGGTTCCCGGTCCACAGTAGCTATATCCTAGAAGGTGCTTTTCTCCGGGGTACTTTGCCCATGCGGTTCCAGGGAGCTTTGCCAATTTGGCTGCGATATCACCTCCTCGTTTTTTTTTAAAACATCTCCGAATTGTAAAATCTTTGATTTTGTAGAAACAAATCTAAATTTTTTGTACCACATGTTGCACATCTACCAGTAAGTGCTGATCTGTTATTTTTAGATGCAACCGTCGTCACATCATTTGTGCTAGTACGCGTTTTACACTTCACACAATATAGATCCATAATTTATGTATAGAGATATGGATATAATTGATTTTTCGGCGACTAAAACAAGAGAACCAATTAAGCATCATGCAGCGCTACCAAACTCTATCCGGATGATTATAATCGGGCCATCTGGATCCGGTAAAACGCAATTGTTGCTCAATTTAATAATGAGATGGATGAAGTGGGATAAATTGTATTTAATTGCCCCTAGCGTAGATGATCAACGATGTTATGAAGTGTTAAAGGATTTTAACGAGAATGCATCAGAAATTAAGGGTGAGAACGCCATTGATTTTATAACCGATATCGATGAAGCACCGAGTATTGATGATATTGATGGAGATATTAACAATTTAGTCGTATACGACGATATAATGTTGGATAAACAAAAAAATCCTGCTAGGATCTTTTCCAGAGGTAGGCATAAAAACACTGACGTGATATATGTCACTCAACGCTACACTCAGGTTCCAAAAGTCATCAGAGATAACTGCAATATTCTTGCTGTATTCAACGGAGTTGATACTCATACTCTTAGAAATATTTGGCAGACATGGTGCTCTGATATGGACTTCAATCAATTTCGAGATTGCTTTAGTCATGCTCAGTCGACTCCGCACGGATTCGCAACAATAAATCTACATGATCCTCGGACACGATATCGTATCGGACTGGATCAAATATTCGGTTGAAATCGTAAAAGAATTATTAACCCAGAACTGAAAACTTTAGCAGCAGAGAGGGTGGATGACCACATCGTTGCGAGCAAAATTGATTAAAAAATCGTAAAATCTCCGTTTTTGCAAAAATGGAGACTTTTTTTTTGGTTAAATGAGATTTCGTTGGAAGCCTTATTTTTTGTCTGAAAACATGATCTGTAGGCCATATTTTGCTCGAAAACATGATCTGTAAGCCTTAATTTTGCTTGAAAACGTGGTCTGTTCACCCTCTCTGCTGCTTCATCTAAAAAGATTAACTTATCGGATACTACCACCAGATCAATTTTCTACTACGTTTTTATATACAAAAGAACTGATGATGATAAAAAATATTATGTGATAGATGAAGTAGATGTTAATAAACACAAAGATATGAGTAATGATTTAGAGCGAATTTTGAAATTAAATACACTCAAAACAGCAATCAGTATAATTCCAGCAAACCGACATGAAGTCATCAACATTATGGCAGTGTGTAACCAAATTATCGCCGACATGGAATAATTTAATTTACGATTAGTTCAAAATATTCTCGCTGGTGATCATCCTGCAAAGAGTACATACTTTGCAGCAAACTATAATATTCGCGTTGAAGATATTCCTACATTTACATTTCCAGGATATGTCGTACCAGAACTAAAAGATCTCTCAATGACACCATCGATGATGGTTTCAAAAGAATCCACGACGCATGGAAGAAAACACCACCATCACAAACAACAATCCTCAAACATAATAATGACCCAGACGGAGGCGGTAGGCATATCGCACCTCAAAACGTCAATATGTCCTCGGTGATTGCATTGAATTTAGTATGTGATGTTATCGAAGGAAGCAATCAAATAAATATCGAGCGATCAAATCAAGCCCAGGAGGGATATATTTTATATTCATTTGCAGCAACAGCTCCTCCAGGGTTTTTAATAATTGAGGATCCAACTAATCTAGTCTATATGCGATGTCATAATGATTCGTTAACGAGAATTAATTTCAAACTCACTGACCAGTCCAATAATCTGATTGACTTATTAGGTGAAGTTTTACAAATTAGTCTATTTGTGAAATCGTAAAAATTGTTAACCCTATAGCAGCAGAGGGTCGGCGCGACAACGACTGTGGCGTCTTTTTATTTTTTTTATTCTGATTTACCAAATGGGCGCTTCAATAAAGCATTTACGAGGAAGCCTTAGTTTGCCAAACAGACGCTTAAAAACATTAGTCTGTTGGCACTCTCTCTTGCTTGGCAAATGGACGCTTCTATAAAACATGTACGAGGAAGCCTTGGTTTACCAAACAGACGCTTATAAAAGTTGGTCTGTTGACACCCTCTGCTGCTGAGGCATGTAAATGGCCCTGAAAATAGTCTTTGGGTTTTATGTTAACATCATTTGTTAACATATATGGAATCGCATAGGTCTTCTTCTCTTTCTCAAGCTTCGTCTGACTTCTGGTATGTAGATAAGGTCACTCTTCAAACAGCCTTGTCTCTCCACATAAATTCCTCTTTCCAAACGCTCGTATCGGTGATTCTGATTATTGTCCATGTTGATGTCACTTACATGGGTAAGTCCGTGCGGAACATCATTGACGACGATACGTGAGTAGACGATTTTACGTTTGTCCACATCTTGTGACGACAACAGGTGCAGGGAGTTCAGTGAACTGCGGGTATTAATGGTGAGGAGTGGATCGATACAGATTGAACTTTTTCACCAGTCCAAACACGCGTTACAAAATTCACAGTGCGGAGTCTGTCTTCTATTCCGAAGAGAGCAGTTTGTGAAGTCTCATTATCTTTATAGGTGCGCTAGCTTATGTGCGTCGTGAACCCTTGCGACAGCTTTCAATCATGACGGACTCTAAGACGACGATGAATTGGGGTGCATCGACCGCTGAGAACAACACAAGTCAACACAATTCTGCTTTAAGAAGAGACCTTTTCAATTGAAATTTAGTTGATTTGTTCTCTTCTTCGCAAGAATTGGTTCCGGTACCAGTACCTTTATCGATGTTTCCTTCCATAACCACACGTCGATGATTTTAAAAGAGACAGCAAGAAGAAAATGAAAAACTTTTTTCTGCAACAGAAATAAGCAGAGCAAGCTTTTCTCCTTCCACAGCAACAACAAAACGAAGAGGTAAAAAGAAGGAAGCGACAGGAAAAAGAATCAGCAGTAACGAAACAAGGTTTAAGAGAGAAGGATGACAGATAAATTCAAACGGTGACGGTACTCTTAGACATTGTGGCTGAGTTAAGGAGTCCGACAACAATGTATCAGAGTTCTTTATTACGACTCAAGATGAAAAACCCCAAAAAAAATTTTTCCTGTGCCAAACAGCCCAATCATAATACTACTCCTGAAATTTCAAAACTAGTGATTTCTAGCAAGGCATCGAAAGTTGCCAGTGCAAAAAATAGACCTTGGTCGTGGTAACTGCATAAGGCAAGTTAAAGCTGATTTCTTATCGCTCCTTAGTTTTTTCGTTTTGTTTTAAGAAAACAAACACCCAACGGTCTTTTCAGGGCCGCCCACTTCTTTTTAAAACAAATAGCATTAATTTTCCAAAATCAATTAAAACTCAAAATGCCTTTTAGTTAGCCATGATGTACGTATGTATGTGCGTGAGTGTAGGTCGTTATTCTAAAATATCATACCCAAGAGTCATACGTTTTAACTGCCTGGTCTATACTGATACATATGTTAGAATTTAATTCACAACAAAATACTTTAACAAGTTCATTTATTTCTTTGTCTTTGTTCAATCTCTCTGGGATTTCAATTTCTTCATTTTCATAGATGTTTCCTTCTATTCTTCATTTTTGTCTCGTCCTTTTGTCTTTCGGAATGTGTCGGGGTTCTTTCTTTGGGGAGGGTACCTCTTCTTCGCCCTGTTATGATGTCCTTTCTAATTAAAGTGATAACAGGTATCCTGACTTTTGACTTTTCTGGCACCTCTTTTACATTTTCACGGTCTGGGCATTCTGTAGCGCAATGCCATTTGGTTTTACCGATACACCAAGTATCTTGACTATTATTTCGAAAGCAGGCGGAGTAGTATATAGGCTTGTCCGAAGAAGACGTTAATATAACACCTCGCACTGCTTTGATCAGACGTTTGAAATGTGGAGGCTCTTCGATCATACTACTCTGTTTGAAATGAATACTGGAAGGAAGACACTGACTCTTTATGTTTACACTTTTCTGACTTAATACATAGGCGTTTCAAATGTAGTCATTTGACTTTTTGTAGAGAAAGGAGCAGAAAGTAAGAGACACAAAAGTTATTTATGACCTCTACAATAGCTGGCTCAAATTCATTCCAGCGAGTTTGAAGATAACATGAGTGTGTCGGAATCCAGACCCAGAGAGTCCTGCCCAAGCAAAGTTCACCTAACAACGGCTTTGCACGTATACGGTGAAGTTTAACAATTTCAAGTACGACGTACCGTTGGAGAAAGCAGAAGGGATCATCATGGAGATGTGAGATTCGTTGTTAACCTTACTGAAACGACAATATGATGCCAAAAAATACGATTGGATGAAACTTTCCATTTATCATTTAAGTTCTTTGTTTGGATTGGGTTTAGCAGCCCACCATATATGACACCTTCTACATTCATCGACAAGATTCATCGCGTGGTACAATCGAGCGACAAATTTCACTTAACCGATGGAAAAGCGACACTGTGCGTAACCTACGCGTTCTCCCTTAAGGGATAGGACGCGAAAAGGTGTTATTGGTAGACAACCTCCACAGCATCAAAGCGTGCATCGTCCAAATTAACAACCCTCAAGACCATATGTGTTTAGCCCATGTCATTGTCGTGAGCCTAACGTATGCCGACAATAACGACATGATGGCAGAATGGAAAAGAGCCTGGAAAACAATTCAACATTTGAACGGAGCAAACAAAAATGAAGTAAAGCAGACCTCATGTTACAGCAATCAAGGATATCCAAAGACAACCTGTGGCATTCAAGAATTGTAAAATTACATAAGGTCATTGCTCCAATTTACACATTGCAAGTACACCCTCAAAAAAGTGGGACTTCTAATGTTTCGAGGCAAAGATTTCAAAGACGGATTGTTTATTCACATCTATCGTTATGTTGCACATTTCCATGTAATAACCAGTGTCACTGGATTGCTTGACTACGATTATTAGTGCGATAAATGTGACTATGGGTATAACACTCGAGAGCAAAATAGGCATTTTGGATCGGAATGTTCAACATATTTGACTTCTCGGCCTTGCCTGGACGAAGGACAACGAGTGCATCACTGAACCTGTCAAATTAATTTTAGGAGCCAACATCAGTAGAAGCCTCAAGGTTCACAGTAGAAACGTGCTTGTCAACACCGGAGAATGTGCCTTACTTGTGGACAAGGCATATATACAAATAATGCCAAGGCGCATGTATAGTCAAGAAAGAAACGATTTCAAATTTTTCATCAAATTGTGGATTTGAAAAACAAATGCTACATTCAAAAATACCATTCCAAACAAATAAAAGATGACCAGAAGAAAGGAAATTTCATCTTCTCGATTTTGATTCCATGCAATTCACATTCCGAATTTACTTCTGGTTCTGAAAACGTGCAAGGAGTAAATCCAAGAGCCTATCTTAAGTCGTTGCCCTCATAAGATTTCTAGATGATATACAAATAAAACCATTCGAGGGGCGAACTCGCTGTCCGATTTAGCACAATAGAATTTTAAACGCCTTCGACGAGACGTGGAGTCAAGGCGACATCGAACATGACGGATATTGCCATCTAAAAGCAGGTAATGACTCGCACTTTCTGGGGATACGATGGACACCAGTTGGCGAACATGAATACTCAGTCAAAGGCCTACGCTTTCTACATTACGTGGGCGACAAGACAGACAAATTGAATCAACATGCCCGAAATAAATCGAGGCAAAAAGACCACCATAACGGATTCGGTTGATGGTTGGGATTTAGGAATCCCAGGTTTTGTACGAGTTTAACGGGTGCTTTGTTCACCGATGTCCTATCGTACTACTCTCAACGTGATACTTAACATCATTTTTTTCAACAAACCATGGAAGACTCGTACGAGGCCACTTGTTAGCGATTTTTGAAGTTAGAACATAAATGATACCAAGTTGTGGAAATGTTTGAACAAGTGTACAATCACCGTTTGAAAATGGATTCCGAGTTTAATCGCATCGTGCCGAGTTACAAGCTGGTGGACCTACTAAACGCGCAGAACAGTTTAACGGACGAATGCCTCCAGTTTTCGGTACCAAAGCGACGAAGGGAAAAGAGAAAAAACTCAAATATTTGTACGTGTGTTTGCTGTATTCTTACGTGTGCAAATATCGTCACTTGCCCGTAAGGCACCCGCACTTGAATGACGGAACACACTCTTCAGAACAACATTCGACAAAAACGAAGGCTTGATCAAGTGCAAAGTCTTGCATCTCACGGACTTATACCATCCCGACTGACCTCAGCATTGTCAAGGAAACTGATGTTTCCTTGTGTAGTATTTGTGCAACCAAGTCTGACCTTGTCAGCACATCCAGGGAGATTACGTCTTGCCAGGAACGTGTCACAGCGTGGAATTGTTTATAGCTCTTGACCTCTGAGATCCTGAAAAATATCTAAACATACGTGCTCACGTCTTAGAAGCCTGTCGCAAAGAGGTTTTACGATAGTTTACGGTGAAAGCATGCCAATTACTGAAAGGCATCATTCACATTCCACATTAAACCAAATGCCATTTTTAGAGACAAAAAGTGATTATGATGCAACTGCCCGACTCACAAACCAAAAAACAAACGTTTGAAACCTGGAGGTAGTATTTTCCTAGGATGTGTCATCATTCGCTTGCTCTTAAAATGTGATCCAAATGCTCTCAACGTCGTCCCCAAGACGAAACGCCACTGCCAAGAAAGCCAAACGAATCCACAAGTACAAGGGTTGAAAAGGTTGAGGTGTCAATACCAGATCCCAGAAGAAGAAAAGCACGGAGAGGACAGCTTCTCACGCAAAGAAAGGCATTTCGGCCAGGGCACAACATTAGATTTACAAACCAAGAGATGCAGCAACCCTTACCGCGTCTCCAGTAGCCGCTGATGTGTATGTCAGCCATATCCAATTTGACTCCCGTTATTCCTCATTTGATGAAACAATGGAAACATGTGTCTAAAAATAACTTCTACTGCGTTGACACCCTCATCTTCTTTATTGGCAGTGGCAGATGCTCACAACGTACAATCACACACAATCAAAGTCCAAGAGAGATCGGGCTTGTTACAGAATTTACTGATCTGGCCAAACAAGAACTGTCCAGGTTTAGTCCGTTGCGAAAACCTCCAAAACATGTGTTGCCTGTAATCTGAGTTAATATAACGTAAATACAACCAGTACCAGCGCATTTCAGTATAAAATGATTTGAGGTAAACTATGAGAATCAGTGTTTCTGTGCTCATGAGCAGCCAAATATGACCCATCAAAGATATGCACACCGTTACCATCGTCGTTATCCTATCCAGAACAAAATAACTATAAAAGGACAAGGACAGTCGTCATCCCTGTAAAATGCTTAGCCAAATATCGACGACCAATCATAACTTGTATATATATATATATATATATATATATATATATATATATATATATATATATATATATATATATATATATATATATATATATATATATATATATATATATACACAAGTTATGATTGGTCGTTGGAAAACGCAGTTCAGTTGTTTCGGACCTTCAGCACAGTAAATAACACGCGGATTGATTGGATGTTGAAAAACGTTTCTTTCAATTCGTTTCGTTTAATTTAACGCCAACTCTCTCAGTTGTGTAACTATGAATGGTATTTGATTATCCTGGATTATCTCCTGTTCTTATTAACTCAGTTAGGCAATTATAAGAATTCAAAATGATTGGTACAAAATCGTTGTCCTATTACAACAGTAAAACTAGAATTGTATAATTGGGAAACGTCTATTAATTACTCATTGTGGGGTGTATTCCAGCTTTGCCGTGGCTTCACATTTATCAAATATGACATTCGCAGCAATAACATGGTTTGCTATGTTGGGTCTATTCAGCACAACACCAACTAATTAAATATCCCGACACTTGAGAATTAACCAGTCGCACAAGCAATGTTGTGCATAAGCGACTATAAACCATCTTAGTTAGTTCCTTATTCGCGCCATTCTATGGAATAAACAAAGAAGATGGCTAGAAACTTCATGAATATATTGGACAAAGTGGATAAGCTTTAGGACGTATTGGACCATCTAACGATGTTGAAGGACATGATGTAAAAAGTGAATGAGATCCGCCATAATTACAACCCATAATTACAAATGGAAACTCACCAGATTGAAAAGGAACAAGGAAATATTAAGAGATTAACTGAAACAGGAAAAGGAGGACGAAGAAGGCTAAAGAGGGTATATTTCGGATGAGGGAGTGGAATGCTAAACTAGAAAAAGAAGAGGAGAACGAGAAGAAGAAAATAGAGGAGGCAGAGAAGTAGAAAGAGGAGACGAAACATAACAAGAAGAATGAAGGAACGAGGAGAAGAACAATGTATGAGAGGAAAAAGAAGTTGGCTTAGAGAAAGAAAAAACATAGAAGAAGAACCAAAAGGCTTTCTTTTTCAAGGCCACTTATATGCCTTAAAAAGATTTGCTTTCTTGCCTAAAATCAGTTTTGTAGTCGCCTGTATTATTGTTTGTGAAATGTTTGTGACTTTCATTGTATGTTTTATGTGTGATTTAAGTCTATGTATATCTCTTACTCTCTGATCACGGTTGGGGTCAACATGGTGCACACCTTCTTCTAACGTTGTTGCAACATTGTTACCACTCTTCAGTATCGTATGCGTTTTTGAAGACTGTCCATATGCCTCGAAACGATTTGTTTTCCTCCAAAAAATCAGTTTTGTAGTGGCCTGTATAAATTGCTTTTGAATTGTTTGTGACTTTGCATTGTATGTTGTATGTGTTATTAAGTATATATATATATATATATATATATATATTACTCTCTGGTCCTGGTTGGGGTCAGCCTGGTGCACACCTGTTTATAAAGTTGTTGCAACATTGTTGCCACTCTTGAATATCGTAACGTCAACACACCTGTTTCAGTCCTGTTGTCCTTATTCAAGAACCCCACTTTTCCTTGTCCATGTATAAACCCAATAGTTCCATGTTCAATTCTCCTTGACGCTACTTTGTCCAAGGGTGATATTTAAAACCTTAACTCTAGAGTATCCCCGAGGGGGGTCTGTAATGTATGTTCATACTAACGCTAACGTATCCAACAAAACTACTAACAGCCGTATGTAAGATTTCGTACAGCTGATAAACGGTTTATTATCGACCGGCCCATAATAAGATCAAAGAGTTAAAATAAATAACGATGAAATAGTGAGGGTGCTATATCTAGCTTCCTGGAAAACGAAGAATGTAAATCGTGGGTTCAATACATATTTAGATGAAACGTTAATGAGCTTAAATAAACGACAGTATACACGTTACATACAAATACTGAAAGCGATAGCATAACAGTTATATCTTTGAACCTATGCTTACTTCTCTAGGACATTTTAAAATACAAGAGATGTTTATTGTATCAAACAGTTGCAGTAGCAATGCACGCAGTTTAGATATCGAAGCAATTTATCATGAAGTGCTAAACAATACATGGTTCATTGCAAGAAACGTCTATTAAAATGTAGAGGTGGGTTCAATACGTTTGACCCATTGACAGATTTTTTTCTGCAGGAATGAGCCCAATCTCCAAAGGTTGGCTTAAACACAAAGAGTTTGTTATTTACTTTGTCATTCCACGATGCCCGCAACGTACGACGAAAGACAGTTTGACACATAAAATAAGTATATGGTTAGGTTTTAAGGAAAAGGTTTTTTTTATCAGAATGATCTGCTTTCTCATTGACCTTAATATCAATATTGCTGGGTAACCAACACTATACTATATTGTGGAAGGTACACAGTTTGGTGTGTTTGTTGAGAATATTGTTCAGTAATGGATTTTACAACATTATCTTGTGTAGACACTGTAGTATTAACAGTGAATTGGAGATGATGCAGTTACAACACGTTTATGTTCGAAATGGTTTAGGGCAAGTTATATTGTCCTGATTTCGGTTAACAACGAGCGATGCACCTTTGGGTCAGAGAACATTTGTTGTGCGATTCCCGTCAACTAGGGCTGCAACAGCGTTTTCTTCTTTCTCTGATCCATCAGTATAAATTCCTGATAAGAGTTATGGAAGATGAAAGGGACTTTGTCAGATTTATCTATCTCTTGGCGTAAAAAGTATTTTTGGTTGTTTAAGTAGCCAGAGAGGTGTATCGGAGATTGACTTCTTATGGATGTTAGAAAGGCCAATTGTTTCTTTGAATGGAGTGCTTATCAGATGAGTTTACTTTGGTTTGTGCGTCCTCATTTGCTTTTGGACTAATTTTCATTACAATTGAGAAGGCTGGATCCGGGAAAGGAAGTTTTGCATTGTACAAGCTTTCTGGCATAAGAAACGGGGATGCTGGATGTGTACCTAAGACTTTGCAAGTTCTTCTCTTGTTTCCATTTTCACAATCCTTGGGATCGGCGTAGCACTCCTTTCCACCACTATATTTCTGCGTTCAAGATGAGAAGGGTCTCCACATTGGCCGCATACTTGCCTTTTGAGCATTAATCTTCAGTATGGCCATACCGCTCCAATGGTCTAGCGGCTAGTGCGTCCGCCTAATGCGGGAGGTCGTGTTTTCGACCTCCAGCCGATTAATAGCAAAGACTTATAAAAATGGTACCATAATAATTTTGCTGGGTGTGACATCATGCTACATGTCTGTAGCATGATGCCCCAGTGCTAGATATCACCATAAACTGACACACTACAGACATCATAGCGATATCAATGACAAATTGTTAAACCTACGTTGAAAACCTTAATCACACGCACTCGTCACTGAATTATTTCTGACCCTTGAAGCATTGAATCTGGTTTGGTTTGTAAACCTTAACATAAAAAATCCATCAACAAATACATTCGGTATTGTAGGTTTGTTTAAGATGACTATACTGGTGTTGTTAATTAGTAAATCGTTGTTGAACGGTCGGCACATTTGTTTTTCATGTCTATGACGATTTCTATGTCGCAATCCCTAATCAAGTCACAACAACGAATAACACGTTTGGACGTACTTAATTAATAATGTGATGGCGAAAAAGGTTACTGGGTTAGCGTGGAATATCTTCATTTTATGGGACATTTTTAGTGTGTTGTTTTTGCTCAATCTCCAAGTAAATTAACTAATTTGAAGGTCGGTTTACACTTCCGGGTTTGCCGACTAATTAACTTATAGTATTTACAAATATAAATGTTAATAAAGCGTCAAAAGATTACATGCCACATTGTTTATCCTCAGAGTCTGACACAGTTTTACATTTCTTGAGTTGAGTGTTTTTGATTTAATTTTACAGTTTTTGATTTTGGTTTTGTTCATCACACGTGCTGACCCACCCGCAGTCAAGTTCAAATATGTGGACACATTTCAAATGCCCGAGATACACAGATGTTATACTAAGTAGGCAAAATCACTTCCTGATTGATTTTTTGAGATATACTGAGAAGGTAATATTACCTTCCGATTAACCCGTTAAGCCATCGTCTTTCTGAGACACTTTTAAGAGGACGAAAAAGTAAAATAATGTGACAGACTACAAGGCACAACGGCAGTATCAATAAAGATACGAAGAAAAGGCTACAAGCGATTTAAATTAAGTTCACTGAGGGCACAAATTGACCAGCCGATTTGTGGAGACCAGGCCTTTCCGATCATCCATTTTGAAATATTGAGGCTCTGCTCAACGACGAATATATATATATATATATATATATATATATATATATATATATATATATATATATATATATATATATATATACGTACGTTAAATATATTTTCTTAGTTTGGTTTCTCTGTATTATCATTAATTTTAGGCATTTGCAAATTATCCGTTTTTCCCATACATGGTCTATATTTATGCTAAGTATTACTTCCCGCATTTACATAAACAGTTGTGTCGTACGTCGACAATAATATAATGTGCATATATGTTTCGTATAATGATTTCATATTTTGCATCCATATTTCCTGCATTATGTCGTTGAAACCGCTGAAATAATTTCCTATAAATCAGTAACATATATGTCCAGATCTCTAAATAGAAGATATCCAAATCGGACATGAAATCATTTACTTTAAATAGGCGATGGCATATTCTAAAATGTTCATATCATTTCGTCATTTCTATACATATATTTTACAGAAGCACAGTCTTATCTCGCCGTTTTCATTCTATAAATGTTGTCAATAATTCACAGGAGTCATGCAGAACTAAGACGTAAATCTCCAGCAGAATCTATATGACACTATTTTAAGAAAGGGATGTTATGGGCCATAGTTCAAGTAAACTGTAGTTTATGAAAGAGGTTTCATTTTTTAATTATCAGATATTAAGCTGCCGACGTCTCGGAGCCGGTTTAAACAACTGCGTCTAAATATAATAGATCATCTATATTTAGCCTTTCGATACGGACACGACTGATATACCAATACATTCGCAGTGGAGATGGTCTCAGATGTGTCCTTTGCTCCAACCGATTTCTAGCAACAAATCCACATAAATGGTTTAAATTCATTATGTATTATTATTTTAGTAATAAAGCATCCAATCAGTTATTAATTACGAACATGTTAGGCAGTAGTGTGTAACTGCTATTTGAAACAGGTTTTCGGAGTAAGAACAAATTCTACTGTCTATTATGACTTAGACCACAATGCACATTCTTTGCTATCGGTTTGGTATCGATTGCGCTAGCTTCAGCATTTTTTCTCGCAGCGTATAAAGTCACTGGACGTTTTTAGTTTTCTCCAGCACAGTCTAGAACCATTAGTGGTAATCGTCTGATCCTCTTGGCCAAAAGGTACAGCTTGGTAATGTCATGGTACTGAGACTTCCTTCATCTTTCATAATATGTTTTGCATTACAGCGTATTCATTTGTGAAGTGGTAAAAAAAATACTTTATGAGCGACTCCCGCAGTACCGATTTATATTGAGATAACCCTGGCAACAAATTCATATGGCTTGCCTATAATATTTTACATCTCAACTCGGCTTTCCTACAACACAGCCAAATCAGCTTTGTTAGCAAAGCTGACCAAATCGGCTTTGAGCAGAATCTGGTTATTTCGTCCAATTAAAGTGACCATAATTTGATCACCTTTGTTAGATTTGAAGCACCCAAGAAGCATTAATTCATTTTAACTCTGTTGGATGTTGTGGAACAGCTTTAGTGATAATTTTACTAACCTGAGTCGGGCATGCTGAGAGGATGTAAGTGTAATTTGACCTTTTGGTCCTCACCGTGTTTGCAGTGCTGATAGTCTTACTCGATCCAGATGCAAATAAACGCCTTCGATTCCAGATTTTTCAAACGATCACAAGCAGCTCAACACGCGAGGTCAGGCCAAAAGTACCTTTCGTAAGCCTGGGATTAATCACCAGACGATATGGTCAATACCATTCATGCAATGTGTCGAGTTGTCTCAGAATTGTGATAAACCCTTTTATAGATCTACGCACGGGTCGTTTTGTGTATTAATGTATATTGTGTTCTATTTAGAAAAAGTGAGTTAGGTCCATCCTATGCCGCACGTGCGAAGTACGTTTGATGTGAAGGGCTGAATGCATCCAGTGCACATACGACAGCTGTGAATAAATACCTCACCATAAGTAAAACCCTTCACATTACGAATATTCTTGTAAGTGAGCGGGTATACTATAAGGACTTGCACATCTTCAGCTGAACAGGTATGTAAGTTTCCTAATTTATTGTATATAACATATACATATTGTACTACCACGTCTATTTTTGTTTGTTTGCTATGTAGTTTTTGCGTATTCATTATAATACACATATTTATATACTTGTTAGCGACTTAGCACGGAATTTATAATGTTAATAGCAATATAAAGCTACATATTTAAGAAATGTTTAGTACAGTATGATTTTTTTATCGAGCAGGATTAGGTTTACTTCTCAACAATTTGTTTTGTAATTATTATGCAGGTAATGTAATATGTATAACTTACTGTGTATAACGTTATTACGTTTTGATGCCCGTGTCAGGTATAGTACACGGTATTATATATATTTTCAGCTGTCCGGAGTGTGTAAGGCTGTGTATAGGTGTATGGAGTGCCTGCCTTGTATAGAGCTGTCAATAGTGTCTGGTGTGTCTGAATTATCTAGGATCTACGGAGTGACCAAAGTGATCGAGGTCGACTTTGTGCATACTCTAAAGCCATCCAAAGGGAATAATGTACCAGCTGCGAAACGTGACTATAGCAGCCGTTTAGATTAAATAAAGTGTGCTGATGACGGAGTGTATATATTTGCATATAATCTATTAGCCGTGGGCCACTTTTGGGGTTCGTAAAACCCATTGTGTCTTTCGGGACTGTATACATAAGTTGTATATCTGTCCAATTATGTTTGCAAAACTTCACTGAGTGAATTCATTTTAATACATGAGTAGACGTCTACATTGTTTACTAGCTGAGTAAACTATATGCATCTTCTTATTCTGAAATCATTGTGAATCATTCACCACTTGTTTGTGTATTGTGTAAAGTAATTTATTTCTATGTTTCATTATTTAATTTGTCCTTCGCTAATTAATCCAATATTTGGAGTACATATTCACCTACGTATTCAAATTTAAGTCATTCATTATTAAACATTGTATTTATATCATCGCCTAAAGTGTTCTATTGTGGATCTGTAAAGTCCACCCGGTTATTTGGTTACACGCATATACGTGTTTTCGGGAGTTGACAACAATAATAGGTCTTACCAATATTCGTGCGATTTTTGTTCTGTTAAATATTAGGTCGATCTCTCTCTCTCTCTCTCTCTCTCTCTCTCTCTCTCTCTCTCTCTCTCTCTATATATATATATATATATATATATATATATATATATATATATATACAGTTGTATCGTCAGGGTCTCCCTTCGCAAGCCAAATACGTGCCCATCCTGGTCTACGAGAGACGTGTACGTGCGCGAGTCAGGGATTATTGCATGCATGATACATAGATAATTGATCATTCGACATCAGATCACTCTGTATAACATTCGGAGAGAACTCGAACAGAAATACATAACCTAAAGAGGCAATGCCTCCAGGGCTCAACAAAAAGGTACTACACATTTAGAATCACGGGTTAGTTTAACCCGGATCATTATGGCAATCCTCATAATGTCAATGGCAATCTCATTTTCGTTAGGGCAGCAAAACACCTTTCCCAGGGACTACTGTGGGATGTAAACAGTGTATTGCAAAAATTCGGTCGAGACTAGAGTTTAGTGAGGGTTTGTATATCCGTATGAATAATGTTGCCGGTCACCGACACAACCCTCAAGCGGATTTCATAATTGATTCAATGCTGTTGACTCTCGCGGGAAGTCACAAACGATACAGCTTGTGCAAACGTCCGATGAGTGCACTAGCGCGTTACACATTCAAATCCACTGAACGGTCGACATTGGATATTATGCTAACTAAAAAATACGTGCATTGACGTTAGTGAGATCTTGAGTGCGCGGAATTCATCAGCGGAGATCGGAAGAGCCATGTGTAATTGTGTTGTTTTTTTACATGATCGAGATTAATACGGCCACTGTCAGGGTGTGTCTACATCAACACACCTCACCCTGACATTGATTTCACAAAGATTAAGAAGCCCCTAAGGACTCGTTATCAACGTTGTATACATCATCAATGTCTTCAGTTAATCAATAATTAACACGATCAATGTATATGCTGCCATAATGTAGCCTCCAAAGAACCGCGGACAAATTTTGACGTGTCGTCTTTCGATAATTTTTTCATTATAATAGTAGCAAATTGCTTCTCTTATTTGCGTGTGACGCGTTCACGTTTATGTCCAAATTCGAGCGATAACGTTTCGTCCCTCAGCACTGAAGTTAATGTTTAGGTAACTACAGTGGTTCCTAAATTCGTCACACCACGGGGGTCAACAGTACGCCAGGTTCAACAAACATTTGCATAGGCATCGCGCACTAATCCCACGAAAAATCAGCAGTTGTATCAGGTTACCTTTCACACGTGTCCGTATCGTATGCATTATTGGGACAGTCTCGACTAAACAGTCTCGGAGTGTTTGTTTTGTAGGTCAAGCTTCACATCAATGCACACAACAAGATTACTCGCGCCGATGACATGGTCGTTGATGATATATAGTATATATGGACGGATTATTTCAAATTAAATCCTTACGTTTATTCCAGAAGAATACATGAGGAATATTTATAATATTTACCCGAGACCTGGGTTCACACTAAAACAAAACGAAATTAAATTGTTTTCATTGTAACATATTCTAAATTAATTGCAAGTAGGAAAATTAGATGAATTTATTGATCAGTGATACATTCCTAAATGTTAATCGTTGTTAATCTTTGGCGCTTGAAAAGGGCTGCGATTATAATTAAATTTAAGATGTAAATCACTACTTGGCAAATGGAATGGACGATTATTTAATAAATTTGTTCTCGGCCTAATACAGTTTTATACTCTCATGACTAGGACAAGTGAAAATGGGCCCTGAATAGGATATCCATATTGTAGCTAAATAATTAGTACTCACCTACATTCAAGAAATATACATTTGGATTTTTGACAGACACATCCAGGTAAATGATTAGTCATAATCTCGCGCGACTGACAAAGGAGATTATCATCACGATGTGTTCGTATTATATATATCTAGTGTTCCCTTTTATCAACTTGTATATTTGTCTTAGATTAAACATGGTACTTTACTGAACTAAATATCATAGGGCGCTTTTATCTTCTGATATAGAATTAAACTAGTTTACGTATGGCTAATATTCAGATGTATAAAGAAATGAATGATCTATGTTACATCATAAAGAAAATAAAGAGGTTTACTGAGATAAAACTGTTGCGACGTAAGCCGATTATACTGAAAGTACGTCGTGCTCTTGAACGTACCATCGAAGTTGATATCGAGAAATGATAATTATTTAAACTGCGTAATTATACCAAGATTGTACAAATTATGTCCTGAACACGTAATTTGCTGGGACTGAATGAAAGCGTTCATTAAATATCGAATGTGACCGTCTCTTCAAAATATGGTTTTATTTACTTGTTTATGGTGGCAATATCCTAATGTATGACAGCGTTAAAAATACTCTTAAGAAAGGTCATGCAACTGTGGTGGATAAGTCATTTTTGTTGTAACACAATTGCATGTTTACCTAATGCTATATAATGAAGGGGGAAAAAACAACAACAACAAAACCAAATTAAACAAAACAAGAACAAAACAGAGAACAAACACACAAAAAGAAAATCTAACATGCATATTCGATCATTTACTTCACATAGGTTAACTTAATATTTGACAATCATTATAATTGATAGTCAAAGTATATGCATGTCTACGAGCAATAATCGTTTTTCTTCTTCTCATTTTCAGATTAACAAGATGGTCAAACCCTTATATTACTGTTTGTTTTTACCGGTAACTTTATCGGCTGCATTGTGTACAGGTCGGTATTGTGACTATAGTTACGTTTTCAAATTTTTAAATAAATGGTATATGACTTTTCATATGACTCAAAATATATATGTGTGTATGAACGTATATTTTTGTTTCTATGTTAAACTAAGGGTATGACTCTTTCCTTTGCTCATCCCCCTTTCTCTCTCTATGTCTCCCACGTTCCCCCTTTCTCCCTCGATCGTCTGAGAATATCTCATGCGGCAAAGAGTCCTTAAAAAATGAACACGCACGTTATCTTGAAAAAGGAAATACAAGCGAACGATCACTCCAACCAGAGCTCATTTAATTTATTGTGTGAACAATGGTACAGGTGCCCTAATTTTGACATTCAATAATACTGTTATTTCACATGAAAGCAAAACGGACTTCACTTCGAAACATGTTTTGTGTCGAATTGATAATAGACGCACACATTAATACAACTTAAAACGACATTGAGGAACATAAGCCAGACGTGGAGGGGTATGTTCGTACTATTAGAAGCAAAGAAATAGGCTGTTATCAGCGTCTATCAATTAACTCATCAAAACAGGAACATTTTACTTTATATGCAGCATTCTCTCTTACAAGAATTGTTCAAATTATTGTACGCCTTCCTTTGCAAATATATATATATATATATATATATATATATATATATATATATATATATATATATATATATAGCTGCTTTGCCACATTCCGCGTAAATGTTTTGATACAATGTTTCGCATTATTTAGGTTAGAGATAGACGCCAGAGAGGTCTGGGACCCTGAAAATAATATGCAAGTATCAAAGCATAACTGTCTTTATTGTCTGGTAATAACAATGACATAAATATATTCACCATTTTACATTCTGAATTTCGTCAAAACTGAATTTTATGTTCGGCTAATTCGAATTACATGAACCATGTCATATATTCTCAAGCTTTAATACACATTTCAAAGTTGTGCTGTAATTTTGACTATATTCAATTTGCAATTAGATCCTCTTTATTGCACTCAAACTGAAATAAACATTATATTCCATAGCGTCTTTTTGATAATTATAATTGAAGGACTTCTTATTTATCCCATATTATGATTAGAAACATTCAATGACAGAAGAGAAATACCCTTTCAGATGTCAACACGATGCTTCCTGTTCATTCCTGACTAAACGGGATAGTTGTTGCAATGTTCATTCAATGCTTTCTATGTCGTTCCATTGCACAAGAACAGGTACATATTGTCCCATACAAATGCAGTAACCGATACATATGCAACGAGTCTCCGCGTGTTTGAGACTGTACAGATTCACCGCGGACATATAAGGATCAAAAAGCGCAACTTTGTGTAGCGAGCCTATTTAAAGTTACGAATGAAATTCGCGAGTTCCCCTTCGTTTGGTAACTCTTCAATTTTAAGTGACAGTTTTATCCATAGGAAACTTTATCATTGCTACTGGCACTGTAGTCAAAGGTCCTAATGATCAATTCCGCGCAATAGTTTTCTTCATATGCCTTTGCAAATCTCTTTGTTGGCATGAATTTGGTCCTGGTTGGTAAATCATATTTCTTTTCATCATCATCAGGTGTAGACATTTTTCATTCATCACGAAAATTTGCATTTAAGCATGTCCCGCTAATATCTTATAGACAATAAAGGATATCTGTACCGACGAACCATGACGTTGTTATTTGAGGGATAACGCCTTTTTTATAGCATAAATGAAAATATAATGGTAGAGGAAGAAGCCGATAGAACACCGGAAAGAACCACCTACCCACGAGATGCTCTTCACGTAGACATGTTGGCCGAGCCCGAGATTCGAAACAATTCAGACAGAAGGTTGAATGCATGGATCCGTAACGCTGATCAGTGTAGATCACTAGGCCACTCGGTGCCTCAGAACATTGACGTAATTATATCTCAGAAGTTATGTTGCTGCTAATCGGTATTATTGCTGATCAACAACCACTCCGATTTTTATATTGTTACGTATATCTGATTATATGTTACGTATATTTGATTATATATATATATATATATATATATATATATATATATATATATATATATATATATGTATATATATATATATATATATATATATATATATATATATATATATATATATATATATATTGCTATTGTTTATCTTGACAGACAAAGATGCATATATGTGTTCTATCTAAGCACTAGGGCCTTGGTTAGGCGCTAATATCATAATTTTCTATCTCCTTTACATCTCCTTTTCTGCCACAAGAGAAATACTATTATTGTAATTTTTTTGTATTGATTCCAAAGGTGGTGTTTTGAAGACCAGTTTTTTAATCAGATATTTTATCCATATATTTTAATTTCAGATACAAGAATTAGTTTTAAATTTGTCTGCATAGGAAATTACGTCGATGTATTTCAAAAGGTTACATCTACTTTTTTGAAGAGCGAATATACCCTTTACAAAATATTTGGAAATAAACCAGAGACGATAGCCGCGTGGGTCATGCAGAATTTTAGCACAAAAGCTATTATTCATCCTAAATACTCGCAAAAAGTGTCGTTAGAAAATGAAACTATATTGCTGCAAGACTTTCAGGCATCGGATGAAGCGACATATCGCATATTATATCAAGATTCGTCTAAGAATAAGGAAATCCAGCTATGTGCACATGGTGAGTTTTTAATTATATGTTTCTAGTGCAGACATGTTGTATGTACTCATTGATTTAGTCTATAAAAAATACAGCAACACATGTTTTTCATGTCCTTTTATTATGTAATTAGTGTTGAATAATATTTCCGTTCTAGAAAATACCTGTAGGCGAAATGTCCATGCCATAGTATTTTGCACACACACACACATATATATATATATATATATATATATATATATATATATATATATATATATATATATATATATATATATATATATATATATATATATATATAAACAGAGAAGGAAACCGTGAGAATAGTCACAACATATAATGAGCTGAGCACCAGCCAACCAACATCACCACAAGTGAATATAATTGTGGATTATAGTACTAAAATGGCACTTAATTTATCATTTTCGTGATACCTGAGCTACAGGTGTCATACATTTGGAACTTTCAGAAAACCAAAATAATAACGTAACTGATGCTAGTAATGTTAGCATGTTCAGACTTACATATCATCTAGTTCAAATAAACGTTTATTCGATGTAGCTATATATATTTTACTCTAGGATCTGTCACCCGATACATTGGTATTTACTCGCACCCACATAATATCTACATGAATCTCTGTTGAACATGATTTGAACAGAACCAATTACAGGTTAATATTAGATGACATATACAACATATTTTTCCAGTTAAGAAAAAGCAACATTTTCAGTATGTAAACCTTGTTTCAATCATTTTATGGGATGTCAAAATCTTTATGCGCAGTTTGGATACATGTCGATTCAGGAAAGTCGACGTTGCGAGACATGTTCCAGAGAAAACATATTTATGAATATGGGACACAGTAGCTGATAAAGAGGAAGCGACAATTAAATGCACGCAAACTGGTTCTGGAGCGAATTAAATACCATTTATAGGCATGAAGCACGAATATTTGAGGAAAGAATGCCGCGCACTTCTTTATCTAACTTGCCGGAACACTATATGTTTGGTCAGAATAGCCCTTTATAATCAAAAATTTATTTGAAAACCACGAATATTTCATTTTTGTGAAATCAGTATTCCATTTCAGTAGTTAAATGATAATTTAAAGATCAAAATTCCTCTTCAGCAGATTTGTTATTATCACTTCATGTTCAAGTAAGAATATATATTTGAAAATATTGTTCACACTAACTCACACCCACCCACCCACACCCACACACACCCACACACATATATATATATACATATGTGTATATATATATATATATATATATATATATATATATATATATATATATATATATATATATATATAAGGCACAGTTTTATAATTTCACCCAATTATCCTTAGAATCGGATATAGTAAGAATAATCAACTGACAAATTATATAGACAGGCAATTAAAGAGTTATTGACTGAATCCATATTTTCTTCTCGTTATAAAGATAAATAACACGTTGCTTGCTATTAAATGACTTGGGATAATTTGTAGACAAGCCTATTAGTAAAATTCAATCTAAAACGACTCTTCTGTCTACAAGAAATGAGTAATAAAGCATATAACTGTTTCTCTCTTTGTACAACTAGGCTCAGTTAGGAAACCAATCGAACATTATACATGGGTTAACATAAACTTATTTCTCAATAAAAAAGTACATTGTTGGCACAAAAACATTTATGTTTAAAGCAGTCATAAAAAACGTGCGATGTTGTACGTTGGCACGATGTGACAAACAATTAGTCCCACTTATCCAGAATTTAAACCATGTAGGTAATTGGCACGCCTAAAAGGTCGAAGCCAAAAAGGCCGCCTCCCAAATGGCTCTGTGCCAAAACGGTCACGCCAAAACGGCGGCGCCAAAAAGTCACGTACCGGGGTTTGAACTCCTGCGAATTTTAAATTAAGAGGATCCTAGCTCTTGCACCGTAAAAATTAGGAATGTATCATATCATATGTACATATGTACGTATGTATGTATGTATGTATGTATGTATGTATGTATGCATGTATGTATGCGTTCTAAAACAGAACCAGACTCTGGTTTGCTTGACCCAACCATAATCATATCTCCAGTGCAAGGCTGTGACCTTGACATAATTGAAATAAGAGTATTTGGAAAATATATCCTTTATTACGCTGCTTGAACACGGATGAAGAGATAAATATGTATTATAAGCTTTATTCGAGTGTTGAGTTATAAAAGTTGTGCCTGATTGAAATTTGGAAGCAATCATATGATATTGAGGTTATAATTGACACAAGCAAGTGATAAGAGTATGACTTACTGACAAAGGGATCTTAGCTAAGAAATATGCATCAGCGGTTCGAGTAGTGTTTACCAATGTCAATGTTGTGCTTATGAAGAAAGTATTCACATTTATATAGCCGCAATGCTTGTAATTTGTAATTGATATGAACTCTGTGTTGTCATACTCGTTATCAAAATGTTTGGCTCAGCAGCATATGTGTTGTTCATTTTTGCATATTCCATATGTGACTGTCATGTTTATTTTGTACAATTCCTATATCGTATTCAAAATGCCTCAGGTATCACTCATAAACCTTTAAGATATATTATTAAATTACATCGTAATCATAAAAACTATGTACTGGCAATGCTTTGGTAGGTTAGTTAATAAGTACACATGGTATGAACAACGTCCAATGCCGTCGTCATTTAAATTTTGCAGTAGTTTCATAAAGTACAAAAGGAAGCATCTACTTCTTTTTCTTGAAACGATGATACTAACCTATATTTATGATAACATCAAAATCTGGCTTGTTTAAGGTGAATATGGAAGAGTGCAACATATAACAGTTATATATCTGTTTTGCTTGTTTGCCTTCCCATTATACTCTAATTATCCGCATTTTCCTCTCCCTTTTACTCTTTCTTCGTTTCTCTATTTCGTCTCTCCGAATTTTCATTTGTTTCTGTTCCCTCTTGCGCTTTGTATTCACTATTCTATTCCAGTTTATGAATTTGCAATTCTTTATCTTCAGTCTTCCTCCATCAACATGTAAGTTTCCTTTCTCTGAATACGCATTTATATTTCGCTCTCATTTGTCTTTCTCTAAATATGCGAAGCCGTCGTTTCGTTTTGGATTTGAATGATTCCTTATTCGAATTCCATCATTCCTTATTTATCTTTGTAAATTCTTGAATTTTCAATAAACAAAACTAGAGATTGACCTCTCTGTCCAACCCAAAGCACGTTTATTTAAACTTTACTTTCACACTTAGCGTTGAATCAAGCTTTCATTATCTCTATTTCTTTAATAAGGATGGTTCTGCTTCAGACAGATCATAATGTGTGTCAGTCACAAGCAAATCCTTATTTTCGTATACACTAATCCCCTCCTGCGTAGTGTTTAAAACAAATTTATATTCATTTATGTCATTATGCATTATGCACTATTGTTTGGCATTCACAATACAGCTTTACAGTGGTTCAAGTCCTACTTAGGCAACATGATACAAATTGTATGAGCAAATTGAATACACTCCAGCCCAGCTGACCTATGTTGTGGTGTTCCACATGAGTCTGTTTTGGAACCTGTTCATGTTATTCAAGAAACTCAGTAGTTCTAACGTGTCATAGATCATGAACCAGTGTCACACCAATGGTACGCTAATGACACACAAATATACAAGTCAAGCCACCTAACTGAGATGAGACGCATCAGCTCCTCTCGCAAATATATTTCAGTTGATGCCACTTAAACACATGTGTGTTCATTAGAACTTTCAAGATTGGACTATTGTAACTCAATTCTGTCTTGGTCATCTAACTATCTACTCCAACAAATTGAAAGGGTTCAAAACACAGCTGCTCTGATCATCTTAGAGTACCACTATCAGAACACACCGTACCACTGCTCTGTACCCTACACTGGCTATCCATTCGATCAATAATCAAACACATGTTCTCCGTGTTACGTTTCAGTGACGGACTCCAGTGAAGCATACCTATCCTGCCTCACCTAATGTGTACACACCAGCAAGATACTTATGCTCCTCTTCTGATAATCGTATACTCATTATTCCCACTATGCAAAATCTAAGCCTCCTTACTCCATAAGATTTAGAAACTACTTCAAAACGAGAGATTCAGTCAGCTTGTTTTTTGTTCTGCGAGAAGGAGCGCGGTAGGGACATAAACAATGGACTGACCTTTATTCCAGTGTGAGTGTTGTTTGGTCTAGTTGAAACGATGTATCGCCGAAATTGAAGTTTGTGTTGTACTTAAGGCATTTTATCATAGGCTTCTTTGTAATGACATCAATTGCATCTCTGCGAGAGTTGTGGTTGAACGACTTTATGGAGTAAGCGGTGGGTTTTAAATCTGCACACTTGGGCTCATCTCCTGATGTTTTTAGTCATGTTTCTGTCAGGAAGAAGACGTCGATATTATGGTTGTTGATAAAATCAACTATTAATATGCGCCTTTCCGGTGATCCTACTGAGTAGGAGTTGAATAATGCAATACCTAGTATTACCTCTGGGAGAGTTGACACAACGGTTCACGATTTAAGATGAATTATGTCAACCAAAACTGTTTTTCGATATAATTTATAAATAAACATATGCACAAGAGAGACTTTTATTATCGGAAAGAAAATCCCCAAAATATCGTAAATGCTTTACCATATGTTCAGGCATATATAATGTTCTGAAGTATTACTTCTCGGTGGACACTGATATGTTAGATTTGGCTGATTGACGCCATGTGTATGCTCACCTGCTTATGAGGTGGTAGCTATTTGTTTGTATGCCTCTAAACTAAAATATTTAACATTGATACCCTACATAAAGATGTTGACAACATGCATAATAACATATAATAAAAGTAAAATTGTTATTGTACTACACATCTGAATGATGACGTAAATAATTATATTGTGCACGGCAAAGATTTTCCATTTGTACAATATGGCCTGGTTCAATAATGATCATTTGTATTAGTTGTTTTGATAGGAAATGCTTAATTTTGGTGCAATGAATAATTATTCAAATGTTTCAGTGTCTGAGGTCTCATATGATTCGTTTGTTGCTTTTATCTCTTACTCCCTTTCATATCATGTAAACAAAAGCTTGCCATTTGCTTGTCACATATACGTGGGTGTTTATATTAAACAATTTATTTATTTATCGTCAACATAAAACCTCTTTAATGTATTGCAGTGCAACACTCTGCAATGATTAATAATACAGAACATTTTTAAACAGTCTTGTGATCTTTACTCTTGTACTGATCTCCTTACCAGGTTTTAAATTCATATAGGCGTAGATGAAATTTTAAATATAGCCATTCATCGGAAATGGACGGGGATTTTACAATTAAATTGTTTAAAATTATTGGAGCTCACAATCTGCGTTAGCGCTGTTAACAGTTGCACATTGGGTGGTTAGTACACTAAGTTTTACACTGGTGTGTGCATACTCTGAAAACATGAACTAATTATGTGATATGATACTGCTTGTTGGTATAGTAATACCGTATATCTACCAAAACTTGTTATTTGCAATTGAATTAAAGATAAAGTCGTTATCTAAGAACATATTTCATTTTAATAAGACAGAAAAGATTTATTCTGCCTTTAAAATATTTAACAATTTTGTAAAAATACAATTAATCTTCAGGTTTATAAATTTAAAATATTTTGAGGTATGTCAAACCTTGCGTGAATTAATGTTTAGCTTTTTCAACTATACTATCTCATTTCTACAATTGACAGTTCCACCAACTTTGCGCTGCAAACCAAGCATAAAACACGAAGAAAACTTTCTGATTGCCTCCCTGGATAATCCTGAATACTGTGGAAAACCTTTAGCCTCTGTCCGCTGGATGGAGTATCCTGGTATTTCCTACAGAGTAAGTATTTTGGACGATAGTCTATTTGTATCAAAAGCCACATGTATTTGGATCAAGAAAGTGTTTCCAATACACTGTAAGATATTGCTGGTTGACAATTACTTTTTCATGAAACATTCAGTTAGTTACTACTTAAAGATCAGTAATATATCTTTATTTGGACGGAGGTAGAAAATGGTTTTTGCAATTGGATGTAAAGTGAACAAGTATTTATATTTTAATTACATAATATTTACAACCGGTGAAAGAAACAAATGATTCCACAAATTTACTGTTTACATGTTAATATTTTGTTGCGCAAAAATGTTCGCATGAATCCTCTTGCAATCTAATAATTGTGTAAAATTTGGATAGCTTTATGGCAAATATGTAAGAATTATGAATAAAATATGTGGACAATATTTGAGCAAACTCTTTGGCGGATGGAATGTGCCTGTACGGATGTTTGGTGTAGTTTCATGGCGGAGAGATGAAGAAATTGGTAGTTACCATGGTGTTACACGTTTGTACATGCAATCTTAGTTTAGTTTATGTTTGTGTAAATCACTTCAGACACAAAAATACAATTTTAACACAAACTTGGTAATACATGTTCTCAGCATGATGCAAACGTGTCATACATTCCGCATATGCGTGTTATGTTACGTTGTGTATTATCTATTTGTAAGCATGAATAACACGTTAGATGATTTATATGAATTCTCGATGCATCAAACATCTTAAAATAAGATTTTAAAATTTGCATAACACATCCCTGGACATAAATACAGATTTCGTTAAGAAGAACAGGCAGGTTTCATAGCAGTGCGTAGTACTACAGTCATATATTCACTCTTAGAATCCAACAAAAAAAAATTCTGCACCATTAACATGACCCATATCGTGTCTTCATTGACTTGGGAAAGGTTTGCACCAAAGTAGTACACGCAGCCTTGAGGCCCACCATTCAGATATGCAACATATACTTATCAGCGCCATCGAAAACCAGCACGAGAAAGCGATGAGGGCAGTTTTCATGAACGACAACTTGGAAAAGTGGTTCAGAATTCGATATTTAGATAGTATTGCCTTATCTCAACAACTGCATTCAACATAACGCTCGCACAGTGAAAAGTTTCACTAATCAAACAGCAATTGCCTCTGACGAAGATTGCAAAATTGAGATTCATTCCAGAATTAGGCAGACAACAACTAATCTGACTAGGCATTAACATGTTTGGAAATACAGCAACATTATTCATGGGTCCAAGATCAAATTTACGCGCTCCCCGGTCATATCCAGATACATGTATACATGTGTGACATGAACACTAAAAGCAAAGATAACATAGTGTATCGCAGGTTCATGCAAAATTTAATATTTTGACCATGTCTCTAATGAGTACATGGGCATTAAAATCTACTATGAAACTGAAACTTATGAAGATTAGCTTACCACCGTAAAGCCCCAAAAATAAAACAACATCCCCCTCATGCTAATCATACATGGCACATTGAAAGGAAAGCGAAGAGAAACAGACATGCGAAGATATAAAAATTGCATCAAACTTGTTAAGCTCCTAACTAGCAATGGAGGAAGGTCAAACAGTTGTGAGATCGTTGCAAATACAGTATAAATGAAATAAACTAAATTATTTTAAGTGTTGATTATAATCAACATTATTGTCATCTTAATAATCACACGAAGCTGTTGAAAGTCACGAAATTCTGAATAATTATAATTAAGGAAATTCTACAGTTATATTTCATTGGAGCTATTAATTCTTATTTCATAAAATTAAACTGTGTGAATCCATGTGGCTAAATTTGTATCGTTATAGCCATCTGATTGAATTTACGAGTGTCACTGTAACACGAAGTGGGAGTTTACCATGAGAGGGTTAGTATAGACATGTTTGTAATTTTAGTGCGGTGGGTTCAATATAGTGGTGTATAATATGACACATGGTCATCTGTGGAACTTTAAAATTATGTGTCGTATACCTTTTGTGCTTTTTTAGTAGTATAGGTCGTCAACGTGACATTACGGGTAACATTTGTGGTAAAATGGTGTGGTGAGAAGCACAAACATGGATTAAAAATAATGGTCCTATGCGGCTGTCAATGGGAATTATATTGAAGGGGCCACTACACTTATCTGCATTTATTGTTCATATAAAGATGGGACACGATTGAGAGACAACATTATTTACACACTATTATATAATAACATTCGTTATTGGAATTCATCGTCTTTGAACAATACAATATCCTGTATACCTGTCAACGACCTTCCTTATCTTGAAAAACACTCATCTATAATCCAACATTCAAAAAAAAATTTTATCCCCATAGCAGCAGAGGGGGGAGGCGACAACGACTTTGCGTCTCTAAAAGAAACTTTTTTTTTTCGATTTTGGAGGAAGCTTTGGTTTGCCAAGTAGACGCTTCTATAAAGTTGTCCGATTTGCTCTCTCCTCTTCTGCTACGGAGGTAAACAAAATCTTTTTCGATTTTGGAGGAAGCCTTGGTTTGCCAAATATACACTTCTATAAAGTTGTCCGATTCGCCTTATCTGCTGCTTTCTGTATACCTGTCAACGCTCTTTCGTATATTAAAAACACTCATTTATAATCCAACATTCACCCTGACAATGTGACAATCTTATTCCAATCAATCATCCATTCATATCGTTAAATATATCCAGGGCATGATATAATGTGGTTAAAAGCAAACATAGTTACTATACAAAATCCTCTATCCAAGCCAATGTATATAGAGAATAAATGGTGCTTATCATTTGGGCATGCACCATCGTTTACAAACATATACTATACAGTATATTTTCTACTATGCAATTCATGGGTGTGTATAAGAACAAAATTGATTAATGCCTTGTCCGAATAACCGAAGATCATGAAAGTGCAAATTATCATCATATAATAATCTATATGACACATATCAAAGAAACACTTATTGTTGTTATCATAGTGAACGATTATGAAAGAAAATTCCAAACTAGAGATCAGATGAATCAATGGGTCACTTGATAAATTAATTTGCTTTTCCACGCGATATTCACCTTTCTTTAACGTTTTTCTTAGCTTTTAACAACATATGTAATGAAATTTGTAAGCACACTGTGTTCTTCATCATTTGTTTTGGTATCGTATTTCATCCCCATACACATTAACTTTGCTCACTAGTTCTTTTCCGACTGATTTTTATAAATCCTATCTAGCATAATAGTACATCCTTTAAGTGAATTGATAGGGTGAATATCATAAAAGAAGTAAATTATCCAATTAGCGACAAACAAGAAAAATAACCAAATTCTCAACAGTTCAACCGACATTATCCACTTTTCAAGAAATCTAGAATGCCGGTCATTATGGTCTTTATACTTATGATAATGCGTCGCGATTTAAATAGGATTATAATGATTCGGACCGTTACGATACTTTGAAGGGATGTATTCAGATAATCGATGATACAATAATAAATGAAATAATTTCTAAAAGGAGAATACATTTATCCCAACCGGAGGTGTAGTTCGGATAATACTGGGTATATACCATTGTCTCACAAACAGACAGACGAGTACACGAGAAATATCCCAAAATTATTAAGACAGTTATTTATGACCTCTCACGCACATAATTGCAAATACTCGGATGAAGGAAGCGTGTCAAAATTGATTTGTATGGGCGTGATTGTAAACATTGGTGACCATGACCACATAATACATTTGGAACATTCATTGAGTGACTGGTTGATGTACCCTGAGAGAGAGAGAGAGAGAGAGAGAGAGAGAGAGAGAGAGAGAGAGAGAGAGAGAGAAAGAGAGAGAGAGAGAGAGAGAGAGAGAGAGAGCTTTGTTAAATTATCAAGCAAGCCATAACAACATCTCAGTGAAGATAATTGTAATAAGCTAAGCTTGAAATACTGGTATCAATGGTGAATAGCATGTATTAAATATGTTCTTCATGTTCATTTAAATATTTTTATATATAATTACAAATACAAACAATTGCACAGGAAGGCTTTTACAGGTTTGAGAAGATATCTTATATAGTTTTTAGTATCGCGGTTCGAACGTTTTAAGAGATTGTCCTTTTGCCATTGATAGACACGACGAAATTTTACGAATGAATATACATCTCCATAATAATTACCAAAACCAAACGTCTGATATGTCAACGTTGCTAGGATTATAAAATTCAAATACACGTTAGTACATGTTCTAATTTAATTAAAGGCATCGTTGATGAAGCAAGTATAAACATTATTATAATCAGGATGAAATCAAGTCGTTGCAATGTCACATTTCGTCTCATACATTTTACGATATCATCTTCGATAGAAGGCAATCCCTAGGAATCAAAGTCTTCTACAACCTTAGTAGTTGCAATCGTACATTGCCAATCAGTGGTTCTTGTCGATGAATGTTGCCTGTGTTGATGAATTTGATCTTAAATAACTGACCACAAAGCACGGACTTACAGGGAATTATGTAAGAATTGTGGACCAGGAGACCACTAAGACTCCGGGGTATTCTTTTAAAATTACTTATACGCAATGCATTCTTGCTTGAGTATTTTGAGTGTGCGAGCTTCTCCCTATAATTAACAACGTTCTTATTACCTCATCCTAGGGGGCCCCAAGTGGCCGAGTGGTCTAACTCGCTTTCTGTTACGGATCACTGCCGCCTCACCTCTGTCTGCATGGGTTCGAGTCTAAGATTCGGCTAATGTAGTTATGTGAGAAAGCTTGCCAGTAGCTTCTCGTGGGTCTGTGGTTCTTTCCGGGAGTTTTCCCGGGTTCTTCCTCCACCAATATTACTGGCCGCCATGTATAGTCTATCGTGTGCTGAAAAATGGTGTTAAGTTAAACCTTAAAACAACCATCATCCTTACATAATTGTCGTCCATTATTTGACGAGAATGGTGGATTTGACACACACAAAATGGTCTCAGTCATGACGTTATTTTAGCTAATTGGTAACTAACGTGAAACTTAATTCTGCTTTAATTTATCGTGTCAGAACTGTTTCATTCAGTTTTCTTCTTTTCATCTATTTTACTCCTTTAAGGTTGCATCTGGAACTGTTGATGTTCGTTTTATTGATACGTTATTTACTTGGCTAAGAGCTTTGAGGCTACATTACTGAGATTGCTGATTTTACGTTATTTCATTTCCTCTTTTTGTAAATACTGCCTTGAATCTGAAATATTCAGATACTATTTAATTAATTCATTAATTAATTAGTAGAGCAAACGGAAATAAAAGTGTCCTAGTCTGATTCATTGGTTCGAGTATTATTTCATATTGTTTGAAATAAATATCATATTTACTGAGTCTGCTTTTAATACATTGGGATGCTAGCGTTAATTCACTTACTGAGTGGCAAATACGATCAAATTGGAGGCCCAATCCTTTTTCAATTGAGTTCCAGTCTTGTTCAAGCTTCTTTTTTTATTAAACGCACATGTAATTTGTTCGCAGCAAACATTTCCATTCTAACGGTACAAACATACTAGATCTATTTTAAAGAAATCCATCATCGGACATTATTCGGACTGTAACTCTTTGAGAAAGCTTTGTCATAATAAAGTTACATTTGCTATATTTATAAGTGATATCAGTCCATTAAGGATTATTAATCTACTTCCTGTATAAAGTATAATTATAATATATTGCGATTGTTTTCAACAGATGTGACATCTAAACATCCTCCAGTACTTTATATATCTTTTGAATATGCGTTTCAACATTTAAAAATTGTTTAACCCACTGGACGTAAATTTAGATAACGCACCATTTGACCTTATATTGTCTACATGTATTTTCATTGGCAATTTCCGATTGAAAAAAGCATTTGTTTTTCATATCTCTGTAAATTGTGTGATTTAATCCAAAGTTGCATTTAAAAGGTCTGATACCGATATTGAAGCATGTACAATTGATTTGCATACTGATTGCAAATAAAACAAAATCAACTAAATATTGATTGAACACTAGATTGAAAGTGTTTCGTGGCCATTCAAGTTCTTGCGACTTGAAATCTGAATATTATTGGCTAATATTGTCACGTAGCACCAACATTGTTGAAAAAAAAAATATTTTTAATTGTTAAAATTGCATACACCTTAAGTTAGTGTAATGCTTAGACCAGCATATTTAAAATTTAACATTTGCTTGAAAAGCATTATCTCAAACAGATAACATTTCAGATATGTTCTCTTCCAGAGTAAATCCAGAATAGAGCTACCGCCTGGAAATGAAGCTGGTACATATAGAGCATGTATTGAGGGTGAAACCTTAAATTGTGTGAAAAACTCATCCTTACAGGATAACTGCGAGAACTACACAATAGGATCTAGCAGAGAAAGTAGGGCCCAATGTTTTTCGTCTGACATAATTTTGTTATTTAAAATGATTCTTATATTACTATATTATGCACTGCCAAAAACGACTCCTTCAAAACACATTTGCCGATAGTAGCTTAAGTTTTCAAGAGGTTGTGTACGTAAAGCCATTGTTCAGCAAGTACTACATCCATGATATTCTTAGATCCATAGTCGTCGCAGTAAACAATGTCACAGACTACGACATTGTCCTGAATCAAACCACATATTGTTTGCACGATTAACATACATTATTGCCAGATGTTAAGGTTTAGACCTTATATCGCGAATGGTCATTTCAGACATTTTGTTTAGGTGATGCTCGCTGACAAAATGTGAAACTGGAAGATTTTAGCCTTACCTGAGAATGGCAGTGCAGAATGTATTCTAGGTACAACATGTACTGAAGCTTGTCACCTCTGACGGGTTTAATATATTATTTGGATATTCGAAGCACACATACACGTTTTCCAAACTCATACAGATACACAAGCATAACTTGTGCTCTTAAGTTGTCATATATCCTGACAGAGAAAGCATACGATTGACAGATATAACATGCATCAGTACTATGTGAATCTTTATTAACAAGTGTTATCTTGCGAGTTACTTTTGACAGTACACATACACTAATACAAGAGCAACACAAAAAGGCTATACAAACATTTCCCACTTTCCGTTAAAACGAATTAAAATCCCGCTGACTATTTGTTTTTATTCTTTTATTTTCTGGTTGATGTTTAAAGGATGTTGAATAAGTTTAAATACACTGCTGAACTTAGCATTAACATTTTGAACTACGTTGTATGACTTAGGCTTGCGTTATGGCTGATTAATACATTTTTGGCAAAAACATATGCGACTCCCTACAAACGTTTATGCAAAAAAAGCACTTGATCGTGTTAACTGTAGATTAACTCATGTTCGCAGACGTTAAATGAATATTACTAACACGAGTATTGCACTTTCAAAATTGATTTGTACATTAAACATATATTCATTAATAGTTTCGCAACATTTTAAATATGTCAATACAATCTGGGATGTCATATCTTATCACCTTTCTCACTATCGTATCGACCAATCTTGTTTCCTAATTATATATAATTTTCGAAAGTTGTGACTTAATTATGTTATATTTCCTTAAACGTTAGTGTCCATTTTTGTTAAGTAGCCAATAACGTTTCATCCATGAGTTAAGCGGTTTTTAAAATAAATCATTGTTCTTCGATTTATCATGCTTTGTAAATACTTCTAAATTATTGTTTTAAAAGTTAGACTAAACCATTATTTCACCCTCTCTTTGTCTTATTTTTCTGAAAAAAAGATTTCATTGGCTTATTTCTTCGATTCTTCGATTCTGTATTGCCTTCAGGGCTTTGTCATTCATCTTTGAATGTCTTGGTTCAGGTACAGGTTTATAGTACCTATTTTGTTGTCATAAAATAGTTTCATAGAGTGTACATCTTTTTAAAGTCTTGTATATGTACCATAGCTGATTAAAACTAGAAAATATGGTCGCTTTTGTACAAATTCAAACCATTAGATAATGTAAAAAAGATCGCCTATGGTACCAATGCTTGATTTGTAATATGGAAGGATTTTTTATATATTGTGTTCTATTGTTGAACAATGATTTTAAAAAAAGCGCTTATATATATGTATTTGCATATAAAGAACATGTTTTGATTCATACCTAGGAGTTTATATATTAAGGGTATTTACACTTGATAAGAATAATAAGAATAATAGAACATAACACATCTGAACTGTTTAAATACTGCGCAACCAAAGGTAGCATATTTAGCTAAATAATATGCTTGTTTTCTCTTCATTTTATAAAGCATTTTGTTGTATTATTCTTTCTTCCCCTCTATAAGAGCGAAACTGAAAAACAAAAAGTCAAAATCAATTTATCCAAAAGCACAAGCATCTGCTTTATATGTATAATTGTCTCGTCCTTGCTTCGAAAGCACGAACACCAATATTTACGTTAAAAACGATCAATATATGTGACTTCACAACGCATATGCAAGTGAAATATATATATTCATGATTTTATTTGCATTGTTAATTTGTATTCATCTGGGTCACCTTTTGTTACGTGATATAGAACAATAATTGTGAATTACGAACATCACAAGGAGACATTACGCTAATGGAACTAACATAAAATGAACATACTATGACCATAACCTGTACAAGTGGAGATGCAGCAGGGTTACAAAAAGGATAGTTAAACCTTTTATAACCGTTAGTGATATTAATAATTCTCAAACTGATAAAACATAGTAAATTAATAAAAATAACTTTAATTAAAATATACATTACTTTAAAGCTGCACGATTCATTTAAAGACGTTTAACGAAATGTAATAGTATACATATAATACTTCAACATTGATGCCTCACCTTTCATGATTTGACTGATATTTGTTTTTGTAAAGGTGTTTGCTACAATATTTGGATAAGATACTTGCAAATCGACAAGGTAAATTATAAATAATCATACTATTTCGCAAATGTATAATACATGGTTAGTCTTAATCTTTCACTCAATCTATGATTCATGGTTAGTTCGTCCCGCCGAAAACATCTTTCTCTCTCTCTGCTTATACAACCTGCAACCTGACAAACATAAATCGTTTCATTTGGCCCAAAAAATGTAGATGAAGAATCACGAAAATAATATGCAAATACTATTTGTATGTGTTTTACCCGGACGATTAAGACCAAAAGGAAGGTTTTATCTGGAAGTGCTAAATTTGACAACGTTCTAATAATAATTGTACACTGTAATACTATTGACATGTTAAAATAACTGAATATATAAATTCCAATTGTTTTGTAACTAGCAGAGTTGGGTGATCTCCACAAAACTAAATGATATATAAGGTAATATTAATGAAAATGTGTCTAAAATGTTGCTTTGTTTACCATCAAGGCGCTTGGTAAATGTTTTGTCATCACTTATATCATGCACGAAGGTGTAATACTACAGATAGATTATCAGGTTGCTGCCTGTATTATATATTGTTTTGTAACTAGTTTAAAATGTGCTGTTACAAACTGTATTTATGACTTTTACAGATACTAGCCCAACAATATCCGACATACCACAACTGACGATAACTACTTATGTGATTGTAGCGATAGTCTCATTTATCCTATTCGGTGTGATCGCCATTCTAATTAAACTGTTTTGGAAACGTAAGTTAATTTGCATATACCTAAATAATCGCCATTATACATTATGTATATCTGATTTAATAAATAGGTATAATATATTTAATTGCTTGTTTGTACGTTTTAAATTATTGTATTTTTCAATATATGATATTCTATTTCAAATTTATTCAATATAGATGTTTTTTTTCTTCTCGCTAAAAAATCTGTTGGCCTGAATTATTCTTTGGTAAACAAGTAATGTTAAACTAGATATTCATCTTAAGTCAAGGCTAGTGGCAACCACGTCAAGAGGTTTTATTTTAATATTAAAAGGGTTGTTTTTTGTCAAGGACAAGATGGCAATAGCGAATTTAGTAGTAAACAACTTAGTATTCTTAAAGTAAAATATCATTTGTTCTCATCAAGGGCATGTTAGAAGTAGGTGATATGACGATCACGTAATTCCTTCCTCAATTTTCTTGATTTCGCAATTGTGGCTGTTTTCAAAACTGCATAACCTATAAAAATATAATCTTTGTTTTAGTAAAATGCAGTTAGTTTGTGGCTATTTCATCTGACGTTGAGTCATTTTTTTTGATGCAGCTAGTTTTTGAATCCATGTTAACATTTCGTCAGTTCACTTGGATTTTATTGGATAAATTCGTATCTTTGGAAATATGTGACGGGCTCATACACAAGTATTGGATCAAGATAATTTATTAAAATTGTTTTAGGATTTACTACAACAGAGTGTTGCATATTGCCTTTCTGCAGGAAACTGTAGATGAGCACAAAACAGGATTCAGCGTAGGTTATCGAAATTGATTTCCAATTTCCCAACAGGACTTGAACTTGAATCTGTTATAACATTTCATTACTAGGAAATTTGTAATTTAATGCGTGGATTATTCTTTGATTTGGTTTGGATTTGATTATTTCTTACATTTTACAAAGCTTGTTGTTTTCACTATTTCTTTGTTCTTGTTTTTAGAGCCTAACCTCGTAAAACTAAGTATACATACATACATACATACATACATACATACATACATACATACATACATACATACATACATACATACATATATATATATATGTATATATATATGTGTGTGTGTGTGTGTGTGTGTGTTTGATTGTGTGTGTCACGTAGCAATGAATTTAACGAAAATTAAGATGCTTTTATCAAAATTTCATATACAATTAATTTAAATTATAAAAACTGTATCACTTAGCTTCTTCTCCGCTAATATTGATGAAAAGTGCATTTAGGGGGCAAATTAATGAGATACATAGTTACTTGTTGGTTGAGACATAGCAAATTGTCGTGCATTAACGATATCTTTATCAACGATTTACTTTTCATTTTAAACAGTGTAGGTTTTGTTCAATCAATCTGTCTTTTTACACATGAATCCATTCATCCATATCCATCTGCATGCTAAACTCCTAATTACTGACATTTACAAAACAATAAAATAAAAAAGAGACAGTACTATTTCAGCTGCCTTCCAAATATGACTATAAATGCCAGACATGTGTTCTTTTTTAGGCAGAAACTTGTTGCTTAGTTAAATAATGAAATAATAAAACAGCACTGACACGTGAACATTAATTATAGTAAACTTCGCTTACCTATTTTGTAATTCAAGCAAACGTGCAAGAAAATATTTAATTTCGCGTGATCTTCAATCACTCTCAGGCAACTTTTTCCAATTCATTATGTACAATGAACAATGTATAAAGCATCCAGTGAAACAAATGTGCTAACTGAATCTGGTTATATATCGACGTAAACTGGTTATCTGAAAAGCTTACAATGACTTTATATAGCTTTCCTATCCTTGAATTAACATATATGTCTTATTATATTTTGTTTGATCCATCTTATCCTTCTCATAGTTGTATCATTTTGCCATCTATGCATGTGTCTTTTCAATTTAGGACTGGTGTCATCATTAAATATGCACATGTGTAGGTATTATGTAATTGCTTTGGTAATGTAAGAGGTAATTCCTTTGAGATTGTCATAACATAGCCAATTAACAGCATTGATTCTGCAAATTGAAAGGTGAACTTTCACTTTAATTTGATTTTCATTATGTATTTTATACAGATTTCGGAATAGGACGTAAAAATATTCCAAGCGTAAACAGAGGACGAACAACCGGGGCTCCATCAACGAGGACAGACGATGGTGCTGGTCAGTATGGTAAGATTAAAATGGTTAACTTTAAATAGTGTGGAGTTTAAAAACGAAGCCGTTACGTTTTCTTTAGAAGATAAAGTGCCGTACAAAATAATTTCACCTTGAAATATTTGGAATATTGTAAAGGCAAACAAAATAAACGCAGCGTTTAAAAAGCCTTGTACTGTTATCTAAATTAATATGCTGTTTATTGCTTTCGTTGAATTTTGTGTTTAATTTTCCATTTTAATTTATTAATGAACTGAATCGCTATTTGGTATATATATATATATATATATATATATATATATATATATATATATATATATATATATACTATAAGTACCAAAGATGCTATAAGTACCATTTTGATCTTGCTGAGCTAACTGTATTTCCTTTAAAACATTGTCAATATTCTTTGCATATCCAATGCATTATGCAAAATTATGTTTGCCATTATTTGTGTATAAATCAGTTTGCTGATGTGACCAAATACATATGAAAAAAAATAATCCTAATCGATACTATATTTTGCAGTGGGAACATAATGAAAGTACATATGTTCAGCAAATAAAGTGATTTTGTCTTATTACGCGAATCCCTACCTGCATTTAACTGCGTGGAGAGCTGGAGGATATTTCCTTTTCTTTTTCAAGTTCAATGTTATCGATATACAATGCATTGGAAACTGTTTTAATATGTTTACCATCAGTAAGTATGCAAACTGAATCATGTGATCATTCGTTTATTATATTATATCATATTGATTAAAAATACTTAATTAGAACGTGGAGAACAGTTTAGAGTGTTATTATGTATTTATTATCTTCATCATTATGTACATGTTACAGATGCTGAACCAGTACCCGACAATACAGACAGAGTACCTACAGCACATGCTATGAACACAGAATTGCAAGAATTGTTAAGTGAATATCATTAACTACAGGATGAATAATCTTCTATGGTGATAACTATATGGTATCGTCAGTGAAAGACTAATGAAATGGTTAATGATAATACGTAGAGGTATACAAGCGTAATATCACACCTATGAAGAAGAGCCATCTGGCTATATGCTGAATAGGAACGTGAGGCAAATCAAACATATAATCATTTTTTTTCAAGATTACAATTTTCAACTACTACAACATAAAAAAATGTAATTTTGGTTATTAAAGTAAATACACATTGTTCATATATGTTAATGTTTATTCTAGATTTGTGTGATATTATCTATTTTAATGTAATAATATGAGTATTGATTAGATATATTTTAAAAAGTAAACTTTATATTTAATCAAAAGCCTAAAGTGGTTATGTACCTGGATATATTTATTATGTTGGTATTGGTATTTGCGTTTTGTCGTCTGAATCATGTTAACAAATATTTCATTGTTTTATATGAATAAATACATATTTGTATCGAAGTTTATTTTGTACTAAAGAGCATGGCCTCGTAGCGGCAATGTATATAATATTGACGTCTTGTACATCCGTCAATTTTACACCTTTAATTTTTTGTATACTTTGGAAAGGTGTCAAAGTTTCCTTTTGATTCTCATCTCTCGGTGCATATTTTGTTTTTGTTTTCTGCTCACATGTCTGGTGGCTCTAAGAAGTTCTAATACATTTTCATAACACTATACTTGATTAAACCCCTAGATACACTTCACGTTTCATTTCGTGTAGAGAGAATCGTTATATGGGTTCTTGTCTGTTTAGTGTTTGAGAATAACACACACCGTGTTCTTTCATTATTAACTATTGTTTATAGTTTACCTTTTAAATTGGTTTCTAAGATATATATTAGTTTGTTGTCGTACACATCTAAAAATATTGTTATCTTCATTACAAAAATCCACACGCTTTAAGATATAAAACGGACACGCAAATCTGACATTGGCAATTTAAATTTAAATCTCACCATGATTAATATATATGTTATTATAATCAATCATAAATATCATCTCATTGTTTCGGTCATTCTACATATTTATTCAGTAACTTCACTAGCGTTAAAGTGCCTTTTTTAAGATGGCAGTGATTTCAGAATTGTATTGTTTCATTCATGCAGATGCACGATTCGTTCCTGTATATACCAGATAACTATTATCAGTACACAAAGACATGTATGATATATATTTATCTGAGGAAATACTGTTTTAACGATCTTTAAAACTGGTAATGAAGATGTCGGTAAGAGGTTTATATTTAATCCTTTCAGCATTTCAGTAAGTTGAAGACTTTATTGGTAATATTGTAAGAATTTTGAGTGTCTGATAAACGACTAAATTATTAATTGTGGTTTCATGGAGAACCAGCACTGTAAGGTTATTTAGTCCATATAAGTAGTTTTTTGGATGAGAATTTGAAGCGCGAAAAAGATCAAATACTTGAAATCGAGACTATGGGATGGTGTGTGTAATATATGACACGTCCCGATCGAAGCGAAAAGTAAATGGTCTGTGTCAATAAATAGTTATGAATAGTAGATATCCCAACTTATCAGCAGAGACAGGGACACACTACAAACTGACAAAGAGAATATTCTTCATCGACGGTCTCAACACTTTGACAGCATCTTGAAACGCCCTTCGTCCATCAATGATGAAGCCATAAGTCGTCTCTCCCAGTTACCCATAAATGATACACTAGATAACCCTCCAAACATGTTGGAGATATAAACCGATATGTCTACTCTCCAGTGGCAAAAGCAAATTGTTCAGACTCCATCCCAGCTGGAGAATGCACGGAAGCAGGCACATCCCTGATATAATTGGTTCAACAACTGTTTCAGTGGATTTCAAACATGTTCATTAATCCACCTGTATAAGTGCAAAGGGAACAGCCACGCCCGAAACAACCAACGGGGTTTATCCTATCTCTCAAATGCAGGAAACATCATCGCCATAATCCAACTGAACTACCTGAGTACACACTTTGACCAGGGACTTTTGCCGGAAAGCCAGTATGGATTCCAAAATGAATGTGGGGCCATCGACATGGTGTTTCCTTCGCGGCAGCTACAAGACAAATGTCAGGAGCAAAACACCAACCTTGTCTCCATCTAGGACAACGTGACAAATGCCTTTGATACGGTCAGCATAGAAGGCTAGTGGAAGGTAATGGCCAAGTATGAATGCCCAAGAAAATGTATATCCATGGTGCAGCGTTTCCACAACGGCATGAATGCACGAGTTCGGGACAATGTAGATACATCTGAGCCATTCCCAGTGACCGATTGGATCAAGCTGGTCTGTGGTCTGGCAACAACACTGTTTAGTCCTCTTCGTTTCCGCAATGCTGACTAATGTTTTCAGAGACAGTGAGGTTGAAGGCGGCATCAGGTACCGTACAGATGGAAAACTATTAATTTCCAGGAGGCTTCAGGCGAAAAACAATGTTTTGTCAGACACCATTAGGGATTTCTTATGTGCTGATGACGGCGCCCTCAATGATGGCACATAAGCAGACCTGCAGTTCAGCAGTGACGTGTTCTCCAACTCATGAACAAGCTTTGGTCTCACCATCAGTATTAAGAATACTGATGTCCTGCATCAGCCGGAACCTGAAAAGCCGGAGAAAGCTTGTGGAAGGTAATGGCCAAGTAAGAATGGCCAAGAAAATGTATATCCATGGTGCAGCATTTCCATAATGGCATGAATGCATGAGTTCGGGACACTGGAGATACATCTGAGCCACCCAGTGACCGATTGGATCAAGCAGGGCTGTGGTCTGGCACCGACACTGTTCAGTCTTTTCGTTCTCCCATGCTGACTAATGTTTTCAGAGACGTTGAGGTTGGAGGCGGCATCAGGTACCGTACAGATGGAAAACTATTCATTACCAAGAGGCTTCAGGCGAGAAACAATGTTATGGCAGACACCATTAGGGATTTGTTTTTGCTGATGACGGCGCCCTCAATGCTGGCTCAGAAGCAGACCTGCGATGCAGCGGTGACGTGTTCTCCAACTCCTGAACAAGCTTTGGTCTCACCATCAGTACCAAGAAAACGATCGATGTCTTGCATCTGCCGGAACCTGAAAATCCATATGTTGAGCACAACATCACCGTCACCAGCCAAACACGCAACTTATTGAACCTCGTCGTCAGAATTGACGCTCTGTGACAGTGTACAACGGAGATAGGTGATATCACTGTAGTACACTGTCACAGAGCATCAATTCTGACGACGAGGTGAACCTTCACATTGCCAGAGTATGAGCAACATTCGGCACATTGTATGCCAATGTATGGAATAGAAGTAGCATCAGCATCCAGTCCAAACTAAGGGTCTATAGGGCAGTTGTGATCCCCACACTACATTACTCATGCGAAACGTTGGTGATGTACCAACGCCATGCCAGAAAGCTGAACCATTTTCGCACCACAAGTCTCTGGAAAATCATCAACATCAAGTGGCAGGAAAGAAAACAGTTGCAGACACTGAGGTACTCGCACAAGCAGGTCACCCCAGCATCCACACCATCCTGTTGTAGTGCCTGTTACGCTGGGCATGGCATGTTAAACGCATTCCAGACCATCGGCTGCCTGATAGACCTTTCTATGGCGAGCTACGGCAAGGACGGCTTCAAAGACAATCGGAAAGATGCATTGAAAACATTGCAACATAAGCCCTGATTCCTGAAAACTAATAGCAAGCGACTGAGTCAGGCAAGCAAGAAAAGCACGTGCTATCAACCCTCCAAGATATATCGTATTCATCCTCTTTCCCTTATGCAAACGAACATACCGTGAAAGGCTTGGTCTCATCAGCCACGCATAGAACAAATGCAGCTCTTCTATGCATACAACAGTCTATGATAAAGTGACTTAGAATAACTGGATTATTGCAAATAAAGGTCTCAGGTAGGTTCCGCGTTTTAGTACGAATGAGTGTTTCATATTTGTATTAAGAGTTATAATGATTGCAATGACTACTTCGTCCCTAGGGATGGCTTTATGGGATAGAGGTCAATCGCCTATAGTTGGTTTGATGACATCGAGTTTGTTTTGCAAAACTATTCCACAATGCATATCACTTACTAAAAAATAATTCTTGGTTTAAAATTCGGGTATGATACTTTAAAATCAGATCGTTGTAGAGATTGGATCATTTTTACAGCAACGTCTGGCTGCTGTTTCATTAAATTTAATATCATCAATTTTAATTAACCAAGATTGTACTATATATTTTGGGGGTACACAGTTAAGTATGTTTGATACGAATACTGAACATTACAACTTCCTATTGTGAAGTTGCTGAAGTAGCGATAGTGAATCTGTGAAGAATGCAGTAATTAAAATATGATGGCTTTCTATATACTTCAGAACAGGGTCTATTGTAATGATTTCTGCTGTAATGTTTGATATACAATCTTGACAAACGAAAACTTGCATTATGACTTCCACTAATAAATACAACGTCGGCCATTCTTTTATCATATGAGTATAACTTCATTTGCAGTTTTAAATTTGGCTGCATAAGAGCTATGAATGAGAGAAAGATTTGTCTTAGATGTTTACGTCGTGTAGCGTAAAAAGAACTTTGGTTGTGTAAATATCCACGGATGTAGTTTGGATTATAGAAGGGTTAACCTTTTGTATTGTGCAAGGTGGAAGAAACTTTAATGTCATCAGTAGGTAAAGCATATTGTTTGCAGTGGCATTATGTTATATTATTTACTGTGACAAAACCCAGGGTTCAATGGGTTGGAACTAACTTTGCGAGTGATTGAGGAGGCCCGATCGCTTCAGAATCAAAGCTTTCATTTGCCGATGTCCCTCTCCAGAACGAGTTCGATTCCATGGTGGTGAATTGGGTCAGATATCTTTAAGTATGACTTTCTGGATGAACCATAAAACACATATATAATCCAGTTTACATTAAATACAATGTCTTTTTTCCATCACTACCCCATTCAGTACTCATACGTTTAGTAAATGTAGATATTTCAAGCATTTAGCTTTCAAGTTCTTTATTTGTAGAAAAAGGTTGAGTTTCTATCGTGGGCAATACCTGAAGACTGCAGCAACTAGTATATGTGTTCCGGCTAGGGTATGCTTAGGTTCATCATGATGTATTCAATCTTACATTACATATATGCATACATACTAGATGGACATTGCCAGTTTGAACCGATGCCATTGAAACAAACATTGAATGTTGTATTATTATTATGTATGCCGTTTGCCTTGAAGTTTATACATGTTACATGGTATTGTATCAAAAAAATATTTGGAAATAAGAATATGTAAAGCAATCGACACCATGAGCCACGCACTTGATAAAACGAAAACGTTTGATGTTAAAAAGCATTAGTCTCTCATTCCTTGAATTCATTGTTTGCGGGTAACGTTAGTTATATATGCGGGCAGATCATGGAGATCATTCACTATTCTGTACTTCCATTTTGTATTCTCGTTTCTTTCTAAATCAAGCAAAACATATACAAAATTATTGCAAAAAAGTTTCAAGTCAAACCAGATGACTAATGTTATAAGGAGAATTTTGAAACTACTCTTTCTATATGAGGAATGTGTCTGCTTTGCTTATTTTAAATGTCGACAGATTTTGTGTTGTTTCAATGACATATGTTTGCGGCGGATGTCCTACACTTGTTGTTATAGAGCAACAAACGTTTTAAGTGGACATATTTGTGCATGATGATTTGTATATTTTATAAATCTCTCGCAAGATTTAACCCGGACTATTAGATATTCATTTAAAGGTTCGAGTGTAAGATGATTGTTAAATGTCACATTGCGTCTGTGTTTTCAAATGATGTCTTTAAATTATTAAATGAATCATGGTGGATAATCATTAAGATCAGGGAAAAATTATTAAATTAAAGCGATTAAAATTGTTGTTAAATGATGAAAAGCCACTGATAACTTTAATTTGCAAACGTATTTCAATGTTTTTTTTTTTTTTTTTTTTTTTTTGTACATTACAGATGTAATTAGATCAATATAAATGGTACTATGATTTATATAACTATAGCATTATAATATTAGAAATGTTATGGTGGAAAGATTTGATATATAAGTTTAGTTTGAATTTAGTAAAGAAGTCGAAAGAAGATATCTAAAATATAGCAATATTACCTAATTATAAGAAAAAATAACATTTTGCTTGAAACTTATTAAACATATATATATAATATAGGGACCAGCTGGATACAGGAAATACGTGAGCCAAGATGATACAATGACAGCAACAACGATACAATTAATATGTTCAATACTTCTTTTGAACGTCAAGAAACTGAAGCTATTATATGCATGTTATTCACCAATTCAAATACAGATAATTGACAAATTGATGGCTATCAGTGTAGAAATTTTAAATCAAATATCCAAAACACAATATAACTGGTTTAAATTTGCGATACAAAAGGACCCCTTCAGGAAATAACCCGATGATGAAAATATACCAATATAAATGTGTTAAACAACTAGACTGGTTGTATTCAAACTGATCTCAAGTCCTAAGTTTGTAATGCCGGAATATAAAATCATTGATTGACGGAGAAATACACAACCAATCGCAAACATCAATAACACCAGGTCACGACGCCTCTTGCAAACAAACATATAGCTGGCGGAGATCTGGCTTGTAGAATAAGAAAAAATAACACAAAAGATTACGTTTTGCAGAATAGCATGCCTCTTTATAATCCTAAATCGTGATATGCAAATCAATGACTAATGTTGAGGAATATATTTTGTTAGGACAACTTGCATATATGCTTAAAACGCCAACACTAAAGCTTACATATACTGATGACGTAGATACGAAACGTGACTATTTCTAAACGCATATGGAGATGGTCGTAAAACGATTTTCTCTCATCCACAGCCTGCTACTTTGAAAACAATTGCATTATTTGTAAAAAAAAAACAACAAAACGCACACCTTATTTGATAACGAAATAGATCTAAGTTAGTGTATCACATTGCCAACAGTAGTATATACTATTATGGGTCTACAGATCAGCAGGACATATGATAAATGTTATCAATATAATGTGCATTGCATACAACGGTTGGAAATGCAACAACCGTAATTGCTGACGCTGAGATTTCACTGCTACTGCTCAGCTGGTGGCACAATCAAGATAACCAGATTTATTGTATTTGATTTTCTGCGATTGTTTGAACTAAAAACGTATTGTATATCAGAAGCAGCACCGTTGTTAAAATACGTGGGCAAAGAATTAATTTACGTATGGAAGAGACAAATAAGACAAGAAATCGCACACAGATGTATCGGTGTTACGTTTTGCAATACAATAAGTATTAGTGATAATGCGGACAACATGTTATGGGATAAGGTTGTATGATATTTAATTATGGACTGGATTCAATGCGCGTCTAATAACAAATTGTAATATCCCCGTCTTGAATTCCATGGTCAATAGGAAGTATAGTAAAACCATCATCGGGAAGCCGGCCTATAAATGAGAATTATAACATTCTTATATAAATTGGGCAACGAGAGCAGTCGGGCTCAGGCATGGAACACTGCTAATTATCCAATAAATAAATTAAATGACCTCACGAACGCTGCTACATTACAACACAATATGAAAGATCGCGTGTTCCTGTTTAAGTTATTCGAATGTCTTTAGACTGTCATGGTCAACAGTGCAGCCTTTGACATGTATTGCTATTAAAATCCTTATCCCATGACTTACTATTCCATGAAATGAAAAACCTATGCACCAGAATATCTGTAAACAGTATTAAGAAAACTAATTATTTCTGTTCTCGTCTGACTCTTTGTTTGAAGCAGCATGTCAATATAACATTAACGGTAAACACTAAGTTTGTTCTTGGATCCTCAGTTTAAAATGCCACAAAGACATTATGAAATAATATTTCTTTTCTAAATAATGACAAAAACTGGGTTTGGAAATTCAGACGTCGACAATAATATTTAAATTTACATTATTATCGAAGTGAATATGAACTGCCTAGAACTAGCGCATAGGAGAGGAAGTCATAAAAAAGAGATAATATATAATACCAGTAGCACCAAGGATGCATGTTATGAGAGTAAAAAAATGAGGTATTGAATAAATGATATTGACAAGATGGTAGCAGCGTTACGACTCTACTGTCTTAAAGTAAGTAATATAAACGACTGAGATACAGTAAGCGTTGTTCGCGTAAAAAAATACTTTATTTTCTTAGAGTACAAAATGTAAAAAACTGAGATTATTACAAAATAGTTCAAAGTAGGTATAGAGTTTTTAATACAAGTCATACTGATCCAACTAACGAAAAAACTTTAGTGGTATTCTCAAACAAACCCAATACTAGACACCAGCATGGCCCATGTCCTGTTGATGTGCCAGGAATATTGTGCTCAATCACATTTATATAATCCAGGAATAACTCTTTATTTAAAATTTTACTATAAATCCAAATATATTTCCAATAACATTATTTTTCAAGAACATCGTATTTCCAGAGACAATAGCTTACATTAATTGATTTGAATACATTCCAGCCCAAGTGAAATAATGGGCACAACAATAACACAATTGAATAGTTTGGGTCGATCTAGAAAAACAACATTATATAGTTCTCTACTTGACTAGAGTTTAAAACATTCATTTTCTAAATTAAACTTTTTACCTAATGGCAACTTTCAGTCTGGAAAGGTTTCAAATGTTCACAAGATAAAATGATCTTAGTTTTAATTAGAAGCACGGTTGCTAAGCGTGTGAAACCGATGCTGTACAAATCAGATAAATCATGTATTTCACATAGAATTTCCATTTTCTGGACTCGGATTGAGATAAACGTCTTATATACAGAACCAATATCAATCATTCAGGTCCGGTACAAAATGATCAAGGCTATGACAAATCCGAAATACAATTATCTGTAGTATATATTTCATCTTAAAATAACGCACATGCAGTTGAAATTACAAGCATATATGATGAGCAGGATAACGTTTTGATAACATGTCTTGATAAATACATTGCCAACGAAATTGAGTATACTGACTAAAACAATGTAACGGATGTCAAATCGATGTATTGGTCAATTTTATAATGACACACGTCTGACTATCAGGTCACTGGAAGGTATTGTTTAAATGATGAATAATAAATGAAATATATGATCAAATAACAAAGGACACTATCCGTAAAATATGAAAGCTGTAAAGAGCAAGTTCAACATATATATCGAAATAAAAAAGGCCATAGAAAATGAGAACACAATTGTGTGTCAAGGAAACCTTTAATGTTCAATGACTCATAGGTTGATTAGAAACCTAAATATGCAATACAGTAGAGGTACTTTTAACAAAATATTCAGTGATCACTCTCCATCTTATGTAGCGTTTAAAATATGTATCCGTTAGCAATCAAATACAATACGTAAAAGATATAACAAACGTGCCGCTCAGATTGGTTATAAGTTCTAACACTTCATGCTTGTAAAACTGTCGCAAAAGGAAAAATTGTACCATGCATGTCATATTACACGTAAGTATTCCTTCAGAAATTGAAACTGTAGTTACCGCCTCACGTAAGGCGTCCGTGTGTTAAATGCATGATTACACGCCGAGGATCACGTTGTACATTCGAGAAAACAAACAACCTAACACTACTTTAAATAAATTCGTCCCACGTTGAAGCGTTGCAAAGGTGGTATCCTGACTCGATTAATTATAATTCCACCGATTTTACGTGCCAACGTGCTAACGTATTCCAAATTGCAATTCAGTCAAGAATAGTAAATACATACTGACCCTATCCTAACTGCACAAACCGTTAAATAAGTCTTGAAAAGAACTTATAAGAAAGGAATGTTGAATGTTTACGTAAATTTAATTATATGATCTGTAATCAAAGTGTCATTGAGAGCAGATACTACGAATATGCATTTATAGTACGTTGCAGAAATGGCATACAATGACATAATTCTTATTCAGGGGATGAACAATGCAAACAAACACATGGATTATTGGTTTCGAGAAATTAATGGCGGTCTCCTAATTGACTTGCATATGTTTTACAAAAGTAGCAATCAGAAGACAGAAGCAAACAAGTGGGTGGTTGCTCAAACGTCAATACTTTCCAAACATAAGATAACAAGGCATCATTTTTTATCTATTAGTTTTTGAAATTCTTTGCATGTAATCTCCAGAATGCAAGCATCGACACGATATTTTAATACATATCGATGAAGTCAAAGTTATGGTATCGTATATTTCAAGTAAAGGTGGATGCTGATGGGAATAGTATACAAACGACTAGGGTCTTGTAATGAACAACATGATAATTAACTTCGTCTGTTTTCTCCACCGTTCAAGACTGATTATCATCCATAGTTTATAAACAGTTTTCGGGATATTTTATAGGCATCACAAACTAATTCGGCATAAAGGTGTAAACCTGCTTTGTAATTGAAATATTTATCCCTTCATTTGGTCTTTCAACATTCAGTTGTTTATATCATTGCTTTAAACATGTTTGACTATTATAAAGTGAATGCTTCATTAAGCACTCGATAATCAAAAATGGTTGTAAATATGTGTATCTAAAATACAAAATCTCTTATTATATAAAGCGTCCATTGTAAAACATGTATTCAAGCTAAATGTATTGAATATATCGTCCCCAAAACTGCACGACCACTGTTGATTAAGAAGTCATTGGATCAACACATACACAAATGATGTTTACTTGCCGTCTAATGTGGCATTTTTCACTATTCAATCGAATAACGTTTCAGCTGTTTAGAACGCAAAATACCTATTGGTAGGTTGTACACAGAGTATCTTAACATTAGACCATTAATCAATTTCTGGTTGCAATATAGTATCAACGATTCACTCTCAATACCGATTGTTACCATCATGAGAAAATACTTGAGTGAGATTTTCAAACGGGATTCATTATTTAAGTTGTAATAGTCATTCATATCTGTTACTATTAAGGTCATGGTAGGATTACTCTCAAATGGTCAAACAAGTTTTCTTCTTTTCTCAACTAGGAAAGTTGCATATTCATTTGCATGTGTACGGTAAAATCACTTTGCTTAAATTTTATGGGTAATAACTTTAGATAACTGCAGGACATAAACACATGATATTATCCATGAAAAGGTCGACAATCATGCGCCGCGACAATTTCTCGAAACGTGTGTTATTTCACTTCATGGGTAATTCTTAGGAGCAATCAAAGATCAACATAACCGGACGAAATATATTAAGGAATAATATGCATTCTAAACATATTCAGAATTTTATATTGTATTTATTTGATCGAATGTTTCTTTACTGATATTTGAAATGCATTTATGTATTTAAATGATCTGGGGTCACAATGAATACTCTAAATGCACATTTTATGGAATTTCATTTTGGGATGTAAAAGTTATAAATTAATATGATTGATTAATGTTTTCGCTATATTATGTCTCGTGGAATTGATTGTGTCAGATATAATACAATGATTAAATTTCGTATAAGTGATATCCAATACTGTATAATTATGATTAAGACAGTAAATTAATTACATGCTCGAATATGCCATATGTTTTTGTTTAAAATTTGTTTAGGTGCCACATTGACTCTAAAATATGAGACAAACAGTTTAGGTATTGCATATTGTAGTCACAGATGAAATTGATTTAAACAATTTAATCTTTTTGTTCAAGAGACCTTTACGAAACTAGTCTTAGCATGACTGTCAATTGTGTTATCCCAAAGCGCTGTTTTAAAGATTGCATTATCCTACATTAATATTGAAAACATAAATATTTGTAAGGTTTCAGCGTATATCCCTGTTCATATGGATTATAACAGAATGCAACAAGATCTAGTTGGTTTAAATAGATATAGACTTTACGTCTCTCTTCATCTTCATACTGCAAACCGGAGAATCCGAAATTTCTCTTGAAAAAATCTATACTCAATGAATTTGAGTGGATCGGATGAATGTAATCCTTATATTCCATCGTAAGTGAGCTGATTGGATTGAAGTATCCAGCTATTTTCTCACTAACGTATATGTCATCGCATCTCACTGAGTCTTCTGAGTCACTATTCTTATGAATTTCAATTGGTACAAGTAGTTGTGTTTCTCTCTGTAATCCAGCGTCTGTTTCAAAGGCGGTGCTCATTTTACCTTTTGCATTGCTTACAATTGTCCAGTATTTTCCGGCTTGGTTTACATCATGTGCACCATCGCTGTCGTCGTCATTATTGGTCTCTAAATGGACGTTGGAACCTCTGACAGCACGAAAGCTAGAATATATATATATATATATATATATATATATATATATATATATATATATATATATATATATATATATATATATATATATAGCTATCTATCCATCTATGTGCTCTGTCTCTACTGACTCATATATATCACTCGAACACAGCTCACACCACCGACATCCCATTAGCCGCTGCAATCTGTACGATACTATGTTCCTGCCACGTCCCTAGGATCTCGAAGACCTATTTTACCGCTAGATTAATATAGATGAATGTAGTAACTAGGTTCTATCTAGTCTGAGCGCTTTCTACTCTGTGTCTTTATCAAACGCAATACAATAAGAAACATAACAGACAATATACACACAAAATATATTTTGAATTGAATATTGGTTTTACTTGTTTATTTAAATTGAGAAAGAAGCTTAACAATGATTAATGTTTCAACTAGTTGACTTCAACTTGCCTGTAGATAGTGTGTGTACATCAATCTACATTGGGATGAACCATATCCACATTTGGTAGTTTTATATCAATTGGCGTAATCATAAATGTTATAGAAGACACTTCTTTGTTTAACTATTAATTATAGTAGAGGGAGTGACTACTAAGTTAATGACAGTTTATCGCATGTATATATATATATATATATATATATATATATATATATATAATTTATATAAATGGTTAGTAACCACGAACTAGTAACCTTGACGATATAGAAAAGTAAGCTGTTGTAGTTACAATAAAAGTAAATGTAATTAGAGAAGATGTATATATTTGCATAATGCATGGTTGTATGTGTATGTTTGACTTGCATGGAATACATGTAATTACTAAGTTGAAAATTGTACTTACCAAATCCTTATTTTGTGCCGACGACAGGCGAGGAAAGCAGCGGCTACAACAACTCCCATCCCGAAGATAATAAACAGCAAATACCGTTCTGTTCGAACTCCTTTGGAAAACTCATTTGTTTCTGTAATGTAATAGTTTCGTTTTCTATTTGCTATGCAAATTTATTACAAACATGTGCAATGTAGTATCCACATAATTGAAAACAATTGTCTTGTAGCTATTCAACGTTATACTTCATGAAATACTGTATTCTTACACAACGTACATTATTATTAACTGGTGTAGTTACACTGATGCAAAATTAAAATGGAAAATATAAAACTTTAAAGTGATTAAAACACATATAAGTGATATATACGACATGGGCACACATATGTGATTATAAAATACCACTGGAGAAGTTAATGCATCAAGCATTACGATGTTCTAATTCTAATATGTCAAGTTGTTGTATTAACGTAGAGATGCCATTGGTATAAAAGAGAACTTTAATCAGTAGGTATGTGATGGATGCAAATATTATCAAGTTTGAAACACAACACAAGTAAAGTTTATAATTAAGATTAGCATTATTTGTTATGAATTTCGTGATTTAAGTGGAAATCGTCGTTTAAAGGCATCATATGCAAGATAATCTGCTAGATTTTTATACAGATTTTAAGCAACTGCATAAATAGCCCTGTATTGATTGCGTAATGCCTGGCTTTTGTTTACCTTTGGTGAATTACAAAATGATGCATTCTCCACTTCTTGTCTTATATAATTTGTATTCTGCCAAACAGATGGAAACATTATATCCTCATAAAGGGATGGTACTCTATCGACATAATTTGTTATGAGAAAGAAAAAGGATAGCTCTGACTCATTTACCACTGACTGTAATAACCGGCTCGTCTTATATAAATAGTTACTAATAGTTTTAAGTGGGTGTGGAATAATCCCAAGCATATAACAAAAGTCGAATTATGTAATGTCAAGTACAATACTGATAAATGATAGTTAACCGTCCCTGAAAATAACGTTTTCCATGTCATTTCATAATAAGACTGCCTGTTTCATAAAATAATATAACATATTTTATCTTAGCACCAACTATTTTGCCTTCTTTTAATTTGTATGTAGTGAGACTGTCGCAAAAAAACGTGGCATTGTACTCATGCATTGATAAGGGAAATACAGGACAATGTATTCATATATGAGCTTTAAACATTTCATTGGTGTAGCTATATCACTAGTAGTTGCAGAGGTGATACAGTTAGTTAAATGCCTACAAGACTGTAATAATGTTATTAAGAATCTGATAGGGAATCAATATGTATATTCTCGTCCTGATAGTTTTCTCTTTTAAATAACCACTCTGAACAATTGCTTGAAGTAACATTGTCATGTTTGAGAAACATTATTATTTTGTCACTTGATACATATATCATACAAGTGTTTCCAATATGGAACGAGTGGAATGCCAGTTTAAAACGACTTTGAATATTTTTTGAACTGTGATATGTGTGATAGCATAATTATTCAAAGGAATGAAATGTTTGACACCGTAAGTTTATATATTTCCATTTGTCACCTTATAATGACTTTCAAATGTCTTTTACATTTAAGTTCAGGAATAATGTAGAATGTATGGATATAAAACAAGATTCATATTTGTAATGGAGTTCACAGTGTCGAGTAGTTGTGTGAATGATTATACATAAATATTTACATGTATAACATTTCATATAGCATTATTGATGATGATACTAGAGTGTACATGGAACAATTTCTTGTATCAATATTGTGTGTCATAGAACAACAAATGGTATGATGTAGAAATTATTTGTATAGTATGGCCATATCCCTTGATTGCAGAACCTCACAAAAACAAAACAATGCAATATTTTGGCAGGGATTTGTTTTCTATGTAGTCGTACTGACAGTTTTGTGATATTGATTATATGCATTTTATATATCATTATTTTCAAGATTAATGTATGATCTGCTGAATAAATATAACAAGTGGTGCTCTTTTAATATGTATAAAATGTTTATTAAATTATACATCACAACAGTCGTACAAAAAGTTCTTTTTTAAGTTTCCGAAAGTTTTACTTTTGGGTATCCACGACATAATAACGTACTTTACTTGAATCTATTCACTACAAGGATTCATACGTTTGTCTCTAGACCATGAGAATAAACTAGACAGGAACGGAAGGAGCATAATGATGTCTGTCAAAGCAACACCACTGAAGTAAGACACCGTTGAGATGGACTGCTCTAATTAACGAATCACGTTTTATATATGATATAAAGCTATAAAAATGTCTCCAACTAAAGTGTACATAGTCATAATGTATTTCGGCCAATGACAATGTAGATGAAATCCTGCTGTTATCCAGATGGTGTGCATCTTTTAATATTGGTCACATGGTTTCTTTTATTTGTTAATTCGTTGCACTCGTGTTATCGAATCAGATGCAAAAAGAAAGGAAGAATATATAGTTTGGAGGGAAAAATATTAATGAGCTTCAATGTATTTTGCGTCCATCAACGTCTTTTATGAAGACCACCAATAAGCGTTCCATATAAGGGTTGAGGTAGATTGATAGAAAATTGAAATGTATGAGTCATTTATACACTACCTTCTGCATCAACGTTTGTATCAATAGCCATCGTAATATACTTATATATCCCTTGAAAAAAAAAGTATATATAATAAGAACTCAAAAGATAGATAATGCTCTTACTGCTAATATATTGGATGTATGGAATTGTGAATTTTTACTCAGTAGGAACATTAAAAAATAATACGTGCAACAAAATTACTTCGAATCCCATTCAACATATATAAATGTACATTCCTGGTCTTCCAGAAGGGAAAAGAAGAAATAGTTCATGATTCTGTGAAAAATAATCTGCCAAGCAGCGCTCTGATTTACGTACTTAATTGATGTTACTCACCAAATTCACTACAATATAGTTCTTTGTCTGTTAATTAATGATAACCACTAAAGAACAAATGCAAAACCTTAGTCATCCATAATCATATAATAAGATGTGTTTTATTGTAATAGAAGGTAAATTAACAAATATCGTATGTATTTTTTTATTTCAATTTTGTAACATACTGGAAAGCAGTTGTCTAAATGTCGTTTACATAATTTTGAATTACAGATAGTTTTAGTCGTGAAGGCGTGCTAAGTCCAATAATGTATTGCTTAAATATCAATACAGAAAAAATAACATTCAAAAGAAGATATAAAGGAGTTTTATTTACAACATCATTACCTCTTGTATCTTCTTTCGTCCTGAACGTTTGTGTCGTGTAGTGTTTAGTTGCTGAAAGAAAGAACGTGATAACCCTATGCATATTTGTTTTAAAACAACGAGTGTCAGAAACGTTATTGCAATACAAGATGAATTATGTTACATCTAGTCAAATATGTGATAATACGGCGGCAGTAATAAGAGAAACAAAACATACACACACATGCATATGTAAAAATATATATAAAGAAAGACAATTGGTTTTTCATTATTAAATGCTTTGCCTATCACTCAGGCACCATACTGGCTGGACTGGCCATGGAGATGCAGATGCAGGACTACAATATATTTTGTAGAACTAAATAGTCCTATATATTAATTTGGTGGCTTGACACCAATCAGCCAAGTGACATGCTTTCTCCAAACCTTACGAGATATTTGGAAATCATGTGAATATGTATGTGTGTGTCTTTTGGATTTTTAACATTGCTTTGTATTGTCATATCGTTATCATGTCTTTAGTGTGACAGTTTATATTGGTCTCTAGCACCGAGTTTAATGCGGCAGACGTATAACATGATGTTCCGCCCAGTTACATTAGCTCCATACCAGTCTGACTAGTATTAACACTAACCTTTTAATGCTGAACTCCTTTTACAAGTCTTTGGTATGGCTTAGATGGGGCTCGAACCCGCGATCTACCGCATCTTAGACGGAAGATGTAACCACTAGATCACCTGAGTGGTTCCAGACGAATCTCTCGTTTGATAATAAAAACGATTTAAGAAAGAAAAAAAAAGAATAATTATTAAACCACCAGTTTTGTTTCCACTTAATCTAAAGAAAACATTACTTTTCTTTGTCAAATTATTATACAATGAGTGAAAGAGAGAAAGTAATGTATGTAACAATAACAGAAGATGTAAAAGGCTACTGCATAAAAAGCTTCCTGCTGTGTCCTCTAACAGAGTTGTTGCTTTGGTAATGAAACGATCGATCCCTGAAAAAATAATAACGGACATGTGGGCTTTATTGGGAAATAAATTTCCATAATTCTATTTTAGCATAAAAGCCAGATGAATAAAATATTGTTAGTTTGTGGTGGGAAGGTGAAAAAAGTTTTTTGCCATAATATTTATAGGGGAATCACTGAACTTTTGATAATTGTTGACAATGGGGCTGGGGTGGTGGTAAAAAAATGCCTAATAATTGTTGACATAATTAATGGACGTCCCAAAATATATCGCCATGTGAAACATACACTCAAGCTATGTGCCGTGGAGATATGTTCTTTTTCATTGTATCTTTTTCCCATTAGTTTTAACACTAGGCTCATATAATATAGTCTGCAGACAACACATTATTATTATTATTATTATTATTATTATTATTATTATTATTATTATTATTATTATTATTATTATTATTGCTACTGTTGTTGCGATAGCAGTAGTATTAGTACATCCATTCCTTTAACATATAATGTCATACCCGCTTTTACATACGAAATGTCAGAGGAAGTTGTGAAAATAAATACTATGAGTATTTAAACTCATATCCATAATTATGTTTCCAGAAACAAATGAAATACTCAATTAAAAATCATTGAGGTTAAGTAGATATACGTTGCTAATCGCGTATACATTTAATAATATGAGGCACATATAATGACAGGACTGATTTACCAGGCAAAGTGATACTATAGTCAGATTATTCTCAGAGATAATGTTAGAGATTGTTATATGGATCAGAATGTGTGTGTGTGCGTGTGTGTGTGTGTGTGTGTGTGTGTGTGTGTGTGTGTTGTGAGTGTGTGTGTGTTATATGAATTATCAAATACAAAGGAAACCAAAATAAACTTACAAGTTTGAATACTATACGGATCACTTTCAAGTTCACTTCCGGATTCCTTACACGTGTATGCATTGTACTTGTCGTCAACTGATAGATTACTGATGTACAGGAATGCATCCTTCTGAAAATATATATTGCGGTTTTCTATCAGAGAGCCATTAAGACTCCATGAAAACTTCCCTGTTGAGGTCCGGGGTACATTGCACTTTAAAACCAAGGTTGAGTCCAAACTGTGATTTGGAACTATTCCTATATCTGGTTTCAACGTAGGCAGCTACATCGTTGTTATCCGCTTATATCTATCTATCTATCTATCTATCTATCTATCTATCTATCTATCTATCTATCTATCTATCTATCTATCTATCTATGTCTCTCTCTATCTATCTATCTATCTATCTATCTATCTATCTATCTATCTATCTATCTATCTATCTATCTATCTATCTATCTATCCATCTATCTATCTATCTCCTGTAACAGGATTTATTTATTTTATTTAAATTGCTGAAAGTACTTTCCAAGAGACATATTCAAAGCCAAAGATAAAGACAAACACATGAACCATGGCAATGCTTTGGTTTGAATTAAAGTTCACTGCAGATAAATGGCTGGATTTGTTTTGCAACAACATGAAATTAGTCAGACGTCAAGCGTCAACGAGCTTGTTTGTGACGCCATCCAACCTCTCCACGCAACGTCGTGATTTGAGTATATATCTAACTTTGCTGGGTATAGCGGGACAACTGTCAAAACAATCACCTCCTCTGGAGTCAGGAAATGATAATCTACCACGTACACATCCATGTATTGGTGGCGATGACGGCAACAGTTTCAGTTATATGTTGTAAAGGGCTGTGTCTGGAGATGACTAGTAATACGCAATCAGGCACAAATGTTGGTCTGGATGAAGATGTGTTGGCAAATGTTTAGTACCATGTGTATGCGCCTAGCAATATTCTGCTGCTCTACTGCATGTGAGCCAGATGTGGTCTTGCTGTGTCCAGAAGGAAGGTCTTGCGCAAGGGTGTCGAATAAACCACTGTTGAAATGCAGGTTTGTGAATAACATGTCAGCGAATCATTCAAGAGTTTATATGCTCCTAACACAGCAAGCGTTCTCTGTCAGTGTTATGTTTTTCTGGCTGTTTAAAACTCATTCCTCAGGCATAGGGCTAATACGTCTGTAGCGTTTGCAAAGGTTGGGGTGGGATACTTCTCATATATTAATTAAAATATTATGGAAGCTCCACCCTGGCTCGTGAAGTTATAAAGTTAAATTACTGCCGAAATAGATGTAGAACCTGGTATCCACAAAACTTACCGGTATCGGTGTGCAGGTTTCGGGGTTCGGTTGTGGTAACACATAACAACATCCCAGTATGACGTTATGTGATAGACCATCCAAGCACGCAGCTTCAATTTTCCCCTTCACGTATGGCGAATTGAGGTCAATGACAGCCACTGGCAATGAGTCACGCGCGCTGTTCGCGTACTGAACTTCGATTATCTCCCCTGTGTAATCCTCGGGTTTAATTTCCCGTCGAGAAGGGATGGGACGCCACAACCGGTGTCATACAAAATGGTGGCACATTCTCCGTTGACAGTTGCAGACGCGAGATTTGAGGGTTTACAACTTACTCCCGGCTCGGAATCCTTCCTAGCGACGACATTCACCTGGGTCTGTCTCCCCTTGGGACAGTCCCTGGCTATATTTCCCGGACGTTCTACCTCAAGCACCCGGCGCGACTCAGTTCATATCGCTTCGCCATGCTAGCGATCTCTTTGAGCGTCCGGTGCTCTCTCTCTCTCTCTCTCTCTCTCTCTCTCTCTCTCTCTCTCTCTCTCTCTCTCTCTCTCTCTCTCTCTCTCTCTCTCTCTCTCTCTCTCCGCTAGAAAGACTGTCAACTCGCGACGGTAAGAACTCAGGAGTATAACCTCGCGTAGCCAGTCGTACGATCGTTCGACATCGGCCATCTTCATCCACTTCTCAAATATCCCTCGAACACGGTTGTGGAATTGAGAGTGGGTTTCCGTTTCCTTTTTCGTCGAGTCCCGTTTAAGCAAAGAAGGGTCTTCTTGAGCGCATTATAATCGTCAGCATCGTCTGCAGCTAAACCGTGGTAGATATCACGAGCTGCACCTTGCAAAAAGGCTGAAACATTAATCGCCCAATGTTGTTCAGGAACTTTATGAGCGTGAGCAAGTTTCTCAACTGCACGAAAAAATCGTCGATAGAGTCCTCCTTATCGTTGAGCCGCGGCATGTTTATATGGGCCATTCGGTGGTCGATGAAAGGTCGTCTGGTCCCTCCGGTACTCGTACTGGCGTCGTCCCTATCGATGTCCCTAGTTGCTAGCTTTCCCTTCTCCATTTCGAGAGTGTGAGCAAGTCTGGCTTGCTTTAGTTCTCTCTGTCTCTCACCGCTGCTTCCTTGGCCAGCGCTTTCTCTGCTGCTTTTTCTGCTTTCCATTCCTTGATTCTTTCTTAGATAAATGCTGCCGGGCGATCTCCCTCGTATCCAAGATCTTCCGACCACATGGCACGGTACTCCTTGATCATTTGCCTTTCTGTAGCCATGTTGTTATACTAATAGGAAGTGATACCTTGTCTCGACCCTACTAACAATGGACAGATATTACAAGTTCCTAGCCAAAAACTTACCTGTCAACAGCAACTAATTTCGTTCAGGTAATATATTTGCTCGACATCTGCTTCACAATTACTGCAAGTAAGTAAAGATCTACAAAGCATGCAAATATCAAACATAACAACCACAAGATGAAAAATCATAACAATTCAAAATACACAGGATGGAAAATAACTCAGAACTATTTCACAATGTTCCCTAATACTCCTAACAAATAAACTTTATGTCTTCAAAATAATATTTATGTCTAATTCAAATCACGGACGAAACGCCCACTGCAGCGTTTGCCAAGGTTGGGGTGGGATACTTCTAATATATTAATTAAAATATTATGGAAGCTCCACCCTGGCTCGTGAAGTTATAAAGTTAAATTACTGCCGAAGTAGATGTAGAGCTCTGAGCCCCCAGTCATCACTGCCGACGGTTAAATTATATAGAACACGAATATGAAATTCAAATTAAACAATTTAATAAAGGCGATAATTTTAAATGATGAACTCAATCACTCGTCCTCCCAGTGACAGCCTACTTCATCTCGTGATTTTTAGTGTGAGTTCGATTTTCCCCTGGCTTTTGGTTCTACTCATCTCTTTATTTCGTTCCTCCCACTCTTCCTGGATTTCACCTCTCCCGACTTCTCTCCTTCCTTCTCTTTTCTTCCGTCTCTCTATCGGACACACTGGGACCACTGTCATTGGTCTGTCCCTCGAAGCTTCCTCTCCCGACTTCTCTACTTCCATCTCTTTTCTTCCGTCTCTCTATCCAAGACACTGGGACCACTGTCACTGGTCTGTCCCTTGAAGCTTCCTGTGAATACCACAAGGCGTTAACATATGGTTTATCGAATCTCACCTCACACTAAATCATCAATTAACCAGCATATAAGGTTGTTACTTTTTATGTCACGCATATATCCACATCGAAATTCCCACACACTTCTTACAGGGTAAACAATGGTGTAATAACACGGTATCATACATACATCAATACATTGTGTCACATCAGTGTATCCAAATATATATTTAATCTCATTGTACTATAATGGTACAACAAACAGACGCATGTCAGTACACTACACTCCCACAAGCATACACAAATGTTCAAATATTCATATTACTATTTGTTCACACTGCAACCATTTCCAAGCTACCATTCAATTCAGCAATGGCAAAATCTATAATTGTATGGACAAATGTGCTAATCTACTATAAAATAACCACATAGCGAATTATAATAATATTAACTCTTACGACGGCTAGCAAGCAATATGAGTATAGTCTACTATAAAATAACCACATAGCGAATTATAATAATATTAACTCTTACGACGGCTAGCAAGCAATACGATATGATTATTTACAAATATCAATTCATTCTTCAAAATATGCTAACATATTAACATCACAAAATAATTCTTCCTAATACGTTTCTAGTAATAATAATACGTATATCTACGATCTACAATTAAATGCAGTCGCATTCAGCAAAGATCGAACAACTAGCTCACTGACCTTTAGAAGCTGCACTTAGAATCCTGTCCTAAGGTTTTTTCCCCGCCAATAACGCATGGCTGATCTGAGTTGCTATCTTCTTGCAATCTCTCTAACGAACTATAGCGAACTAAATCTTGCTGGCAGGTCTGAGGATATCATTCTTAGCCCAAATCAGGGTCCCGTCCCTATCTCGATTCTGATTGGGTAGCGCTGTGACCCTGTCCAATCGACAAAGCGACTAATTCAACTTGGCTGTCAGTCTGCGGAACAAGAAGATAAGGCACGTCCACTCCTTCGGGCAACTTCTTTGATTTGCAGAAGCGCTTCCACACCAAGGTGATAATTGCGCTTCTGACGGCCTTGGTCGGGCTTCCCACCCTAGCCACGGCAAACTTACGTAAGGGATAGTGTTAGCCTGCGGTCATGTTTAACATTAAACAATGGCTTGTCCGAATTACTTTGATTATACATGTTTCTAATTCAATTTTGGTTCGGTCAAAACGCCACAACGTCCTACCCATCTAGCTTGGGCCCTTTGCAGTAACATGAAGATATATGGGAAGCCGGGTATTGTCAGAACCTCGGTATACAGAAATTGGTATTGGGATTTTAACCGCAAAATCCCGCGAGATTATTTTGAATTGATTTAATACAATACACCATGAATATATTCAGAGGCGTTTTTTGTGTTAGTTACACAGTGCCCCCAAAAGCAAGAATGAATTATATTGCTCGTTTACACGTTTGTACGAAGATAAATGAGAATTGATCAGCACCAAATGAGCGTGTGAGGTTTTTGCTTACCTTCTCATCGCATCTTTATTTATGTTTTAAATTGTTGTCGAAGCGGTTTCGGTGTGAACGTGTCTGCTTTACCTGATGTCGTAGTGTGCTCGTGGGTATTTGTTATTAAGACAATGTTTGACCTTTTCCAATTTACTTTAATGAAAACGTTTGCTCTTTCATACCATTCTCTTAAATACCTACCTTGCTATATAAGAATATGATCACTGATTGATGATTTCAAATATATCGCCAAATTATGGATTTCCTATGGCATATGTTTGAGGAACATTGACCTCACTCGTACAACTTATATCCATGGTTACATTTTGACTATGTTAAAGTGTTATCAATTAGGCGTGTGAATTCGGGTCAAATTTCAAAAGTGAACCGGATCTTTCCTCACCCATTTGTCCCTAATCACAACGATCAACGAATCAGGGTCCAGGCTTTAGTTATCTTTTGAGATATGCTATGTCGTATTTACTTATTTTGAGTCGTGCATCAATTATATAATAAAAGTAAAACCGGGCTTAAAACTATAGTGCTCACAAACTGATACGTATTGTGTGTACCCATAACTGGCTTAGTAGCAAATTAAATTATGTCGATTATTTCAGTTAACATACTATTTTAGGAAAGTGTTGTTACCGTGGCATATGAATGTTAGTTACAGAATTTGCGTCTACAAGTGTAATATATATTCCTTAGTGTTTCCTGTGGGACATAATCGATTAACTATTTTTTTTTTTGTTCTTCACTAATTCGTTTATATTTAAATATTACAAATTAACGTATTTATAATTCAAAATAATGGATGCTTTCTAGAAGCAAAACCATATAGCACCAGTTTAGGTACTTATCCTTAACGCATTTACTAGAGGCATCTCCTGACAGATGGAAAATAATCCAGGAATACACACCTTGATGCATCTGTTAATTGTAAACCAGACGATTCGTTTGTTTGGAACAACACAAAGTTGACAAAATATGAAATGTTTGTTACAAAGTGCGATGCATGTCCGTGACAATCATAACGATAGCAAAGTGATCGATATCTAATGAGTGAAAATCAGTAATGCAAAAAAAAATACATTAAATTGGGAAATTACAGCTATATATCATCTACGACTAGAATAAGCCCAAATCCTCACCACAGGCTTCTCAATTCTGATCCAGACCAGACAGCTATCCTATTTTCCAATGTCTGCTGCCGCGAAGTTTATTCATAGTCATCTTCAACAATGAGGTCGCCAAAGGTATTATAAATCACAACCTTTCAGAGTTCGAGCACTTCACCGTGTCCATTACGGAAGTGATCCGAAACTGTAAAAAAAATCTAAATCATATATATTGAACTACGCCAAGAATAATGACTTAAAAGTTTACTTCACTCTCTCTGAAGTCAAATGACAATTATGAAACAATATGCGCATCAAACTGAATGCTGATTAAGCAGAGGTATATTTCTTATGGGGATTGTATTTCACTGTAGAACCAAGCGGTGCCGAGGTTCGTTAGCGAAACGTACCAATCAGGCCAATTCTCCATGAAACGTGACATTAACGTGGCCCTCTAGCACACAATACATAAGGGATTGTATGTAACACTAAAGGGTACTATCGAAAGTTACTAAGAGAAGTGATACTATATAAAAAAGAGACATTAGACAGCAATCCAACGATCAATGCCTATACATCAATCAAGGTGAAAGATGTAACAATGTAATACAACATATCTCACTTATGCAATAAGTGTATCGACCCATTTCTCAATTGCAATTTCATTCCAACAAATACAATCAATGTCCTATTCATAGATGTCAATTACAATTTCATCTTGTGAAATTAAAGGTCTTAAGTCAAAATGTTTCATTTCGGGGTTGTCTCTGTTATTTATATATCTATCACTGCCATCTTCTTGTTTCTCAATGGTAATTATGGTACCAATGATTACATGCTATCCAGGCACTTCCGGATCCGTCCGTCCGACAGATACGGTACGCGCTCTCCACGTCACGTCTTTCATCTCCACATTCGCCTAGAGTCCCTATGGTAAATTTATTACCAAGGGCCTAATTCATTCCCTTTTTGTGAATGATTGGTAAGACAAGGTTTACTCTGTTTCACTAGTATGTACTTATACGTATATATACATACACATGCACACTTTAACAAAAAATCTTTATCTATCTATCTATCTATCTATCTATCTATCTATCTATCTATCTATCTATCTATCTATCTATCTATCTATCTATCTGTCTGTCTGTCTGTCTGTCTGTCTGTCTGTCTGTCAATCTATCTATCTATCTATCTCTCTATCTATCTCTCTATCTATCTATCTATCTATCTATCTATCTATCTATCTATCTATCTATCTATCTATCTATCTATCTATCTAACTATCTATGTATCTATCTATCTATCTATCTATCTATCTATCTATCTATCTATCTATCTATCTATATATATATATATATATATATATATATATATATATATAGTATATTTTGTTTGTTTTTATATTTGGCGTAGATGAAATTCAATGGTTTGAAAACCTTTTTTCCCCAATAGTGTGTGTTTTTGTTTGCTGTGTATGAGGTATATGTAAGAAGGGGTTATTTCAGTTTAGTACCGATATAGGAATGGGCAGGGCTTTAAGGTTTAATTGCTCATACCTTAGTATGTAGTATTTATGTCAAATGTTCTATGGTTGTTAGTCTGATTCAATATATACCACGGTATATTATATTTGAATTGTTTATGATAAGCCATGGCATACTTTGTGTTGCTTCTCTTTAGATTTTTTTATATTTTTGTTTCCGTTTTCTGTTTTGGATTTGTAATATCATGTTATATCTTTTTCTTCGACTTTAAGTAAAGCCGAATTATTTACATATTGTAAAAATATATTGTATTTAATTTGTGTGGAATTTTAGAATATGGCTCATGTTGAAGGAGTACGGGTCTCAAAGAAGGATCCCATCCGGGTGTCATTTTTTGAGATTCCCTCCCGAGTCCCGCCGCCGGTACATTGTTTTAGCAGAAAGGGAGTTTTTTAGGGCCTGTTTCCAGTGCCATATTTGACCTTCTATGTCCCGCCTTGTCTGCTTAAGAAAAAGTCAATATGCAAGTATATCTATAATTTAATTTGCTAGTTCCAAAATGAATTAGATGCGGTTATATACTTGAAATCCCAATATAAAATTGGTAGGATAGTATATTTTTGAAGTTATTCATTCCATTGAAGAAAAGGAAACAAATAGTTATATATGTTTGTTTATGTTTTTTAATGTTTTTTAATTATTTTTTTGTTGTTATCTTTATAAATTTTCTTGGGATGAGTTCCCATATTATTTGATCGTCGAATTGTTTTTTTTTTTTTATGGTCCACATAGAGCGGGAAAAGACAGGATAGTTATGGTAAGATATCAATAATGATCTCCTGACTTCCTTCTCTCTATTTGTTATTAATATATTTCTAAATTATTATTAAAGTGGCTGATCAAAACTTGAAGCTGTAACTGCGGGGCAAATCCGCACTTACAGTTTAACTTCAGTTAGGAATAGAAAGGTATTCATCTATAATATCATCGCGCGTCGAGTAGGATAGATTGTACAACCTGTACTATGAGTTTACTGTAAAACTACTATGAGTCCTGTTAGTTTGGTCACCAATAAATGTATTGAACTGATGTTATTAAACTACCCAACTTGGCTCTTCAGTTTGTATTTTCAAAGTACAAACTATATAATTGGTGTTATGAAACAAGCCAATATGGCTATCCAGTTTGTATTAACCAAACATTTCACAAATCGTGATATTATGCATAGCTGACATTATACATGTAAACTAGGTCAGTTGGCTGCGTGTGTAAGGTCTTGGCGTGAGAAACGGTAAAGATTATAATGGTATGGTTTGCATTATTGTCATGTAAAGCTGTAAAGATAATACATGTATTAAACTGATGTGATAAAACAAGCCGAGATGGCTATTCAGTTTGTTTTACAATAAATATATAGCACTAATGTTATAAAACTAGCAAAGATGGCTATCCAGTTTGTATTAACATAAGATTTTCCAGGTATAAATGATATTATGTGTAGAAACTGGGTCAGTTGATTAGGAGCGTGTGAGCGCTGTAAAGATTGTACAAGTGTGGTTTGTATTGTTGACATAAATAGCTGTATAGACTAATGTAGATGTAAGTATGAATAGCTTAGAGGGCTATGCAGATCTAGTTATAATAATGTGTATTAGCTTGTAAAGAAAAACAAAACAGACTAGACTGGTGTTAAAATTAGATTAGTAGATGGGTAATGTTTATTTATAGTATAGTATGACTGGTGTTAGGTACAAATAACCTGTAGGGCTATCCAGTCTGGGTTATAAAACAAATAAGTTAATTACTGGTATTAAGTTATTACTGTATGCCTATTCATCTTCTGGGTGCTATACAATGTTACTTTCCCTTGCGATTTGGAGCCCTTGTTCCCTTTGGAGATTGTTGGGGGGGGGGTGAGAGCTGGGAAGTCCAGTTTGGTTTGAATGTTGTGTTTACAGTTAACTATGTTGTTTGTTTACTGGTTGAAGGTGTTGGTTCTTCACTTTCATTGTTAGCTTCAGTGCTAGTTTGAAATTGGTTTGGGGAATTAATTTGCTTCCTGGTTCATGGTATTGGTTCATACGCAAATAGAGACTTTCTAGTTTGTTGTTGTGGTTTTTGGTTCATGAGTTCTGCAACCGTTCTAATAATTTCCTTGCTTAATGTAGTGTTTGGCGTGTCTTCGTATTCATTCTTAGCTTCAGTGCTAGATTGTGGTTGATTTGGGGAAGGTCTTTTTGCCTTGTTTTCTTTAGGAGTAGTGGCTTACCTGTTTTTTCCTTTTCGTAACGGGGTTGTTTTGATGAGGGTTAGATATCAGCTGTTTGTTTTGTCTTTCTTGGTACTGTTAAAGACAGTTTTTTGGGGGACGGTTCCCCGTGTTGTGACCTGTCATTTTGCATATCTTGCAGGGTCTGTGACGGTGACACCGATATTACCAGGTTGTGACTGCTAGTCCCAGGATTTTAATTAATTGTGGGACCGTCCACGTCTCGCTGGAATAAATTTTCACTATTATGTTCCCATTTGAGAGAGCTGGAAAACCCTTGAAGGTGTTCCTTCTGATCTCGTGTAGTTTAATCTGTAATCTGGTCTCGGAACCCTCCTTACAAAGTTTTAGTGGTATCTCGTGAGGAAATTTACTGATATAAATATCAGCTGATCTACTTTACGCATGGGAAACGTGGACGGTGTACTATCATAAGACCAGAAAGCTGAACCGTTTTCACACCACAAGTATCAGGAATATCCTCAACATCAAGTGGCAAGACAAGGTTCCATACACTGAGGTACTCGCCCAAGCAGGTCTCTCGAGCATCGACACCACCCTGATGCAGTGCCAGTTACGCTGGATGGACATGTTGTACCGATGCCAGGCAACCGGCTGCCTAAGAGACTCTTATATGGCGAGCTACAGCAAGTACAGCAATCCCACAGAGGTCATAAGAAACGCTTCAAAGACAATCTCAAAGCTGCATTGAAAAATTTCTTTATAATCCCTGATTCATGGGAGCAAACAGCAAGCTATCGAGTCACTTCTCTTTCGTTTGCGCACAATTGTTGCATGTTGTGCGAATATAGCAGGACAGAAGCCGCATAGCTAAAGAGGCATGCCAGAAAGGCACGTGCCATTAACCCTCCTGGAAATGCCCCACTCATCCCCTATCACTTACGCAAACGACATTTCGGTGCAAGTATTGGCCTTATCATACTACTGCGGACGCAATGAACAGTACCAGTCCCTCCAACCCTAGGGTGACTAGATAGGTCCTCGTCAAATCGTTTGACGAACAACATTACTTAATACGCATTGCCATTATCACAGATGTTTTTAAATACTACACACCCAGAAGACGACATATGTATACATGAAAAAGTATGCATCAGCAAATTTTCCTCACAATTTAACAACTAGTGTGTTCTTATCTATACATGTGAAAACTCTTTCGATTGTATGAGTTTGTTCTAATGTATAAATATGCTTGCATTTGTGATAATTCATAGATGTATCTCTTCTAACTCTTCACTTCTTGGTTCAGAATACTTTTAGGGACAGTATGGAAATATGTTAGTCTTTGTTTACAAGCAGATGGTGGGACTATTACAGAGGATAGGTTCAGTCAAACACATGTTAAGTGTTGTTTAAAATAGCTTCGACTGTTGTTTTAACCCCCTTATCCAATAATATATGTGCGTGTATCACCTTAACAGCAGACTAAGTTCTTAGCAAGTATCTTTAGTTTTGGCATTGCATGTGTACTTGTTACATAATAGACTCATAACTTTAAACTATTTGTAATATTAATCTCGCCATTATAAGCAGACTGTCCCATAATGCTTATACTATGGAATCAATGGTAACTTTGTATTGTCTTCAGTGGCTAAACATATCCAATGGTAACAGTCTATTACTTTGCATGGTCTGTAGAAGTCCAACTTTTTCCGAAGTATCCCATTGCTACTGATATACGTTACTACTTGCGATGTATACCTTTACTTAAAGCGTTACTACTTTCAAAATGATGTATACGCCAAAGCAGCTAGATATTTTAGAAATATATAATTCCTAAACATCATTAAGTGCTAGCAACAGTAGATAATGTTGACGTTACAGCATTGTATAAGCCATGTAAATTTTACCTGGTTAAAGTGGGTCGTTTTTACTTTGGTACGAATGAATCAAAGGATCTAAGGACGACCTCCGCATGTCGTGTAAGTTTGAACATATGACATAATAACGCTACCATTATCGAAAAACAAAGTCAATACCTAACGTTAAAGCGAATGACTACAAATGTTTTGAATTCTGGTTACAGCATGGAAGTGGTGGTTGACGTTGAAAAGACTCATGATCGATAGTAATCCGGAACTATGATTGCATTATTAGTTATGTGGAAGAAAAACTACTTTCAAACTGATTTAGAGTGATGGAACATATTTATTATGATATACGACAAAGAAAATGTTGATAATGCAAACGTTTGGCACACATTGTTCTGAGTCTGGTTTGTAGACGTGGCGGATAGAAACAAAACAAAAGAACCTAATATGTCCATACGTCTTGCTATTTCGTTTATATTCGGATGTCTGGTTCTCGATGTTTACATGGATATATTATATTACATGGATTTCATTTATTAATTCAAAGTAACGCTGGGAAAAAGAAGATGCTTACTAGCATACATTTAATAACACTAGGCGTAAATCTGTATCATCATCGCATCAGATAAACCATACAATGAGAAACTTCAACAATTCAAATTTGAAACCAACAACATTTATAACGCATTGTTTTTGTTATTCAGATTAGTTGACAAGATATGGACATACTTTACAATCGGAAATTAATTTATTATTGTCCCTTCTTTTGGAAGAAAATACAAATACACTAACGGAAAGGTTTTGTAAATTTAGCCGATTAGTTATGAATACAATATACATTAATGAAACAGAAACAGACAGCTGATTGTAAAGATAAATATATAAAAAACATATACAAGGTTGGGTTTGGCTTTTGTATGTATTCGAGCTGACCATATTTATATAGGGTGATTGTGATACTTTGTTGTAAAGAAAATTATCCTAACGCTCTACACTTTGCAGAATGTATACAACTATGCACATAACTATCTATATACTATCTCCTTCTCTCTCTCTCTCTCTCTCTCTCTCTCTCTCTCTCTCTCTCTCTCTCTCTATCGATCGCTCTATCTATCTACCTACCTGTTCATCCATCCATCATATATCCATTCATCCATCCATCCATTAATCCATCCATCCACCTATTTATCTATGCATGTATGTATGTATGTATGTATGTATGTATGTATGTATGTATGTATGTATGTATGTATGTATGTATGTATGTATGTATTATCCATCTATCTATCTATCTATCCCCCCCCTCTCTCTCTCTCTCTCGATATATATATATATATATATATATATATATATATATATATATATATATATATATATATATATGTATATATATATGCATATATATCTGTATGTATGTCTGGTTGTCTGTCTGTCTATCTATTTATCCACATATCTGAATATGGCTGTTATGGGTTCATATTTACCAAACGTCATTTGCAGTAAATGTACAATTGTAATTAGCTGGTCTTTACTCTGTACCAGATAAGTAATGCCAGCTACAAGTAAAGTATAACACATTTTAAGGATAAAATACACGTGTTCATTTATTTCTTATTGAGAATCAACATTTCTTGAAAGGTGGTGACGATTTTTGGTGGCTGTCGGTATTTTCACATAACTGAATAAAACCCTTATATTTATTAAATACATGTACTCAAGTTTTGCTTGTGTATATCGTGTTGTATTTTGAAATAGTGAGTACGATTCAGCCTATGCCGCACATGCGAGGCTAGACTGTAAAAATAAGTTTTATATCTGTCCTATTTGGATTTACATAATTGCACTGAGTGAATTCACTTTACTACATGAATAAAAGCCTACATAGTTTACTGGCTGAGTGGACTATACCCATCTTTTTATTGTGAAATCACTGTGAATCATTCACCCCTTGTCTTTGTATTTTGTAAAGTTTTTTATTTTGCGTTATTAAATTTGTGCGTTCTTAGTTAAATTAATCTAATATTTGGATTACATATACCCACATATTAATCATAACTAATTGCGCATTCAACATTGTATTGATATCATCGTCATAAAGTTTATCTTATTACAGTTACAGCTTAGTTTAGTATATCCAGTGAAGAATTTATTTTAATGGTTTTTTTTATTCTAAAGCTGCAAAAAGTAGAAAATGCTAAACATTGAGGCACGCTTGAAAACGTGTATACAAAAGTTTTTCCTGTTTATTTGCTCCATCTGTTTTACAAATATTAAAATGAGACATTGCATATTTTGGATGCAGACGACAATTGTTACTGAAATAGACTATTATATGAACCAGAAATGGACGAACAGCAGTGTGAATAATTGTTTACATCGGGATAGGCCATCTGCGTTGAAACAACCTATAGTTAGACAATGATTGGGACCCCTTGGCGACAATCAGATTAACAATTGTAAGTCAATCAATGAAATATTTGGGTGTATTTTGTTATCCTAGGTAATCAACGTTTACAAAATAGGTAGGGAGTACAATCGGGGATGTTACGTGAATTATATAGTCAACTGATAAACTTAGGAAAAATAATGAGATTTTTAAATTTGTTTTACATTTTCGGCTCTTAAGTTAGAACAATATCTTTTGTTGACTTGACTAATTAATAATACCTTATTGCATCATTTACGCTTATTGTTAAAATGATGTTTTGACATTGACATTGACACCTGCAATGTGTTTGCAATATTGTACAAATGATATGTATACAATATGTTAGCTGCAAACTTCTTTGCCTAATTGAATTATAATTACTTTGCACATTGTGCCTTATATCACTAGGTATTTTGTACGCTTAATTTGAGCGATTATTGGTCATGAACATGACATCGCAGTAAGACTTAGGAGGCAGAAGCACCTCGAATGTCCCTGTATATCCTCTTCCATTTAAGCTCATCACGATTTATACTAGCAACAATAGTTTATTTAATCGATTTTTTAAATTATCTATACGGTTTCGTATTCGTACCGGGCTCTGCTCCTACCGAAAACATGATGTTTCCATTCGATTCGAATACTCCTAATTGAATTTTCCAACTATGTAATAGTTTTTTCATTTTCGTGCACAATGCGTACGGTTTATTTCCGAAATGATATCTACATCGTTTTGACTTAGGTAGCCATCTATGTTTGTGATGGTAATTGGATTGTTTGAGTTGGTAAGTAACCCGTCCGAAACCTTCCAGGACCAAGAAAGCTTAGAGCTTAAAGAGATATTTGTTTGGGTCCGAATGAAAGCTGTAGGTGATACGTATATGTACGAGCTAGTGTTTTTATTTGCCGACGGATAGGTCCCATCTGTGCCATACTGTGTGTGTGTGTGTGTGTGTATATATATATATATATATATATATATATATATATATATATATATATATATATATATATATATATATTATAAGAAGTACCGTCCTACGTCTCCGATTATTAATTTTTTCTCACTGCATGTGCGCGTGTAAAATGATGTTAGTTGATGAACGTATAACATTCACGTTAAAATATTTGAGAGAGAGAGAGAGAGAGAGACAGACAGAGAGAGAGAGACAGAGAGAGAGACAGAGAGAGAGAGAGAAAATTCAAACTAGACTTCTCATGAATTGCTCTTTTTCTGAGCAAATTAGCAATAACGCTCATAAGGATATCGCTGTGCTTATAATAGGTATAAGAATATTCACATCAACGATACAAGTAGTGATAGTAGTAGTTGGTTCTTTTTACCTCTAGACAGTATATGCGAATACAATGTTAAATCCTCGAGATTTCTGATTTTTATTAACACCAATATGTATGTTGAACTTATTCACCTCACTCCTCTACACCAGTTCCAAGGACTGACTTAAAATTAAGTCCGGCAAATTTCAATACTCCTTCAAAGAGAGATATACAACTATTCCTAAATATGTGGGATGGGATCACATTGAGGTTGAACTGTTGTTTTGTTTTAGTTTTTCAATCACACACAGACACACAAGTATTACTGTCGTGTATTGAATATATTGCTGGCAATGAAATATGAGTTTTATTAAATACGATACAATTTCGTTTAGTTTCGATGCTTGAGCTCGGATATTACAAATACACTGACATTATTGTCACGACGTCAGGATGTGTCGTACATGTAGAGATACAATCGATTAGGGACACCATAGATTTAGAATGCTTGAATCATTACATCTTCCTGCCTTTTGTCATTAATGAGCAACATTTTAAGTGCGACTCTGTTATGGGATTCAAGACAATTTAAACTCAAATAGAGTAATGTATTGGATGTACAAAGTGAAACATCTGCGATTCTAATGTCAGTTCATCTTATACATAACAGTGGTATGTAACTCATTCCTTCTTAGCATATTATGTTTTAATTCATTCATATGGTAATCTTCCATTTATGCATTCATTCATTAATTTAATATATATTTAGTCTTGCTGTTTGTCCTAACGTTGTTAAATATAATGTAATTGCAATGGCCCAATGGTTGGTTGGCCAGAAGTACGACCAAATGGTTGCAGATTCCATCTCTAGCTTTAGATTGGTCCTCGTCGGTATTGTGGTGTGAACTTGAGTAAGATAGTTGACTCAAATTGCCTCTACAGTATAAACCCTAGTCATGTTCATGTGATATAAAGAACCAAATTAACTAAATCGGTATTGTATAGCACAGGTGTGACAATATATCCAGTACCCGTTTATCAGTTATCATTGCTGTAAACCATCATTTAGCATATAATCAAATCCGAAGCATCAGTGCATCAATACCTTTTAAAGCCTGTATAATGGTTTTGAACTTTAGGAAAACTAGATCAAATAGTTCTATGATATTGGTCTTAAATAATGAAACTTCCACGGGATACCTATTGCTAAGGCTCTACTGTTTAATTTGGAAATGGTTTGCAATTAAATGGTGGGATACATATACAACTATCCTACACCGAAGATAAACATTTAGAATAATACAGTTTAAAATAGAGAAAATTACGTTTTTCAAGGGAAATATATTATCCCTTCAACGACACTCATCATTCAACTGACCAGTCATAAGAATAGTTTTGCACGCTGAAATTCGTAAATTGGTTATTACATATTAAAATTGTATATATAATTTTCGTAGAAGAGGCAGAAATATGGCCTATTTTCCCCAAAAGGTAATGGCATTTGTGCAATGTTGTGACACCAAAACAACATGTTTGTCTCAAAACGCATCATTCCCTCTGCCACGCAAGAACTACTTCTTAACTGAAGTACCATCTTTAATGCCATATATCTTGTTTGCTTCTAGCGTTACGTTTGTGACACGAATACAGATATATGAAAGCATTTGTCTTAAAAAGGCTAGTGATCAAACTTATTAATAATAATAATAATAATGATAATAATAATAATAATAATAATAATAATAATAATAATAATAATAATAAAAGTAATAATAATAATAAAATAAAGTTGCGAAGTAACTACTTCTCGCAATATTTCAAGTTTACTGAAGGTCAATTTGACATTTTAAAGGACTATAGTGAGATCAAGTGTTATGATGGCTTTACTTATAATGTGGCATGTTTAGTACTCGTTTGTGTGGATTGGTCGTCATACAATAGACACTTTTTGTTTGCTAGATACATATAATTATTTGCAAGCTTTTATGCATGCGTATATAATAATATGAGACAGGAATAATTCTTTATATCAGGCTGTTGAGTCTACAATCGTATGGTGTGAATAACTATTATTTTTTCTCGAAACTGCTTGTTCTTGAATTAAAGAAGGTTTACCCATTAATCATAAAATAAGGTAAAACAAGCAAATAAGCGAAATATATGCATTTGTGAAATACGAACATGTTATGTACGGTCGTTAGATGATCGAGAAAAAGATAATTTGAAGGTAAACGCCCTTATAAATCTTCCAATTAAGAACGACTGATGTCCTATTGTTCTTATTGTTCTTATCGAGGCACTCACAAGTTTGATTTGCTCGATATGAAACCTATCATAATTGACGTTTGGTTGAGACACTACTACACGATGATACAGTAATAACATGGATTGGAGATAAACGCTTTTTATATTCAAAATCCATTGCAACTATGTTGACTGATTACCCATATCTGCGTTGTAAGTTGTTTGACCAACATCGGTTAAAAATTGCGTTTTTTTTAACCAGATGTTGAGAGGTGAATGGGCATACTAGTGAAGACTTGATCATTTTTATATTTTTTATGAAACTATTGGTATTTGTTTCCAATTGTTAAACGTTATTCCTACGTGAATGTATAGAGAATTTAATCTTTTCCTATGTTAACACACAATATATTTCATCGTCTGGTACCAACACGTGATATTGTAAGAAGTGGGGAATCCAAGAATTAAAATATATCGTTTTTGTAACATAATATGAATTCTATTCGGCATTAAAGTAGGAAAAGCAAAGGAATGGAACACACCAAGGTTCCTCCTTAATCGATGTTTCGAAGATTAAATTCACTCCTATGCACAGACACTCACTCCCACACACTTTATCTAAATTCACCACACTTTCAAAGGCTGAGCATAATCATATACGTGGCTTCAGAAATCGGTAGAATTGGGTTGGCTTGATTGTCGCAGTAAATTAAAACATCGTCCTGATGTAAACGTTTTGACTGTCTGAAAACATGTAAACTATTTGACTCTATCTGAAACATGTAAATTATTTGATTGTATCTGACAACATGTAAACAGTTTGACTATATCTGAAAACATGTAAACTATTTGAATCTATCTGAAAACATGTAAACTATTTGACTCTATCTGAAAACAATGGAGGTTAATCAGCAAAGTTGTTGTTTATCGTTTATACTTGTTGCAAAGGAGTTAACGGCACATAACTTTGGAGAGTCGCGAAATCAGTCTATTTAAGTTTTGTTATCAAAATATAATTTTATATGTCTGAAATTTATGACAGTTATTACAAAAAACGTTTTGGTTCACAATTTACTCGTTTACTTGTTGTAGCAAGTACGGCCTTTTAAGGAAGAAAGAATCATACATCACATGGCTTAATATGAAATTGTTTTGTTTTCGCTTGTGAATGGAGTGACAAAATACAAAAACTAAATCGCCAGAAAGTATTTATATTTCTCACTTAATTATAAACAAAACTTTAGAATAGTATTCACTAAATCTCAAAAGGTACATAAACTTGTAATATGTCCTTGATCCCATCTTCAATTGAAATCACGACATACTCTCTCATCTGAGATTGATAATGACTCAATCCATATTCTTCTGGTTTTCATCTGTATTATGTTTTTTATCCTGATGTTCTTGTTTACATTTGTATTATGCTTGTATCCTAATATTCTGGTTTAAACTGTATTAGGTTTTAATACTGATATTATGGTGTACATCTGTATTAGATTATAATCCTGATATTCTGGTTTAATCTGTAGTATGTTTTAATCATGATATTCCCGTTTACATCTGTATTAGGTTTTAATCCTGGTATTTTGGTTTATATCTGTATTAAGTGTTAATCCTAATATTCTGGTTTATATCTCTATTAGGTTTTAATCATGATATTCTGTTCTATTTGTGTAGCACATCGTCTTTAGTTCAGTTACATTTAAATGTATTTTACATTATATTAATATGTTTTCTCATATTGATATCAGTTATGTTCTATCTTACTTAAATTTGTCCCTTCAGTCGTTTTATTTTCTGTATTCATTTATCTAAGTTAATGAGCACACAAAATAATACATTTAGCGACATTCGATATTATCAATAGTTTCCAATATTAATCATACCTACATCCATTCTGCGATATTCCAATACAAAATTAAGTGTGCATTTAGTACTTAACCGCTAAATTTAATGTATATAACTATTGCGTCTTAAGCCATTTTGAATATTGTAATACGATCCTTTTTAAACAAATGGACAAATCAATGCCGCGCAGATGATTCGATATTCTCTTTAATAAATTATCCTATATGTTTCTTTCTAATACATATTTTTCAGAAACAAATCTATTGTAGTGTTGCTACATTAAAGAATTTTCATAATTCCTTATGAACCATAAACCCATGACATACATGATATTCACTATTAAATGATATCTATCTATCTATCTATCTATCTATCTATCTATCTATCTATCTATCTATCTATCTATCTATCTATTATTGTTTTCTTTCTAATAAACATGCTCCTCGTCTGAGGATGAAAACTTACATATATAAAACACACAATTTGTTCCAATTGCTTGCTGTATTTTGCAACAATATATATTATAATACAAAGCTGTGGACAACAAATAGCCGAGAACATTATTGTGTGTGTCACATTAAGAAGAATTGTAGTTTGAACTAAATTGTGAACAAAGGACGGAAGCACAGCGTGGCGGGAGGTAAACTTCATGTACACGATTTGGTAAATATATCATATCCCTGTGAAGTCAAGCTCGAAGGTTATGAAAAACAGATTTTATGATAATTGTAAATCGTGATGATGGACATAAATAACAAAACTAATAATAATAATAATAATAATAATAAACAATAAACAATAATAATAACACTGATAATAATAATAATAAATACTACTACTACAACTGCTACTAATAAACCATAATAATGACAATGATAATAATAATAAATGTTAATAACAATGATAATGAAAATAATTATAATAGTAATACTAATAATAATAAACAAAAATAATAATAAAAATGATAATAATAATAATAATAAATAATGCTCTTAATAATAGTATCTGAGAGGTATGTGCGGCTCAGAACAAAATATTCTCACCGACAGAAAACATCCACAATATAATAGTGATCATTTATTATATTTCTCTACCAGCCCATAAATATATGTAGAATAGCCATAATCAATAACGTACGCCTCACTGTATATTTTGCCATTAAGAGCATTATCAATAACGTATACTTATGACTACAAATATATAGTTAAAATATAGGTTACAGCCTTCTATTCCATATTACTGCCATCTTCGCTTAGTAGAATGTAGGTCACTTTCACTTATTGCAATCAGTTGGTTTCGCATAAAGAATCACATTTTCATAATATTAAAAGAACATACGTGGGTTAGAAAGAGGTGACCTAGTTTTCGACCATAAAACAGACTCAGACACTACTAAGGTCTATAGAATGTCAGATATAAAAAAGCGTAAATATTCAAGAAAGGGTATATGATTACATAAAAACATGGAGGATCCTATATGAAATTGACGTAGATTTAATACATCAAGTAAATTATCTTAAGCTTTATATTGTTACTTGTTTATGCTACTGCGAAACGTAAGAATTAAAGACAATAAGCTTTGTGAAATTTAACAAAAAAGTATTTCTATAGAAAGGTAGAATGAGGTAAAGTAGTATGGTTCTACGAATCAAATAAAAACATAATCCCATAATAATGCAAAAGTTAAAATATATAAGTCCTAAAAATAAAATGTCCTAACGAAAGTGAGTTCGAATTCACATGAAAAAGAAAACAGAAGGTGATGATGTATGTTATTGTAAGCGCCGTGTTGAATCAATTAATATTTCCATTTCTATTATGTATAAATTTTGATAACCGTCTGTCCAAAACGTAGCTTAGAGCCCAAGAAAGTCCAGGACAATAACTTCTTGGGATCAAAATCATTTGAACAAAAAATAAATTACTTAGTCCTCAAACTGGTTACAACATAATGTACTTAACTTCTCAAGTGTTAAAACATCAATAATAAGTCTAGATACAACGCAAAACGATCTCCCATATGTGGGTCAATCCTGTTGAAAAACCAGACATATATTTGGCAAACTAGCATCTGGTTTGTATTCATAAATTCGAAATCGCTGATTGGAAACAAACTCACACAAGATAACTGTATAAATTATAAGAGAAAACTCGTGCATGATAATATAATTTTCAATTGCGAATTATCTAAATTTGTTTGATATGCTTGTTCCATTGCATAGCATATGTAGTCTGAAATGAATAGTTTTTATTAGTAGGAAACGCTTTTTTTAAGTATATTGGTATTGTTTCCCTTCCAGATACAGCTGCTTTTAAATATAAGTTGTCAAATGTTTCAAAAGTGAATATGTATTTGTTCCTTGAATTTGTGTAACGCATGCAGGAAATTAAAGTAGATTTCATTTGAAGCGCAAAGGGTAACATGCTTTTAAATGATAGATTATATTCAGGTTTGCTACTTATTTTGATTCCTATTTAATATCCATCCTCCAGTCCACCTTTCATATGTAAGGTTTGGGGAATGGACCGACCATTTCCTTTTGTGAGAAATGGGTGCTAGTTGCATCATAACTTTACTCTATTTTAACAGATATCATATTTGGAGAGTTTCTCAAAGCCCGAAACTTACATTGTCTAGTACAAACAGCTAAAGTTTAAACTGCCCATGGTCAGTATAAACATCTGACTTAGATAACGAGTATACGGGGTTTCATAATGAGAATGGCACGTGGACCTAGTTTAACTGTCTCCGATATACCTGAGTAAAATGAGCATTTTTGTGAAAAGTAAACATTGCTTTGTAACTTCTTGCATACATTAATTTTGAGCTCGCATGCTACATTATCTGCGTTTATTGATTTAAATTATATGGTTTGTTCAAAGCAATCCCAGCAACCACTTCCTCTTAAAAGTTGGACATGCAAGGGAAGGTTTATTTTTCCTCTTGAACTCAAGGGGAAGGCGAAGACATTTTTGTCAGTGTAATCATTTCAACAAATCGTTTACCTTCCTCTTGCTCTTAGTGGAAATAGGAATGTAACTCTTTATTCCTCTTATCACTTACGAACAACAAACCTCGGTTGTATTTATTCATTTTACAAAAAAAGAAAAGATTAATGTTGCGTTCACTTTCATTTATTCTACGGGCGATAACAAAATAAAAGTATGAAAGTTCAAATATTTGTAGACAATGTTTGGAGCTGACCAAGAATTATACGATAAAGCAAACGTTTTTAGATGCTCTTTTCTGTCTGCGGTTAACTTTATATTGTTAGAATTGTGCAGTAATTTATGATACTGAACATCCACATATTTGGCACAAGTACTAGAATGCCTCAAGATAGTATACTGCATTAAGAACTACTTATAAACGAATCATGTACAATTGTGTATTAGACCTTTTGGGATTGTGTCGAGTACACTTCACTGAGAATGAACTAAGCACCTGTTTTACCCGTTAGAAGGTATAGATAATAACATTAAGATTATGAACTTATTCATGGTGTCCTTAACGAATTGAAACCTTCAAAGAAGCAAACGAATGAACATGAAATTCCCAATTTTATCAATATATGTGAGAGACTAAGTATTTGGAAATAACTCTTGAACCATTGAAACAGTTATTTACGAGATTTTATATATAGTTAAAATTATGACAAGCGCATGGGTTTAGTACATTAAGGCCATATACTCATATTAATGCGACTCATTAACGCATACCCACCAGAGGCGTGATATTTCACAAGTATGAAACAATGTTTGATTCGAGAAAACAAATAAAACTAAAGGTTTTGAGAGATTGATTAATTTAATTTAAACTGCACACCAGCACTTTTATGCTATTTAGATCCATACAATAGGTTATATGTTTAAAAATAAGAAAGGTTTAATATCGACCAGCGATATAAAAAAAACATAAGTTAAAAATAAAATTCCAAGATGCTGGTTAAGGGAAAATATGAAGTTACCCAATCAACCGGAGTTGTAAATGGTGTATGTTGATGATAAGATGTGGTAAATAAGAGGCGGTATTTACATGTACATGATAGTATTTAGCACGCGTAGGTTGCAGGTCGGAATGGTGTTCATGAAGTGTTTAACAGTGAATGGTTCAATGCAAGAAACGCACTCTGGTGGATCTTCGCCTTTTAGTATGTGGGAGGGGGTAATGTATGTATGACCGATTCTGAAACTTGCAATGACATCCTCCTCCCTAAGGATAGTTCTGTAGGAACGAGTTCATTCTCCCAGAGTTGGTTTGATGGCATGAAGTTTGTTATTGACTGCATCATCCCTTGACACCTGCCACTTCTGACGAAGATACGTTTTGATACAAGGTTTAAAATCAGTTAACGGTAATTCAAAATCCGATGGTTCTTGGGATCGAGCCATCTTAGCAGCCCGGTCTAGCCAACAGTATGCTATATTGTAGGAGGTACTAAGCTCCTAGTTTTTAACGAGAATATTGACTTTTAATGGATTTTTCAGTTCTCCATTGAGTAGCGACTGAAGCACTGAGTCACAGAAGATAATGCTATTTAAAATGCTTTTCTGTTCGACAAAGTTCAGAGCAAAGTCTAATTGCTCTGATTCCGCTGAAAATATGGACGCATCGTTTGGCAAGCGCACTTTGGTTATGTATTTGCCACTAACAAAGGCTGCAGAAGCCTTTTCATCAACCTTTGATCCATCAGTATAGAATTTAGTGCAATTTTTAAACTCGTTGAGAAGATCATGATAAGAGTTCAGGAATATGACATGGTTTGTCTCAGATTTATTCCCATCGTCTAACGTTAAAAAACACTTTGGGCTCCTTAAGGAGACTAGGTGGTGTTTTCGAGACAAACGTTGTCTGAATTGTAGAGAAATTACTTTTGATATTGTCAAGGCTAGATGATGTTCTGATGCCAAAAGAAGGTATGGCATTTGGTTTATTTCCATATAAAGTTTGGTATTTCGGTTGAAAAACAGCCGAAAAAGCAGGGTTCAGAGGGTTTGATCTTAACTTAAGAGCGTACTTTGCAGAAAGCATTTCTCTGCAAAGAGATTAAGGTGGTTCATTCGCTTCCGCGAAAAGGCTTTCACATAGAGATGTATTAAATGCTCATAGAGCCTGTCCTATTCCTTGATGATGAATTGGGTCAAGCATTTTCAAATAGGACGTCCTAGCTGAAACATAAACAATGCATACATAGTCTACTATGGAACGGATAAATGTTCTATACAAACTGAGGAGGACTATTTTATCAGCACCCCAGTCAGTGTGCGCAATTACTTTAAGTAAATTTAAAGCTTTTAAGCATTTAGCTTTCAAATTCTTGATGTGCGGAATAAAAGTCAGTTTTCTGTCGAAGATAATACCCAAAACTTTGTTTCCTCAACAAAATTATGTATTATTAAGTTGGTAAATAAGAATGACAATACATATATTTACATTTATGCATCTTGAATGTCCTAAACGTAGACCTTCTTATTTAGTCCTTCAACATCAGACCGACATATCCTGCTGAAATTAATTCCCTTTACTGCACTGAATTTACCTGAAAATCAAGTCTCCTATAATCATGATTGCGCTGGATCAACATAGAATACAGCTCTATGCGCATTCATTCACAATACGACCCTAAGGTTCAATTTCTAGTAGACCAATAAACCAATTATATTTGAAAATGATGTCACATTTACTTCCAATAAAACTAGCCATATTCAATTTCCGTGGTAAGCATACTGGATCGACCAGCTATAATTGGGGTTTGAATGGTTCTCTGGTTAGCGTGTATACCATGGTACCGAAGGGGTGTGGGTTCGAATCATATCATATTTCATCCTCCAAAAGCAATGGTTCTTATTAACCATAATGTGATGCTGTGCCGTAAAGCACCAAAAACAACATCAACACTATTCATTGTCGGCTTCAAGCGTACCACGTGTATCACGCCCATTAACTATCATTGACGAAATGCATGGCTACCTTTATTGTATATATATATACATACACTTTTATTACTTGCAGTAATAATTTGTACTGTTTAATTACTGTTTAATTACAGAAAGATGCCCAAAGTCAGAAAGTGTTGCATGTTTCTTCTGGTAACCCTATTGACTGGAATACTCTCCGGTAAGAAATGCAACTACATTTTCTTTATTCTTGCTAGTATATATATATATATATATATATATATATATATATATATATATATATATATATATATATATATATATATATATATATATATATATATATATATATATATATATAATATATATATATATATATATATATATATATATATATATATATATATATATATATATATATATATATATATATAATCTTCCAGAAATCATGACATCATGACTTGACCTGCTATCAAACTGTTACAATGTTTAAGTCCTCAAAATAGTTATATGTAAGAATATTACTTTTACTAATCATTCTACCTCTACTGTCTTTACAACGTAATATTAATAACAGTAATAATGAGCATATCTATATTGGTTCAAGGACTAATCACTTATATCGGATTTTTATTGTACATGCTTGTCAATTTCAGGAGGTACAGCAACTATTTATAAATCCGTTTGTCTCGAGGATCCCGTTAAGTTGTTTGAACACGTCTCGTTAGCCAATCACACAATAGTGATTAACCACATTCATGGTAACTCATTTAGGAAAATTGGCAGATGGTTTATAAATGGTTCTACCATTCATTCTTATGTGGATCAACGATTCGAGAGAATAGTATCTCTTGACAAAAATGGTACTATTTGGATAAGAAAGGTTCAAGATGCCGACGAAGGGAAATATACATTGATGTATGAAAAAGATACTGGTACTGTGCATATCCGGGAAGTGGAACTAATTGTGATGGGTTAGTATTCATTCATATTAGAGTTGTCTGGTCAATTATCCGTCCTTATGTCCGTATCTACATGTGTGTGTGTGTGTGTGTGTGTGTGTGTGTGTGTGTGTGTGTGTGTTTGTGTGTGATTTAATATGTGTGTTTTGTTTCATATGTACCGCATGTACAGCTTCCTTGCCATCTGGTTGACAGTTTTGCATATAATTTTAACAGAAACTAATATCATTTGCGAGTAGAATATAGCACATGGTAACGTTAAGAAAGCAGCTTCCGTGTCATTAATATTCTGGCTATTAGCCTGTTGTTTTTCACAGTAGGACAATATCGTGAAGACAGTGGCAAATAAATCATTATGCACGAGGACAGGGTGGGGCAGTTCCATGTCACTCGATCCATCTCAGCAATCTTCCCCTTAGTATCTACATTTGAATTTGTACTAATAGCATTTTATAAATGCTCGTGTAGATCCGAGGCCAATACAAAAAAAACTCTCGTCGGGGCGGATCGTATTCGTTTAAACTCTCTGAAAATATCATTAAGTATACGTACTCAAGGAGATAAACATCTCTCTCGGCATGTCTGCTACCGCACTGTATCACTTATAGTTCGTTTATGTTTTCTAACTGTTGCTCCAGAACTGTTAATCACTTGTGACGACGATGCATAATGTATATAATCCATATTACATTTGGTCACATTGCGGATTGTTAATTGTGGATTGCTTGGTATGTCTGGCCTAGCGTGGTCTGTCTTCCACCTAACAAATTGAAACCAGTGTCTTCATTTTCCGTCCACATACTTCTAGAATGATTTGATATTTAAATAATTACGTATTACAGGCAGTTTTTCGGTTGTCCAATTAAGAGCCATTTGTTCGGTTGTTCAATTAACAGCCAGTTGTTTCGTTTTTGTTATTGGAGCATGCTTATTTGTACGTTCTGTCTTCATTGATAATTTTATGCCACTGATCTTTCAAGGTGTGGCTGCATCTCGTCTGTTATGTTCAGTAGGTTAAATATTAAAGTATAGTTTATAATCACAGCTCCACATATGCAGGGTCGGATTAAGGCATAAGCTAAACAAGCTACATCGATGGGTCTTACAGTCTGAACTCAGCCTGATAGGACCTTTCAAAACTCAAGACTGTTTAAAACAGCTTTATTCTGTTTAAACAATTGCCAAATAAAGCCTCTACAGCTTCCAATCGCTTAGGTCATGATCATGTCTAAACCCAGTCATGTGCATATATAAACATATTTGTTTATTAATTGTTGCCCATATGGATAGTGCTATTGTATGCAGCTGGCATGAGTATTTCCTTTACCCACTTCTGAGTCATGTTCGCCTTAAACAGAATCTACATTATGGCTTACTATATGTTTGTCTATTTCATTGTTTTGAGTGTGATTGATTTCCTATTTCAGATCAATCTTCTACTTTTCGTATAAGTCTTAATTCGATAACCGCAACAGTGATCAAAAATACAATGGGAACTTATTTTTAAAACTGAATGAATGTTGTACATTATTAATTCCTCTCGAATTATATCTGCTTTTAACAGTACAGTATTGAACTCTCATCAAATATTTATTTGACTGATCGTGAAACATGAAAGAGCTCTTTGTTAACGAAATCGTTATTAATATATACATTTTCATTAGGTATATATATATATATATATATATATATATATATATATATATATATATATATATATATATATATATATATATATTATCACACGATAAGCAGCATTCCAACGGATAAAACCACCGTTTAATGGTAAAAAGACTGGAATTATACTCGAATCCTGCTAAAGATTATGTTTCATAGTGACCATGTTCGAAAGTGTACCTTAATAGCCATGCAATAAGTTGTTGTTCTTGCTCCTTATATATATATATATATATATATATATATATATATATATATATATATATATATATATATATATATATATATATATATATATATATATATATATATATATATATATATGTGTGTGTGTGTGTCTGTGTGTGGTGTGTGTGTGTGTGTTATAATTGGGATTTGATTGTATTACATCTCAATCTTAAAAGTGTTTGCCTTCTACTGATGCAAGTTATAATTATGTTTCTAAGTGGCACCAAGTAATGACTGCAAGCCCAGGATTCGACTTGAGGATACACATATTATTGCTTTTCTTGATGGCGATGTTTGTGGTAGACCACCGGCATCAGGATATTTGCTTGGATATAGCGTAAGTAAGCCTATTATCAGTTTGATTGCTATTATATTATCACATTTGATTCATCGTGAATCGATATTTGGATGTTGGCTAATTTTATTAAAAAAATACATATCACATCACACGCCTGGCCGCTGCTATATTAAAGGTAATTGTTTAACTACTTTGGATTTTTGTGGATATTGAACTGCATAACATGTATGTCTGGATGAGTCTTTTCTGTTAAATTTTACTGGAATATGTTCCCATTCTTCAAGTTTTATAACATGTTTACACGTCAGATTTGTTTGCAAGGCCTGTTTGTTGTTTAGTATTTACGGATCTTTCTTGCCTCAAATATTGTCCATACAAATGCATTGCCAACATACTCCATGTGTATCGACATTGGTGACATGGGTATGATATAATACAGAGTCAGGTTGCCAGAATCAGTGCGAAAGTGTTCTTAAGATATTTGAAGATACATATCACTTACCTAGAAACATGGTGTTAGCTTACGTTTAGTGGGTATTCATCATTGTGTTTTTAACGTCCTTTCCTGTCCTTGAATGTGTATGTCTCTACCGTGATATTTAAACTAAATCGCATTGCTACTTTATAGAGATTTCTATACATGTGATGGTAAATTGATCTCATTCTACTCCTGTTATACCGTCTATAATCTATTATGTTGATGGCGTGTATTGTTCAATCAGAGAGATGATTCAGACAGTTTCTAAATGCAACCAACAATGATGCCCTTAGCAATTTAGGCTTGTTTGATACAATTTTATTTTTGTACTCAATGATACAAAATTCCCCGGACTTGTCTATTCAAACAAATCAACACTATATGATTGTATTATGCAGTTAAGAAATTTATTTAGTAACTTCTATGCGAGATATGTCTCCTTTGGTATTGGTACAATTTGGGAACTAACTCAATGCACACTTGGGTTGCACGTTAAGGAAAATTCTGGCTATGTTTTGCACATTGTCCATATTATTACATTATCAGAAAGTTGCATGCATCACCAAATTCAAGCACAATAACACATCTGAAATTATAATCGGGTATTTTCTTTTGTGCGTGTCTGTACCTAGATAATGCAGTTTAGAACAGTAAAATGTTTTATGATATTCAGATACGTTCTTTATATTGACAAAACGTTGTGTCAAACGGAGCAAAGTTTTGCCAATGAAGGGTCCTTTATATAAATCAACTTAATAGGAGTAAAATACTAAACGTCTACTCGGCTGTTCATCAGTATTTAGATTATATATTTGTGGCCAAGTGTACATCCAATGCGTCATATATTATAGAACCTTACTGCGATAGAGGTACAACCAGGAAAGGAATCAGGTCCATATCATGCTTGTATCCACGGTCCTTCGATGAAATGCGCTAGAGGATTCAAGGCAACCAACTTTTGCTCGTCTTTCAGAAGAGACACCAGTAAGCACCTTTTCTCAAATTATATTTCGAAAATAAATGTAATAATGTATGAGATTCTCATACTTAGGTAAAAAGCCTGTTCGACTTGTCTTATATATTTGTGTTTGTTATACGATGATGCTTGACAGGCACATACTTTTCACTGATTACATTTAGAGTTTGCAAACATTTTTAACAAACACTCGTATAAGTCCAGAGAATGATACTAAACTGATTTTGACAGCTTTGTATTTTCTACATTGCGTTTGCTTAACGTGTTAATTCCCTACTCGAGTGAGAACATAATTGATCAATTATTGGTTTAAAATTCCCCGATAAGCAAACCTTTGCTTAGACACGTGAAGGTGTACAACATCTGTATTGATGCAGACAATTTAACACATACATAATCAGGTAATGAAATTATGAAAGCCTGTGATTAATAGGTGAAAGAAGCTAGATTTTCGTCCTAGATGAACTAAAGTGTTAATTTAACATTATAAAACTGATTATTTTAGTGTAGATGAGAGTAACAGACTTTATATATTACCTGAATATCCCTATATGGAATATACAAACAACAACCAACAAGAATTGTTCCTTTCTTCAGTTTTTAAATACTGCACTCATCATTATAGATCGAGTCGCCTCCACGTCAAATAATAACGTTATAACGCCAAATTCAAGAGCCTGCCCCACAAGTCTGTGATTCCATTCATCGAACAATGTTCCAGTACAAAATCCTAATTATGTTACCCCTAAGAGAGTTAGCTAGGTGCAACAGCTGAACCTTGAAATTATTTATGTTAATGATTTCCGGTATTCCAGGTATTCCACGGGGAGACGTTACCATTCCAATTAACTGTTATAAAACTGAAATGGCCTACATGTTATCTATTACATCTACACACGCTTTAAGTAGTCCGCCCAGCGACATCCTAATACTGACTACTATTTACTTTCTAAGATGTTGGCATTCGAAGTTTGCCTATGTAAGATATCTCGGTTGGTGGATGTTCTTCGTCTGATGTGTTTATGTAGCACACCACGGGAGTTGCAGTCCCTTCTGCACTTTAATGTTGAGTCTTGTGTGTGTTGGATCTACATCTTCCTCCTCCAAGATCGCTTTTGATCAGCTAGAAAGGATAGCTTGTTCTCGCCGGGTTTAACACCAGTGATCAGAGCATGTCGACAATGGCTTTCATCTCAGCCATGTAGAGAGATCTTTGAAGTGGATATGTGGGCGCCCGATCTTTATTTGCTCCAGACACATGTCTTGAATAAAGAAGGTCTTTGGGGAACTGTCAGTCATCAATCAGACATACGTTGCGAAGCCATCTGACCTGACGTTGGTGGAGGAGTGCAACCATGTTAGGAGTCTTGTCAAGTTCAAGCACTTCTTTGTTTGCTACTCGATCACTCCAAAATGAATCCGATTATGCGTCGGAGACATGTCATGTGAAAGGCGCTCACTCTTTTCTATTGGGAGTCTTACAGACTCCAGATTTCACTGGCATACAGGAGAGTGCTTTGCACGATGGCACGGTACATGAGATCGTAGTGTTCATGGTAATCATGATGTTGTGCTACACTCTCTGCCACAATCTGGAGTGCGTTCGTGATGCATTTCCAATATGCTTGTGGTGCCCAGTTCGTATTTGTAGATGATCGTGTTCGGAATCTGCGTTCTGTGAAATAACGTTTGCTTTATTTAGTCTGATGGTCAGTCTAACCTCACACACGCTTTAGCAAAGATGTGCATCAAGTGCTGAAGCTCATCTTATGTGTGAGTGGTTATGTCACCATCGCATGCGAAGAGGATGTCTGTGATGATTGTGTTACGCACTTTGATATTTGCCTTTTGTTGTGGGAGGTTGCACAGTATGCCGTCTGATCCCGTGTGCAAGCTGATCCCTTCTGTAGATTTACCAACAAAATGCTTAAGAAGTGCTTCTTGGCTGTGACACAACCCTGTTTCACAACACTGCCGATGTTGAAAGGTTCTTACATTGAGCAATCCTACAGCAATGTGTCGTTTAAGTCATCGCGGTAGGACTCGATAATGCTTAGCAGCTTTGGAAGGCATCCAATCATCATCAAGATTGTGAAGAAGAGTTCCTCCATGCTGACCAGATAAAATGCTTTGGTGAGATCTATAAGGACCTGCAAGAGAAATGTGTTGTTTTCAGCATTTTGTCTGTCATTTGCCGATGACGAAGATTGTTACGAATGTGGATCTATCTACACGGAACTAATACAGGGACTCTAGATACACACTGTCATCTAGCGTTGGCAGTATGCTCAGGATAACGCGTGCGAGCACATTACCCACGATGCTGAAACGGGATATACCCGTGTAGTTATTGCAGTCAGTTTTGACTCCTATGATTTTTGTTCTGGGTTACGATGTTCGCGTTTCGCATGTCTTGAGGCACTGAGCCCTCTAGTCAACACTACCCGAAGCGGTCGTGCAGGTATGTGATCAGTACGCTGCAGCCGAATTCGATGACGTCCGCTGAGATGGAAATTTTTGGGGGGATTTACCTATTGCCTTCTTTAGTTCTGTCCGAGTAGGTTGCTCCTCGTTAAGTTTGGCCACGTCGTTGAGGACATCGTTGGTCACTTGGTTCTTTCTGGTGTACTATTCAGAGTAGTATTCCACCCAGCGCTCCATCTGCTTACCCTTGGTATGAATGGTATCGCTTGCAGCAGACTTTTGTAGTGCAATCACTTTCTTCGTGCTACCAGGTGCTTTTTTATGCCATAGTGCATGCCTCTGATGTGGCCAATGTTTGATGCTGCCTGAAATTTGTGACATAGCAGAAACTAGAATTTTTTGGCGCACTGTCGTATTAATGTCTGCACTGGTAGACAGATATGCTTTTAGAGTCATATTGTGGAAGTGCCGTTTGTATTCTTGATGAGCTCTGATACGCTCGTCTATGTCAGACATGAGAGTGGCAGAGTTAGACACAAACCTGTCACTGTTTTTTGACTGCTTCGTATCAAGGTTACGTGTGGCTTTGTTGCACACAGTCTCACTGATCTGATCCCAGATGTATTTGGCACTGTCGTTTGTAAGTTCTGAATCATACATATTGCAGAGGGAATACGTTAATTCCTCAGCCTTGTCTGTATATGACGTCTTGCTTACGTCAATGCATGGTATATTTGGCTGAACCTTCATCTTGCAGCTCAACAGCGGGTGATCAATGTCACAGTCATAGATGTGGAAAATAGGATACGAAGCAAGGCATTCATGGCATACCGTCTCGTAATGAACAAGTTCAGTTGGTGCCAGTGTTTTGACCGTGAATGCCTCCAAGATTCGTCATACTTTGGATTTATCAGAACAAATGAATCGGTGATGCAGAAAATGTGGTACCAGCAAATCTTTTGGAGTCACTGCCCGTTATCTAAACAGGAAGGCCAAGAGTCATGGTCAGCACCCACAGTAGCACCCAGAAATATAAATTTCTTATCCTTGGGAGATTTCTCGAGTTTTATTCGTCGTAGTACTCATTATTGGTATATGCAGTTATGCTTGGTGTGTAACCTTAAACGCTGTTGTGTTTGACATATCCCGTTTTGATGTGGAGGCTGTGAGATAACAGCCTTTCGTTTCATTGTTGGCAGGGTTATATCATCGCTAGCAGAGAGTTCTCGAAAAATGTCGTTCCTTGACAGAAGAACGTGTAGTTTCTTTGTCTGAATGACCCGGATTATGTTAGCCCTTTCTCCAGTAGTGCAGTGATACAGTTCGCCGTTGAGGACTGAAGTTTTTCGAACATAGCTGCTTGGAGTTTATCTGAAAGTCCAGTCAGCATGTTCCGCATTTCCCAGGTACCTAGCTTGAGGTTTGAAAATATGCGTTTTGGGTATCGTTTTTTATTTCTTTGTGCAATAGTTGCAGTCAGCTTTGATAGGTACTCGTGTACCTTAATACTTGCGCACAGAGCAAGGGCTACGAACTATGGTGAGAATGCATCTGATTGTCTGGGGACTTCCCAGCTTGAGGCGGGCGATAAATGTCTAGTGAAACCTGTTGGTCTCTCCCATCGTCGGAAGCAACTCATGGTGTCTGACTCTATGCCAATCGAGCGAGGACTTATAATCGGTAAACTGCTGCTTTCCATGTAAAGCAAATGATGTTCAGTTTGATATGAACAATCACTTGTTACTCTCCACGTAGCTGATGAATCCAAGTGAAAGTGCAAGCCAATACGTTATGGCACCACCGACGTCTTAGTACTTGCTAAATGATATTGACAACGAAACCAATTCATTTTAAAGACCGTGTCTCCGGATGTTATGTTAGGGTATACTCCCTTTGCCTCTACCATCAGAGGGTATACTCGCAAGACGGCGAAGTTGTGAAGGTAGAGTTTATCTGCTTCTAGATGGGCGACCACCAGAGGGTAACTAACCACATCTGCCTGAAGCATCTACTTTTGAGGCGCCAGAAACTAGACTGTCATCCCTTCTCCAGTTCGTTTAAACAAGTTACGCCTGGCACAGATAAGCCAATCGTGAAGGGCTTGAGCTGGATTTGGTTGACATGGGCTCTATCAAAAGTTAGATATGTGTAGCTGTGCGAAGGACGTGGGTGCTAATTTTTCTCTTCCATCTCAATGATAACAGCCTTAAACTAAATATATTCATATTTGGTGCAGATATCAATTTATACATTTTCAACAACGATATCTTAATGTGCTAAATCAATCCTATAATATTTGCTATTTGCTGCAGTGAAAATTACAGGCCTGAATACCCAGAACATTTATGCTTTCGATGACTATCGAACATCAACTATCAACATACAAATAAACGTTTGAATGATTATGTGGAAAATCTTGTCCTATGAACTACAAGATGTTTGATTAATGTTTATCTGGTTTTATGTATGGCACACATAGTTAAAAATTCAAAGCATTACAGTCAATTCTTAAAATAAATATAGATAACATTCATCATACATTAACATTGGTAATAAAAAAAAAAACCTTTATGACTGCATGATAATGTGTTTGTCTATCTTAATACATAGCATAAGAAGGTAATACATACCAAGCAAAATACAACCAGATTAGGGTGTTTTATAGTTTAAGATTGCTGTCAGTATCTGTATTACAGTTACTACAACAATCGATTTATTTTATATATAAATATATCATTTTGTCATGATTACAATTTATGTTTGTAGTAGAAGAAAAATTACTACCAAGGATATCTCTTGTTCCAAACAATATTCCGGACAGATCAATAAAGCTGCAATGTCAGTTAAACGACAGATCCGCTTCGAAAGTCCGTTGGAGACGCAATGGAATTCTAATACACAACAGCCCCAAGTATTATCAAATGAATGACTCCCTGATCATAAGGGAATTGTCTAATGATGACAAATACGACATTTATACTTGTTTGGAGACCGACGGCAGATTTGAGAGTGATCCTTATAGTATATAAACGAGTGAGTGATTACGTTTATATGTTACATTCTTTTTTTTTTCTCTCTTTTTTCATCCATTCTTTCTTTCTTTCTGTCCTTCTTTCTTTCTTTCTTTGTATATTTCTTCTTTTGTCTTTCTTTCTTTTGTTCCTGATTATTTTGTTTGGTGTTTCTTTTTTTGTATTTTTTGTTTGAGGCCATCTTTGTTTCCTCTTTTTTCCCCACTTTGTTTCCTTGTTTTATTTGTGTGTTTCTTTGTTTATTTGTTTCTTTGCTCGTTACATTGTTTTGTTTGTTTCTTTGTTTGTTTCTTTGTTTCTTAGTTTCTTTGCTTCTTCATTTACTTTGTGTTACTTTGTTTCTTCTTTCTACGTTTCTTTCTTTCGTTCTTTCTTTTCTTTGTTGTCTTTCTTGCTTTCTTTGTTTCGTTCTTTGTTTCTTTCTTTGTTTCTCTGTTTCATTGTTTCTTCTCTTGTTCTCTTGTTCTTCTTCTTACGTATATCAAACATTTTCACAATCGATCTGACTACATTCGGCTCTCATGTAATACTACTCAAAGATGATGTTGTAAATTCCTCTGTTTAATGTCTGCTTATATCGACACAATTCATTTCAAATCCATTGGATGGGATCAATTGTTCTAAATACGTATATCTCAAAATATAATTGAGTTGAAATCACCACGAAAATATAAATATATAACAAAGATTTTTAATGTAGGGAATTAAAAAGGTAATGATACACACATATGTATATCATTCACTTTTTTTTTCAAATCTGACCAGAATGTGCTTATTGACTAATTTTGCTTCAAGCAGCATTTCATTGGGCATATGATCTACATCTAACTTAAGAGTTGTATCAACTTTTTGTAAAATGTGAAAGCCGTGACAAGTATTATATTTGCATTGGCATGATTTTAGAATATGTACTAAAATGTTTGATGTGTGAATTAGGTTGTAAAAATTACAATTAAGTTTATTTTATTTAAATATGTATGTAAAGCACATGAGAAAGAAACACTTTCATGGTTTAGCGTTTTCTCCTAACGTGTAAGGAAACGAAAATGCCATAGTATGTTAATAACGTAAATGTTTAGAGAACGCTTTCATTTAAACTTATAATTATATTGATTTATTGTGTTCCTTTCTATACGTCCTTTACTGTCATTTTGCTGCGTTCAGATTGTTGTAATTTCATTCTATCAGTTTGGAAATATGATGTTTACATTGCTGTTAAACTATGTTGTCAAAATATATTCTTTACTGAACTATTGGATGGATTATAATCAGTAAAAGAGTTAACTTTGAATACCTTTTGTAATAGTTTGTAAATAATAAAAAGGATAATAGCTCCAGATAGTAAAATCAACAGCTAAGCTTTAAACAAAATTCATTTGAAAGCCAACCATACTTTTATATAACAATTGCAATCAATATATGCCTGAATAGAAGACTTTAAAGATGCTCAGGATAACGCGTTTTTAAAGATTTCAAACATTGTAATATATTTATATATATATATATATATATATATATATATATATATATATATATATATATATATATATATATAATGGTAAAGAAAACGACGTACACTAAAAATATAACGACTGTGATCGAATTTAATCATATTTATATGTACGCAATATATAAAGTATCTTATTGAAGATGTATACATTTGTATCATTAAAATAAGTATAACAATGGTACATGAGTACTTTAATTGAACACATAAACTAAATGTCAGACTGAAATATAAACTTTCGTAGCACCAGGAAATGTGACTAAACAGCAATTAAAAACCGTTCATGTAAGTTGTTGCAAGAAACTATATATGTAAAACATGCATTATGATTGCGATGTCGATGTCCATACATAACATTAAAGGTTAATGATGTTGCTAATATTAATATATAACACTTCTGTTGGGAATTTAATTGGGAATATTAAAAATCGATTACTTATATAAATTTAACAACTCTTATATTAATTAAAACATAATGTGTCACATTATACTGCGAACCATTGAAATTATTACATCAAAGTCAAGAAGCAAAGGTCTTTTTTGCAATGGTGGGTTTTTTTTCTACGATCTACAGCAATTCTTGTATTAACTGTTTGCTCTTTTGCTCAAATATATAGGGATTGCAATGAAGCATTATATTAACCTTTAACTAAATTAAAGCTAACGAGCATGGTAAGAAACAATATTTGTTCATTTCAATTTCAAATATTCTTTTGAAACAAATTAGTTTTTTGTCATGATTTGCATCATTGTAATCATATTCTTATCCTCAGCCTATTGTGGTATTACACTCTAAAGTTTATTTATATATGCAATGCGAATTTCAACAGTTTCGTTTCGTTATTATGGCATTAAGTCCAAATTTATGTGACTCATTAGATTTGTTTCAGTTCTTTTTATAACGAAGAACATGTTTATCTATTATGCCATTTCACATAGGAACATAACTACATTCAATACATCCTCAGCATGTAACTTTAATTGACATACAATATACTTCTTTAAAACATAAAGAACTTAGTGTTATCCATGCTCTATAAAGTATAGTTTATTACGGCTCTATGAGCACACTAAAATATAATAAAGCATAGCTAACAGGCATTGCAAAACTTAGTCAAACGGTTTAATTATTAAAATTATCAAAATCTGAAATGAAATTACATTAGTAAGAAGTGATCCAAAATAATCTTGATACAGTTCTATGTAAATTCGAATGTAGTTCATAATAATTTATACTTGTTCAGGGTCATATAAATATCAAATTTGTAAATGGACTGGTCCGCCAAGAATCGCGACGTTGCCAAGTAGGCTTTGCTCTAAACTCCTTCACATATAACGAAATAGTATTATAGTTCAATTAAAAAGCACAATCTATTTTCACTTAAGATATAAAACTAACTTGTTTGCTCTCGAATATTACCTAAGTAAAACCAGAAACACTTAGATTTATAACAGTAACACACGAAAATAGGATGCCTCTATATTATCAAAGAATCTGATATCTCATTTCTCACGATAAATGTACCTTCTATGAACGCTATCTTTTTGAAATATAACTAACGTGAATGTCCTTACATCTCAATTATTACCGATCTCGATGGCAGGTCTCTGAAATCATTTAGAGCCGTTAAAAGCCCTTGGGACAATGAAAACATAACCCATCGTAATCATACCATCTTGTCATTAAGAATATTAGAAATTGCATCACATACAAAGTCATATATTTATAGATTAAATATAATTGTTCTCCATTTACAGACCTAGAACACAATGCAAAATCTAAATTATATTCGGTATAAGTTACAAACCGGAATTTTTGGTTTACAAAACGTAAATACTAACATCATGTACTACGACTTTCAAACGTTATTAATTTACAGAACACCACACTCTTGTGAGAACAATACAGATTTATGCAACACACCTTTTGCTTTCTAACCGAAGACACAAATAATAATAGCATTCAAATTATACAGATCGATTTATTATGAGTACACAGAAATGCGTACGCTAAGAGGATAACAACTCTTATAGCCCTGAAAATCCTTCTGTGATTACATTAATGTTTTCTTGACGTGATGATATCCTGCATATTGATGTTATATTCTTGCAAGAGTCTTTGATTTTGACATGTGAAGAAAGGAAATGGTGATCAGTGCATACAATAATCTAAGACGGCGGAGTATAATTAATATACACCTGTATAGTGTTATAGAACTTAAGTTAAAGCAAAACAATCCTACTCGGTTGTGAAATAATTTCGCGTTTGCTTTTATTTAATAGGTTTAGAGAAATAGACAAATGAGTGGTTTACAACGTTTTTGTCTCTCTGATGTATTAGTCCACTAACCTCTACAAGACTTGCGTCAGCATACATCTGGATCAGTATATTGATATCTGGAGATTTAAGAACAGTTCCACAGTTTGTGTATATTCTTTAATTTCGCAAACCTCTCCTGACATATGTCAGACAAACACCGCCTGGCCTTCATATTTAAAAATGTAATCCGCGACTCTGCAGTTCAGGAATATATTGAGCAAAGCAACCAATACTATCCAGCATCATGGGATTTGTATTGATATGTACAGGGAATTCGGAGATAGTTTTACGATTAACTTCTACAGACTTGAAAGTATAACACCTTACGATTCTCCACAATTTGTCCTAAAGTTTTTACACAAGCTCGGATAAACAAAAACTCATTTTCGTTTCATTTAAACTAATTATCACATTAATCTCAATTATTGGAACAAAGAATATTTGGAAATTTTCCAGGCGATCCTTAAACGCAGGAATGGAGATGAATAAGTGTTCATACCATATGATATAACTATGTATTTATACAATTTAAGCTGAGTTGCGATAGCCCAAATTTCTTTGGATCTTTCCGTAAGTGTGAGATGCTAGACTCGTTCAAAGTAATCAACCTTGGTGACCTATTTTTCATTCACAGTTCTGTCAATAGAATCATCGATTTATTTTGTATTATAAATGAGTATGTTTTGGGAATACGTTACATTTCAGCTGTCAGTGCACATATTAAAAGAAATGCGTGGTTTCTGCATCATAACACACATTGAAGGTCAGTTAGTTTTGCTTGGTAAAGTCAGTCATCAACAAATAATCGATTTTCTTTTACAAACTTACTGCGGGATAGAATTCATACTAAACATATCGGTGATATCATTCATGTTAACTGTATTTGGACAATAATATATATGGGAAAGACCGGGACGTATGGGAAAGAGAAACAGAACGTTACATTAATGTTAGTGTTTTGTTATTCCCTGATGAAATTTACGTTTGAATACTCTGAACGCTATTTCCTGACATTTTGCACGAGCTCTTGATATCTGGTATTTACAATCAGAAGCATAATCTTGCACATATTCTCAATCGTCTACAAACAATGTGTCTGACAATAGATTCAAAAATAACTTCAAAAGTATCGAACTTACTCCCTTACAACAAACAACATTAAGTGAACAGGTTCCTTCCAATTTTATTTGGAATAACAGCAAAGTATTTTTATCGCACTTTTGGAAACCGGACGATACCTTTTCAATGCCCCCTGGACTTAAACTGTTATATACCTAATTCATTCATCACTTACTGGTAGATCAGTGACATCAAACTATAACCTCTAATAGATTATACTGAATTAGGTTGACCACAGTATATGCAGACCGTTATTAGAAACGTTATTAGAGCTCTAATTATAGTTGTAGTATCACAATTCCGTAAAGGAATTATCCCTTGAAACCTGGTCGACACACATTTTACCAAATTTTAGATATGCTTACAAAGTCAGTTGTCATTATAATCATATAAATATCTTTCATAATCCTTTCAGATGGACCATCTTATATCCGGCTCACACCAAGCACCATAATAGTAAAAGAACATGATAGATTGGAAGTGGTCTGTAGTACCGACTGTTATTCCCATTGTTCTGTGGAATGGAGTAAACTTTATCTGTCTTCAGGCCACACACAAGTTTTGTCCAAAAACTAGACATTGACAATAACTAATGTTACAAGACAGATGTCCGGGAATTACTCATGCAAAGTTCAGAATCTTGTAACTGGCACATCTACTGAAACCTCTGTACCAATAAGCGTTTACTGTGAGTTTAATGTTATGAGTAGCAATATTGTAGTTTATTTTTTTGTTTTTTTAAATTATTATTATTATTGCATTCCTTTTTTGTATTATTATTAGAGGTGGTGGTAGTGACCAATTTAGTTCCTATAACGTGAACAATATTGTGATTGGAGGTTTGTGCAAGCAATCAGAATCACTTCGTATTATTTAGTCTCCAAATGAATACACATAAAGTTGTTAGACGCGCTAATTGATTTACTCTGGTATCAGTTTTACATCGTTGTTTGATATACCTATCTACTGCGTATTTTCTTTTGTTTGCAACAATGTCATGTTCACATTTAAAGAAGTGCCATCAAAACAATCACCCATAACCTTATTGCAACATTATGTCATTCCATGCAGCTTAGCCATATTTTACACAGTCCTCGCAAAGCTCTCTCTTAAATATTGTGTTTATTATGGCCAGTTCTCTTGTTGATGAAGTATCGCGTTATCTCCGTTATGTTCTAATGTTCTTTAGTTATTGTATATAACTTCTTCTACTTTTCAGACGGTCCAGATACAAGTTTTCTTAACACATCCAACAGCATCATAGAGGTGGATGAATTTGATTCCATAACAATAGTTTGTACGGCAGAGTGCTTCCCACCTTGTCTTATTAACTGGATGGAAACGAATGCAAACAACCTAATAGGAGATGCTGCATTGAAGTTAGTCAACGTGTCAACCAATGCTTCCTACAAATGTATTGCGAGGAATCCAGCGACTGACATTCGTACAGTGTCACAGACTATCAACATATATGTTAAACTTGGTATGGATATATTTGCATAGTATTTATCGTTATCTATAGTAAAAACATTTTCTATTATGGCTTGTATATGTATTTGTTTCCACTTTGCGCATTTGGACATTGATAAACATCACAGCTTCAAAAACCCATGAATCAGCCAGTGATTTGGATTTAAATTCGGTTATCGCCATAACAGATTTACTCTCCCCTTTGGTATCGTGAAAGTGATAATTGATTTCCAAATCTATTCTGCATCGTGATATATTATTAGTGAAACAAATAATTCACGTTGATTAGATCCAATCACATTCTTACATATCGCCAATACAAAATTTGTAAAATTGTTGCGCTAGCGGATGTGTCAAATATTACAGATAGAGTAAGCGCTAATATCATTAAATATCTCAGTCGCTTCAGACGTATACATTTAGTTAGAGACTATGTTTGTCTTGCACCGTATTATATATTTTCTTAATTTTTTTTCCATATACTTGAAATGGTTAACTTGTCCCATTTCTAAGGTTAACAACATGATAAACAATTGATCAGTGTTCTCTGGAAACGCAACGTGCATTCAAACGAGACATCGAATGTAGTCATTTCTGCATAATGTTTAATAACACAGTAGTTTGAAAGATTAATATATTTGTTATATATCTCTAATTTCCTTTAACATATTTTGAGAATCAGTCTTATTGTTTGTCTTTATAGGATATATGAACTCTTTAATATATAGTATATTTCTACTTCTGGGGACGTAAAGACTGGCAAGAAGATCCATATAAGTTGTGTCGATCAATTAGTAGCTTACATATCTGTATGGCTTCCTATCTTCAACCTTTCACTACATATGTGGAGCAACACGTTAGCGCGTCGTTAAGGCAGTCAGCCTTGTCCGATCGGGCTACAGAACTAACTCTTTCTGGAGATGTGGTGTTTTGCTGACTATATAAAAGCTTATAAAAGAATGTCCACTAACAAATTAACCCGGTGGACCGCAGACTACCCGAACCTTTCCACCTCTTTTACTAGAAATAGTGCAGTTATTTTGTTATATGAGAGGAGAAGTTCTAGCATTATGCAGATTGAATCAAACATAACCTAACCTATATATATATATATATATATATATATATATATATATATATATATATATATATTTAAATGGTAAGGCCCGTACTATGAACTGGATTGCTAAATCTGCATCAGTTATACCATGGTGAAACGTCTTGCTTATAGATAACTTCTACGTATCGACCAATTTAGCACTGACTACCTAACGATCTGCCATCATCGTATATACATACCGTAACACAAGGCAAACATGTGTCTGTCGGCTATTTAAAAATCCATGAATTTTAGACAGCACAAGCAGTGATGATCTGCCTGTTTTGTGTCTCCTTAGCATTTTGGGGTTCTCATATACGTCATGACATCTATTTCCCCATGACTGATGCATTCCTTGATTATTGATGATAATTATGCATTGCTGGAACATAGTATGTACATTGCTTGCTAAGTCATATAGGATATAAATTTAGATTTGTATTAGCGCCGCAACAGACAAAACGTGTCAAAATCGTAATAATGATACTGGTACTAGGGTTCCTCTAGCTTAGATCTGAACTTCCGATATTCATCAAATACGTTTCAAATATGTCTATGATCAAGATGTATGTGTCTGTATTAACGGTTGATACATACGATGCAAGCAATGCATCAAGGCATTGCAACATTTATGATGGGATTTGACAGTAGGTTATGAAAGTCTCTCCTTGAAAGTTTGAACATTAGATGTAAATTGGCGTAAACAAATACTACATAAAACAACCCCGTTTAGGTTTTGTAACAGCAATCTACATGGGTTCTTAAATATTACAAACATTATTTGTATTGAATGAAAGTAAAACCAATATTTCTAACTTTTACAGACGAAACATTGATTCCAAAGATAGGCATATACAGACATAATGTGTCGGATTCTTCGGTAGTGTTAAAGTGTCATTCATTCCGTAAGCCCAAGGGAAAGTTTAGCTGGATGGTTAATGGATATCTGGTAAAACACAGTGATAAATATTCACCTGACAATGATTTCCTGTCCGTAAGACATTTAACAGCTGCAGACCAAAACAACTCGTACACATGTACAGAAGCAGGAACTAAACTCCTAAGTGATCCATTTTGGATAAAATCATGTAAGTTAATGATTATGTGTGCATTTATTTTTGAAAATATAATGCGAACAATCAACTTTCAAATATCTTGAAGTGCTAATTATTTTCCACGAAATGGTACGTAAGCGCGTTAAGTATGTGTTTTCTTGTATGATGCATCCATCCATCCATATCAGTTCAAAAGAATCCAATGCTAAAATTGATGTTTTGATTATATAAACATAATATCGAAAATATTTGTAACACAGAGGTTATTGATCTATGATAAGATATGCTAAAATATAAGTACCGCTTACATGTCTATGTTAATCTGGCAATTCGCAGTTATTCGCTTTTCAAATGCATTCCAAATTGGAATGTTTTAAATGAGATAATTTGCCTGCATGGTATGCACAACTTGATGTCAAAATTCAATTAACGATCAAACAAACTCAACAGTATATCGCATTACCGAAACCCATTTTTTATATCCTGCTAATGCTTGTCGTTATACATAACAGTGACAATCGTTTGTGTAATCCTTGCAGCTGGACCTACCTCCATGAAGTTCAGTCCAAAAGACTTGGTTTTAAAAGAACATAGAGGATTAAATATAAGCTGCCTTGCAGACTGCTTTCCTCTTTGCTCATTTCATTGGTTTAAATGGGATAAATCTTCTGGACAAAATAATATTTTTTCTGAAGGGAATGCATTGCAGATAACGAATATGTCAAGAGAGATGTCTGGGAATTACTCATGCAAAGTTCAGAATATTATAACAGGGGCATTTAATGAAAGTACCTTATCAATGGATGTTATTTGTGAGTATCATAGTAGCAGTGGCAATTTTAAAGGTCATACTATTGTTTGTAATATTATTAATTATTGTTATTATTGTTACTATTGTTGTTGTTATTATTATTATTATTATTATTAGTAGTAGTAGTAGTAGTAGTATCATTATTAATTTACGTGATATCTAATGAAATGCTAAGTACAGTATCATACAATCAGTTGAATACGTTCAGCCATATCCATATATTTATCGAATAGTACAATTAGGAATGATAAAGTTGTATTTCTTCAATATTATCAATATAAATAATAACTGATGCAATATCCATACATTGTTTATCATTGGCATATTACATTTAGAGACAATATTTGCTGTTTGATGTTATTGCAGGAAATATTAAAAATTGTCCCTTCATATGCTTTCTGTGTGAGTCGATGCTCAAGTTATAGAAGTGCCACCAATACTTTTCATTTATTGCCTTTTGTCAGTAGTAGTCTTACGTAATTTAGATATTACATCTGACTCATTTGTTCACCTTTCAGATGGTCCAGATGCAATTTTCCTTAATACATCTAACAAAATTATTAAGGTGGACGAATTTGATTCCATAACAATAGTATGCACTGCCGAATGTTTCCCTTATTGTTTGATTAGCTGGACTGAAAACTATACACAAAACATCATAAGACGCGGATCAGACCTGAAGCTAGTCAATGTGAAAAGTGATGGTACGTTCACTTGTCATGCAACGAATCCGAAAATAGCCAACGCCACAATTTTAGAGACTGTCGTCATACAAGTCAAATATGGTATGCTTATACAATACTAATTATGATTATGGTTATGGATGCTACACATCAACTGAAATACGAAGAAATATTCATTTAAACAATACAAAAGTCTCTAAAATGACATATCATAATCAATTATGTTTGTTCTAGAACCCAGAGCCATCTAAGTCGACCAGAACCCGAAGAATACTTAAGAATAATAGCAAATAAGTTCTTTTTAATCCAGTCTATAAAAAAACATCTTTTTAGTTTCGACGGCTTTGAGAGTTGGTACTGCTGAATGCAAAAGAGCAAAAACATGTTTATGCTGACATGATGGGGTGAATTAGTCAAATTGTTTCTTCACAAAGAGCATTGATTTAGAATTAAATTTGGGGCCACAAGGGTTTACGTAAACAAGCAATATTTGGGCATGGAGTAAGATAACCCTTTTGTTTGTATGTGATTATTATTTTCCAGCTGCATAACAACGGAAATAATATATTTACCTCACCTTTGCAGATGCAACCCTGACTCCAAGAGTAGAAATAGTCAAATATAATGCATCAGATTCTTCCATAGTCTTACAGTGTCGTTCATACCGTACGTCAACAGGACGGTTCACCTGGAGAGTTAATGGATCTATGCTAGTCAACAGCGATAGATATTCTTTAGACAACATGTTCCTTTTTATAAGACAACTATCAGATGATGATCAATACAACGCATATACGTGCACAGAACCTGGAAGTGGATTTCAAAGTGATCCTTTCTCAATGAAAACATGTAAGTTGGAAACCATGATTTTCCTTTATTTTTTGTATCCATTAATTATATGTTTATTTGAACAATGTGTCTATAATTAATGACCTCGACACCATACAAAGTTTGTATCACTATCATAATTAATTTGTGAAGCCTAAAAATAATGACTCTTGCCATTTAAATATCACATAGTCTAGTAGATGGTGAAGTGATTAAGCGGCTGCCTCTAAAGGGTGATATATATGCTATCTATGCAGATTATTAAAATTAATTTCGAATATAGTTCAATTAAAGTATAATATAGATTTGGTTTGTATTCATAAAATATAATAATGAATATACCATAATTTTATGTTTAACAATCATAATAAATTAAGCAAGGAGTCTACCTCTACAGAGATAGATAGAAACATGTATCTCTTGCCGAAAACGAACGCTGTTATGGAGCTGATATAAGAGTTTCGGTAACCTGAAACGGCAACTACCAGCCAAATACGCATACACAGTTTCAAGAGACCATGGTACACAGAAACGTTATAAACGACTTTTAGTCACGGAAATAACGAAAAAGACCAAACATAGTTCAGCTTGAAAAAATATTTCGGCAGACCGGAATATAAACACTGTTGTAAATCTATCATCGGTTAACTTGCCTGCCTCACACATCAATTTCCTCTCCAGGACCTAGATTGTTATAAAATGTTCTAGATCTCAAATAAGATTTCGCGAGTTTTGCATGAAACATGAAACCCAAAGGGAAGTTTAGTAACGATGTTGATGATTCAAGCTCCGTTCGCGATGGCTCATACATCTTCTGCAAAAAATATTTTATTCACTCTCTAAAATAGACAAAGATGTTATCCTTGGGAGGCAAATCATTTCCGAAAAAATAACCCATCTAGTTTACAAAAACTGATCTCAATGTACGATCGTAACCATTGGCCATTCGTATAAAAGCTGCTGTGATATATACAAGATAACACACAGACCAACAAAACATCACCCTCTAACCGTACAAATAACACTCTACTCATGTACCTTATACATCAGGAAGTTATCACAGCTTGCAAGGATACATTGGATAGTCGACTTAATCCATCACCTCCAACCTTGTGTTTAGTCAAACGTTTAACACATGTTCTAAGGTTTAACAATTTTGTATTTGTTCTACGAATTAATAGGACTGAAATGGGCACCAAATTGTATATTGGTTTGCCAATATGTTCATGAAAAGGCTAGAACACAAACGTCTTTACTAGGCAACATATATAGATCTCTAAGCGGATGTAGAGTCATTGACAACATATAATCAAAATGGTTCGAAACATGAGACAACTTCAGAATAATTTTTAAACTGGCCAATAGCGTTCACCCTATGTGTATGTCTGCGTCGGACCGGTTTTTTTCTATATATGCAATCTAACCCTTTAAAAAGAAACAAAATAAATGACATCGAGGAGGCTCACAAAACTAGACTCTTCCACAAAAAGCAAAATCTCGTTCCATTCGCTCTAACGTTCCACCCTCATGATCCATTTCTTTAGCATATGATACGTATGCAGCGGCAACAAACTGATTCATTCAAATTCTCAAAGTTATATTTCAAGTATTTCTGATTAATACTTATCCTACATACACCAGTATTAAAGGCCATTTTGTACGTTTCTAAATTGTTACAATCGTTAGATAACTTCACGATGAATCTGAAGTTAGGATGTTGAACTACTAATTTAATCTGTCTTCTAATACGCCATTCAATATGTAAACCAAGCCATTGGTATAAAATTGAATAATCAAATACACTTTCGAAACAAAATCAACCAAAAAGTATCCAACCACAACTCGAATGGATATTCAGTCTAGTTTATCGAAATGTTACCGATTTAATCTAGCCAGGTGTGGCGTGGTTGGAAGCTGATTACATACACATACTTGTAAGAAACGATATTGGATATTACAACTTAAATCTAATGGAGTCCTTAATGAACAAAATCTTATGTTTACGTTGCGGTTTTATCAAATCTACTACATGTCATTACTTTTGCGCACGACACAAATATTGCGCAAATAGCTGCCCAATTAATTACATTTTCTGATTTCATTGTCTTCAGTATTGCTTTTATTAACTTATTCTTATTATTATAATTATTATTATTATTATTATTATTATTATTATTATTATTATTATTATTATTATTAGAAGTAGTAGTATTTGTTGTTGTAGTAGCGGTAGTGTCATTATCGTTAGTGTGCATTGTCTACATAAGCAATTATTTCAGCTTCTTTCATTCAGTAACTATTTGCATAATTATACCAGCAAATACAATTTCTTTACCAAGCCCTGTAGCTGACGTTGATCTCTCGCTTACAATTTATTTACCAAGTCATGTAGCTGACTTTGATCTCTCGCTTAGACACAAGAATGCGTTCGTCTGCTATTTTTCCACTACATTGCATCATATCATTTGTTATATGTTACTGCAAGTGATCCTAATTAGTAGGAGTTAAGAGTTTGTTTTGTTTTGACTATCAAAGTTTCTTTGTATCCCCTGAATAAGAACTTGTTTACCTCTAAGCGTTGACAGACGATATTGACTGGCGCCGGTTCCATTTTTGAATCCTTTGACAATATAGTTACTTGAAAATAATTATTCATTGATATGAGGTATTGATTAAACTGTCTGAAAGTATATACTTCATCAGCAGTAAAATGGAAGTAAATTGATTCTGATATTCCGATTCAGCCACTAGAAACAACAACTACTTAACTTTAGCTGCCCATGAATTTCACAAAGAATATAGTTATTAAATGTTATAACAGACAATACGTGAACAAAAAATCACTTTACGTGAAATCAAAAGCCAGTTCCTTTCTGTTACGAAGTACAAGTTAAAGAGATGGTTAAAGTTTATGATTATATTTCCAAAATATATAAAAATTTCATTTAAAAAGTCCCTAAAATAAATAATGTTGTGAATGACTTGTAATAGTTTAAATGTCACAATTTGCCACAGTGACAAACTACTATTGCCTTTGAATATCCAATGTAGTCGCATCGTCCAGAGGTCAATGAACACATTGTAATTCCAATGAATAACGTATATAAATTTGCAAACACCTATCAGCTGAATTGATACAGACACTATTATATAGGTGCATATGAAATCAAACACATGTCAAAGCACACAAGTAAGAAACGCTATCTATAATCGATGAAATGCGCAATTCTAAAGATCGACGAGAAACAATATAAACTTTACTTAAAAAAGTCCCGCCCTTTATGTTTGCTATGTCCTTTATATGTATATCTATCTGTCTGTCTGTCTATCTATCTATCTATCTATCTATCTATCTATCTATCTATCTATCTATCTATCTATCTGTCTGTCTGTTTGTCTATCTATCTATCTATCTATCTATCTATCTATCTATCTATCTGTCTATATATCTATCTATCTATCTATCTATCTATCTATCTGTTTGTCTATCTATCTATCTATCTATCTATCTATCTATCTATCTATCTATATATATATCTATCTATCTATCTATCTATCTATCTTTTAATTAAAGTTTCCAACATAGATCTACATTTGAATCTAAATATGTTCTATCCAAATTAAAACTTGGTTGTGTAAAGTCATTTGGGATGTATCACAGTAATAAGGACTGTAACGATATAAAATAGATCAATAGATTTTATAATATAGAACAGACACTGATCTTTATGATATCGCGCATGTATTTACATTTTAGATTCGCTAGGAACATATATCTATCCTTACTGAATTTTATATCATAATTGCTGAGCTTCATATTAGGTAACCTAATCTTTCAAATTGTGCAAAATTGACGTTTAGATATTAGCGATAGAATGACTGTCATCTTTATTTTCACTTTCGTAATTTAAAAAAAAGGAATTTATAATTTCAAATTGAATTTGCCAGGGTATTTATAAGACTATTATGCCAAACAAGATATTAATGTTAAATGGTTTATGTGATGCGATTGAATGGATAAAGAAAGTGTAGCGATTTAAAGCTGCCAATCTGCGATTCAATTTTGAAGATTAAGTATTTAAGAGGCGATGCATCTTTTGTCCTTTGGTTTCCACGAACTTGTTCTCTTTGCTGAGAACTTTCAACGTTATATTTTCCTCGATTAAGTTAGAAAAATAACTTTAATTTAATAGTATCAAGCTGGAACTCAAATGACACTGGGATAATCATAAACCTATATCAAAATACTTATAATACTGTACGTAAAACGTAAGGCCGCTTACATTACAACAATTCACCCAATCCAGAAACATTCATTCTGAGTTTGAGGACTATTGTATTTTCAAGGGGATGCGGTATGCATGAAAGCCACATAATAGGAACTATTGCTATTCAACATTGCATCAAATCGGTATATATGCTGTACATTGTTTCTTTAGTTTTATCCTTAAGCTAATATTCGATAGGACCAGTATTTTTGTGGAAAACCAGATAAATAACATCCAAAAATAGAATCAATGATTTAACCGTGAACAATTTACTATAAATCATCGTTTAATCTTTGGATTCGATGTATTTAATACAGAATGAGATACTACATCTATTATCGATCGTTCGTTTCAGATGGTCCAGATGAAATTGTTACAAATAACTCCGACAATGAAACAGAAGTTTATAAATTTGGTTCCACGACATTGTCCTGTTCAGCCGACTGCTTTCCCCCTTGTCTGCTTAGATGGACTTTCTCAAATAGAGACACAATCATAGAAGGTGGAGAACTGACGATTCTTAATGTGACATCTAATGTTAGTCTCACATGTCATGCGTCAAAACCAATAAATATGAATGCTACCGTATCGGAAACAATTAATATTACATTAAAGTCAGGTAAGAAACATCATCATACAACTGATTTCTGTACACATAGTTAACTTAAGCAGATTTATTTGAGGATTATTGTTTTTAAATAATGATCATGTTTCTACGTATTTGTCCAGACATAAATATATAGCATATATTTATATAGCCTTTGTTCCTTTCTTGTTTATCTTTTCATTTTAATAATCCATTTGGTGCGTAAATTCAATAAGTCTTTATTCTCTGTCACACACACACACACACACACATACACACACACACACATATATATATATATTTATATATATATATATATATATATATATATACATATATGTACGCTGTATCATTGGTATAAAGAAGATGTGTACATGTTTAGGTAAAATGAAACGATGATTGCCAAGTTTCCTTTTAAAAAAATATTTTCACAAGGAGTTGTATATTATCGATACAGCCTTGCTACTCTATCAAGTTTAGTTATGTCACATACACATGCAGATATATGTCCTTTAATAGGAGTTAATATGTGATCCGGTCAACTGTTTATGGATCGAGTGAATTAACTCCTGACATTGCTGCTAGATTGTTTTCTACAAACTGGACATAATATGCCTTTCCTTCATGTTCACATTCAGATTTGCAAACTAATAAAGTTATTGTTTTCGTTTTAAATTTCTAATTTTATTCACATTAATTAAATCAACTTAAGATGTACCTATGATTGAAACATGAAGTATGTGTTTATGAAAAAAGTAATGCACTACAAACATATTTACTTCTCCCACGCAAAGTACGCTTTGGCATTCATTCACGTACCAGCATGTGCAGATTAGCGTGGAATAAAAATGTAGCAAAATGACGAACCAACGAGAGGTGATTAAAATATTTAAATATATTTACAGTCGATCTAAGCTACTAACCTGCTTTAATTACCATTAAAACCGACGATAAAACCCTCCCTCTGTCTGTCTGCATGTATATTTCTGTCTCTGTCTCTCTCTCGTATGGGTAGTCGTATGAAACAAGTAGGAAAACCATCGCTCATTCGTTCTGGTATTTTCACTATGATGGTCGAGATCGAGATCGAGATCGAGATCGAGAGAGAGAGAGAGAGAGTATGAACATTGTATATATATCCAAAGGAAGTCGAAATACGACCATATTCTTGTAATGTTTGTCTCACCCCATATTTCTGCTTAAGTTGTCTATTATGCGATATAAGTGAGAGGGAAACTATAAAAAAATATTACGACGTAATTTCGTACCATGTTCGATTCAATTAGAAAAGGGGACTATTACTACTGTGTTATTGTTTTTTTGGAAACAAATTTGACGATTAATGCCTAAATATGCATCATTGAACTATATGAATGCAGTTGAAAGAATGGTTATTCATTTGTATTATTGAGCTATGGACAGATCACACTTTGATACAAGTTCTTGGCATATGTTTGTCTCGAGAGATGATGAAAGCGCGCCCATGAGAAATGCCCCGGTCGGGTGTGCAGTGTCTGAAGTGGATATGTAGTCCAATACGAGAGTGACACTCTTTAATCATTGTCTAGTGTGTGTTGTGGTTATTTTTTCTTACTCCATGATCACGTTTCATCAGCTAGCAAATGTAGCTTGTCTTCGCTGGCTTTCAAGTCAGTGCTCTGAGAATGTCACCAACTGGTCCTGTCTTGAGCAAGTTTTTCCCATGTGTTGACATGGATCACATGGGTTTTCATGTCGATCTTGCAGAAATCCTTGAAGCGGAGATGTGGCCCTCCTATTGACCTTATCCAAGTTCTGAATAACAGAAGGTATTTGGGTATCCGTCTGTACTCTGTCCAACTCGCATTGCCCAGCCATCTGACGTGGCATCGGCGAGGGAATGTGACCATGTTGAGAATCTAGGCAGGTTCACTCCAAGTGATCCCTAGTATGCGTCAAAGACATCGCATTTGAAAGGCGCTCCGTCTTCTCTTTCGAGGTGTGAAGTGAATCCAGGTTTTACTGGCACACATGATAGTGATCAGCACGCAGGCATGGTACACGGAGATCTTAGTGTTCATGGTCAGAATGATGTTGCTACATGCTCCCTGCTTTTCAATCCGCTTGAGCTCAGCATCGAGCAACATATCGTTGGTGATGGTAGAGCTGAGGGACGTGAACCGACTGGCTACCTCAAGTTCGTAGTTGTTGATGGATATGCTCACTGTACCGAGTTCAGAGCCATGAAGTTTTCATTCTTTAGTTTGATCCTCAGTCCAAACCATCAGGTGCTGAAACTCAGCTTCTGTGTGAGTGGCTAGGCCATCAACGTCGGCGAATAGCATGCCCCTGATGGATGCTTTAGGCTCATTCCGTTTTGCCTTTAGACGTGTCAGGTTGCACAATTTGCCGTCTGACCGTGCGTGCCGGAAGATATGTTCTGTGGACGTCCCAAAAGGCCGCTTGAGCAGGACAGCGAAGAAGAGCAAGGGGCCTAGGATTCAACCATATCTCATTCCACTGCGGATGTTCAAGGGTCGGACGTTGAGATATCGTACCACTCTGTGCCTTTCATATCATCTTGGAAAGACTTGTTCAAGATTAGCAGCACTGGAGGGTTCCAGTCTTTTCATAGATTGTGAAAGGTCACTCTCTGCTGATAAGATCATTGAGTTCCATAAAGGCAAGGAAGAGGGATCAGTGTTGATGTATATATTACACCTGCGGTTTCCTGATCAAAAACATCATTTTGATGGTGGACCAAACTGCACTGCGACGCTGTATACACTCTGTCAGCAAGCATCTGCAGTCCGTTCAGGATGACGCATGCAATGACTAAAACCCATGATGCTGAGAAGGGATATGTCACAGCAGTTGGTTGCAGTCACTTCCGTCGACTTTGTTCTCGTACACAGTTGGTGTTTCTAATATACTGAGGACGTGCATGTAGTCTAAGGACTGGCATAGGATGACATGCAGGTGTGTTAGCAACAAGCTACAGCCGCACCTCTTTGTTAGATTGGGAGGCAATCCTTCCCTGGGTTCGTACCTAAGTACTTCTTCTCTAAAACCTGCTTTAGTTATGTTGCAGTAGTTTTACCGTCCAGTTCGGCGACGATTGGAATGTTTCTATGGCGATGAGGACTGCGTTGATCACGTTGTTCTATCTGGAGCACAGTTCTACTTGCACTTGTCGTGGATGGTATCGCATGCGGGAGACTTCAGTGGGGCTATCACTTTTATTGTGAGACCCAAAACTTTATATATGATTTCGTTCATCTCTCTGATGTTTATGATACATGATGATGACTGGATGCTCGGACGGAGCCAGTAGTGTTCATTGGCGCACTGCAGTGCTAAATTCTGCACTTTGCTTCTAGTAGACCTATATACCTAAAGAGTTCTTTGGCAGGAGATCGTTTGTATTCCAGGTGAGCACTGCGATGATCTTATGTGACTGACATGAGTGTGACGGAGTTGGCATCAAACCAGTCGTTGTTCTTTGACTGCGTCTTATCACATATACATGTTGATGTGATTCACATAGTCTCTCCGAAATGATCCCATCTCTGGTAATGCCGTTGTGAGGTTCTGAAACATCTTGGAGAGGATATAAGTGAATTACTTAGCCGTGTATTGATATGACGGTTTGCTGACGTCGACGCGTGGTGTACCCTCCTGCATATAGTATTGCATCTTCTTTGGCTGAAGCTTCGTTTTGCAGAACACCAGTGAGTGGTCAGTGTCGCAGTCGATACCAGGAGCAAACATTTTGCCACGAACAGTACCAAGAACATAAGAACGTGAGCTATGTCAAAGCTAAGACCCATCTGGTGAGACAAAAGGATCTATCTGAAACTAAAATATGAGACTATTAAAAGCACTAGTCATCTTATTCATTTGATATTCATGCCAGACCTTAATCATGGCACCACAATTAAAATGTGATTGTACACAATTATCCTTTACATCTCTTACATTTAAAACATCACAAACGAAGTGCGTAACACCATCTGGCGCATAGTAGGCCAATATGATGCCCACCTCGATACAGTCAAACAGAACTGGTATACATATATTAGTAGAGCCAACAGTCTATCTAGAACAGTACTGCCGGGCAGCTTCCAGGGTGGCTGAAATAGAGGCAGACAGAGAAAGATATATATATATATATATATATATATATATATATATATATATATATATATATATATATATATATATATATATATATATATATATATATGTATATATATATATAAACAATTTCCTTTATTACTTCACCACTTTTACTAACATGCCCTCCGATTAGAATGCATTGCCGAGTGAACCATTTGTCTTGATACATGTTTTAAATTTAAAGGTTAAATTTAGACATTATGCTCAATGTGTATTACATATAAAACCAACTATAATTATCTCATTAAAAAGGTTGCAAATCTTGTTTTTCTAAACACTTTATATTCAAAATGGTTGAAGTTACTGTATTTGATTTTAAGTCTTAGTTTTAAGGAAAATGAAGAGGAGCAATCGAAGATAAAATGCACAAACTGCAATACTGCTTATACTGTTATAATATATCAGCTTCTTGCATTGCAAAAGACAGTCGTCAAAAGGAATCGTCAGTAGACAAGAATATAAAATCAACTATCATAGGTAAAAAAGAAGTTTCCCTCCATATATTCTGATATAAATCTATTGACTCATATGCATTTGCAGAAAAATGTGTCTCATTGGATTCAATGTTGTATATGTAAAATATATTTTTATAAAAGGCTTTCTGTCATAGTCTATTTATTTAGCTTTGAATATTTTCCAACCGTGAATTATAACGACGTTAACATGTAAATTAAATACTATACGGCATATTTATTATACGTGAAATTTTAATCATATATTTTGTGACATCACTTATGACTACTCTGCTAAATAGAGATAAGTGACAAAACATGTATTACATAAAGAACAGGCTATCCACCTATTTATGCTCATATAAATTGAAGGACATAAATAATGTACAATTAGCGATAACACTATTTGCACCTATATTATTTTTCGGCATGTATATTAATAATTTATAGACATACAGTACCTGGTATACGCTGTACTAAGCATTGGAGTAATTGGGATGATTGTAGCTGTTGTTTGCTGTTTGCGGAAGAAATATAAACACTGGTACGTACAACTGTTTTTTTTTTCTTCTACGCATGACAGAAAATTTCCGCATGAAGTAACGTAGAATGTATGAATATATGCTGACGTACGTGTTATTTATCAAATATGTTCAAATGTTTCGGACTTATTTCGATTGCACAGGTTTCATTCAGGTGTGTTATTTGAAGAATTATATTTTTTCTTACTGGATTGGCTAGGTGACATTAATAGCTAACTTTAAATATTAGATTGAGTAGTAAGATATGCCACTTGGGGTATATTGAGATTTAGGACTGTAATTGGTTCTGGATTGTGTATGTAAGGATAGAACTGATCAAGCAGAATCATTCGTAAGTAGGATTCATTCATTTCTATTGTTTCGTCATATGTTGAAATCAGTATGCAGACATGTTTAATTTTTTGCTTGGATATTTTGAGAGGAAACATTTTATGTATATGTTCCGGTGCAAATATGATGTGCTGGTTGGACTTTAATTTATTTGTTAATTATACAAACGTCTTCTTGACAAAGCGATTTTTACATCTCCGGACTGTTGGCTACCCAGATTATTCTTGGCTCAGAAATTGATTCTGATGAGATTGGACTTAATTATACCTTTATCATGATTATTTAGAATTTACTTATAATGCCATCTATAGGAAATCAGCTAGTTGAGGAAATATCTCACAGCTTGAATAATCCGAATATTTTAGACTGAATTTATAATGGCTTTAATCCAGAATATACGATATTATGAGCCATTGATGTTCGAGTTATGGTGGTGCAATCTTCATTTTAAACAACTATTACAACAAAAGATTAATTAATGACTTTATTACCTAATGCTGTTCAAGATCATCCCCATGTGTGCCATTCAATGACATGAAATATAACTGGAGATGCATTGACAAAGATTCGTTTTAATTATGTTATTAATGTGGGTGATTGCAATGATAAATTTAGAACTGTTTTATTTTTCAGCTCGCATGCAGCCAGAGTATCAAACAATACTATAATTGCACATGCTGATATAGATGAAAGTCATCAAAAGGAAACCTTATCAGAACATTACTTTACAATTGTAACTAATACAAGAGGAAAATGTTACACTGCCCTAGAAAGAGATATTATTGAGGAACCAGGAGGGTTAGTCGATCCAGCTCAATCAGTGCTCATGGAATTTGATCTAAACACAATTCCAAGACACCATCATGCTGAAGAACTGGAAATATACACCCATTCAATCCATTCAGATTCTGTATATACAGACATCAGTTTCTCAGATTCTGTCGAACGTGAAGGCTATCTTAATCCTATTCCTTCTGATCCTGCAAACTTCAGTGAAGATATCGATCCAAGATGGTCAAACAGCGTTGAATTTAACAACTACCTAGATCCAAATCATTCAGATCCCTATGCAATTGATATATATTCTGACCCTTCTTCTTCTGATTCCTACAAAGACAATAAATCAACCGATGGTTCGATTCCTTCATATCCTGGTGAGCGTTATCAATATACCGATCCAGTTCGTTCAGGTGCAGTTAAAGGCGATACAAATAATGACAATTGTCATGCGGTAAACGTACAGTCTGCAAGACATCCCGATCGTATTCCTTTAGATGCAGTCGAGATTGACAGTTGTATTGTTCCGAGTAAACCGAATGCTGTATAAATCGTATTACATAATGCTCCAATAATTGCTTATTCCGTGGATCGCAACAAGTAATCGAATCATTTCCTTCGGATGATGAGATTGTAAGGAACATATTGTTCCAATAAATTCAGATCCCATATATCTTGGTACGGATATCAGCCAATTTATCTTCGTCATATATCTAAAGACCTGGTATGGACATGTCTTTGTAATTGTGTTCCTAAAGATAGTTATATGACTAGTCGCAAAGTCATCAAATATGCATTGGTGTCACGAGCTATGGTTTCGGGCATACAAGACGTTCTTAAAACATCTTATAAAATTCTTATACATAACTTAGATTTAGGACAATGTGCGGTAACATTTGATATTGCTAGAAAAAGCTCTATCTTTGAAAATAAATTGAATTGTTTATGTTGCGTATTGTATCAATTGTATCACTACTATTGGCTCGTAAAGCTCTGATTGCATTTATTAGCATTGAACATTCGATTGGTAAAGAAACTAAGTACATTGTCAATGATATTCTTATAGTGACATACTATAGCAAAAACAAATGGAACATTAATCAGTTTGTTTTTAAATAAGCATCAATTATAAGTTAGCCAGTTATACCGGTTATTCATAGGAACTATGAGGTGGTGGGATTGACAATTATAATCAAGTATGTACTACTTATTATGTCAATAAACGATTATTACCGACACCACCATGTCTTACACCCACGGAAATCCAGCTTATTCAAACGAGATCCATATGTTGACTGAAGGAAACCAATATTATACAAGAAATGTTCCCATATGAATCCATCAAACGCCATTTGATAAATTTGTAAAGCTCAATACTAATGACTGTGTCTCAATAAAATTTTAGCAACCGTGTATCCGTGAACTGTGAAAAAGCAGCAAGAAACAGGAACATCTAACAACATCTCAGCCACTGCTTGTTATATTGTACTCAATTATTGATGTATACATGTCATGTTAGGTCAGTTTGATAATGTTTAATTAGTATTTTTAACGTAGCTTTAAGAATGTGTCAGTCATATCGATACGATGTCTGAAAAGAGACAGTTTTATGGCGATGGGTAACACTGGGGCGTCATAGCTCAGACATGTAGAATGATGTCCCACCCATTAAAATTGTTCTGACACCAGGTCGAACAGTCTTAACATTAACATATTAATGCTGAGCGCCACGCGAAGCAGCTGTTAGTACTATTTTTGCAACTCTCTGGTATGACTAAGCCGGGTTCAATACCACGACCCCCCGATTCCGCGGTGGACGCTCTAACCACTAAGCCACCGGATCGGTGATATATTAGGTCACCATACTGCACTTGTTTGTCATTTATGTAGCAAACACAAACATGGCACAATGAAAATCACACAGTATAGTAATACGGAGTCTTATTACTATATATAAGAACACGCTTGAGTGTTCATTAGTACTTTCAAGACAGGACTATTGTAACTCAATTATGTCTGGTTCATCACAAAATTTAGTCCAGAAACTTCGAAAAGTTCAAAACACAGCTGCACGGATCATCTTTAGTGTACTTCGATCAGAGAACACCTCACCACTGCTCTGTACCCTACACTGGCTATCAATTTGATACAGAATCGAACACAAAATTTTTTCTCTGTGATATGTTTCAATGACAGACTCCTGTCCATCATACCTATCCGGCCTCGCCCATGTGTACAAACCAGCTAGATCCTTACGCTCTTCTTCTGATAATCGTATACTCATTGTTCCCAAGGTGAAAACAAAGTCATATGGACAACGTTCGTTTGCACTCCAGGGCCCGGCGACGTGGAACGCATTGCACATTAAAATTACACAAAAAGACGCAGTGGTCCTTTTTAAGAGCGCAATTAAGACTTACCTGTTTCGACTTCAGCGACAAACTTAGCGACCTAATCATGTTTGTATCTTATATGTTTCCAGCATTTTTTATGTTTTCCAATTTCATTGATTTTGTCATTTGTTGTTCTGTAGTGTAGTCATATCATTATTGATGGTATAAAGCGCTTAGAGCTTCGAAAGATTAGTCGCTATACAAAGTCCTCATTATAATTATTATTATTATTATTATTATTATTATTATTATTATTATTATTATAACACATATCAAGGTATATGGCAGCATATGTGTTCACAAGAAAACAACTATATCAACCTGGTTACATTTAAACCTGCACCTATGATCTTAGCTACCAAATGTTTACCAACAATACTAATAATAAATATTACAGTGCATGTTAGGCTATATATTATATTGGAAACCGCCTACATCTGAAACAGAGCGGCTTATCAGAGCATTAAGCATCCGGACTTACCCATAGCCGGAGGCTAACGGTATATGTGTTTGATATCTTTCTAATTATCAGTTCTTAGCATTTTGAGTAAACGTTTCCCAATTGTATATGGGTTATATATTGCTCTCATGATGCTCATTGTAAATACTTTTTTATATTTTAATGATATAAATTCATCTGTATGTATCATCATTTCATGCAATCTTAATAGAAATACAGCCTATGTGCGCGCTGTCATGTTTCATACATACCGTATACCATATTCATTTCTCTAGTGTGTTATACACGACTATACCTTTAGGAATGCATATGTCCATGGTATACCTCACTGTTTGTTTTCTAGCATGTTGTTATGTTTTATATTGTAATGTTGACTAGATGCATTTTTCCATTGTTAATATCCTCTATATGTATCACTGTCTGCTTGAATTTTTAGCAATTGCTTTTGTTACTTCGCAGGATTTGCTCATTAATATCGGTGTTTTCATGCCATTCATATCGGTGTTTTCATGCCATTGATATCGGTGTTTTCATGCCATTAATATCGGTGTTTTCATGCCATTAATATCGGTGTTTTCATGCCATTCTTATTTGGATGTTAGTCGTACCTTACAGTGCTATTGATTATCAGACTTGCCCCAAAACAATATATAAATTGTAATACAAGAAGTTCTGGCCTTTCTATAATAAATGTGTAAATAAATGAGTAAACAAAATAGTCTGAAGTCCAACCAAAAACACTGTCGATTAAAAACATACATGCTGATATACATTCACCTACAGACACGTAGGAATTAAATCCATTTTTTCGTAGTTGGCTTTTATTAGTACTAGATTATATGCATTATTGTGTCCATTTTAGGCATAATTCTAGTGTTCTAATGACTATATTGAAAGTCGAATTGTTTAAAGTTGTAATTGTATTATTTAAACATGCATAATAGTTGTTTATTTGCTGTTTTATGTACAGTGATTGCTATGATAAGTGAACGATCATTATATACTTCCATTCGCAACTACACTTTCTTAGGTCATTTCAAACAGACTAACACCATAACCAGTTATTAACTCCATGTAAACTCTCTGTGTGTGTAATGTTTGTTTTGTTTGTTTCTTATGGTTTAACGCCATTTTTAAGCACAATATATGCTATACATGGCGGTCAGTATTAATGTTGGAGGAAGAACCCGGAAAACGCCCGTAAAGAACCACCGACCCACGAGAAGCTACTGGCAAGCTTTCTCACATAACTACATTAGCCGCATATTAGACTCGAACCCACGCAGACAGAGGTGAGATGACTGTGATCCGTAACGGACAGCGCTTTAGACCACTCGGCCAGTCGTGGCCCCTTGTGTGTAATGTAATTATTGTATTCATTTTAAAGGTATTCCTCTAGTTCGTATGCATATATTATCGTAAAAATGATTAGGTGGTTAGCGTAGATTATAATCTTGTGTAAACACATGTATGGAAAATAATATGTGAGTATTCATCGACCTTTTCAAAAACGTTGGCTTCGCCAATCACACTTGAGTCTCGCCTAGCATATTTTAACTTGAAATGCGTCTACCAAGTAGTTAATACCTTTGGTAAGTTTTTTTTTAAAAAAAAACACCATGACAACATTGACGCCACCACAGATGATCGTAAACTATAAACCACGAACATTTAGTCCACTTGGTTTGATAGCATACTACCGAAACTTCGTTCCAAACATACGTGCATACATACATACATACATACATACATACATACATACATACATACATACATACATACATACATACATACATACATACATACATACATACATACATACATACATACATACATACATACATACATAAAAGTGTCTATGATATGATAAATGTCTAAACTTTTACAGAGAACAGCAGCAACTGTTTTAGCTTTTTTAATATTATGTTTTTGATGTAAACAATATATTATCTAAAGTCTGTTAAATACAACACCCATCAATGTACAAATGTAAGCAAACTATTTTGCTTAGACACAGCATGTAACTATATGTCATCAATGTATAAATAAACCGTGTAATTGTTGTTTGTGTTAGTCTTGAATTTTGTGTTTATATTTTATACGAGAAGGTTTTTAATACAAAAAGTAACATTTTGTTAGGCCCGGTAAAACAGCAACCGATTTCAGCGTATTCAATTCCCATATATTTTGCAAAGAGAGAAGATGCTGTAACATTTTCCACATAAGGAAACTAATCACAAGCCGATTGAGATATTTCGTATATACATGATTGAAAACAATTACATTTTTTGTGAGCTGATATAACTGTACTCATGGAATGGTATTTCTCAAAACTTTAGTTTATGATTATGACAATAACATTGATTGATTGATTTTTAACAGCGCACCAGCACTAATAGGCTATTTAGCGCCGTACAATATGTTGTATTTATACATGTATAATAATACTAAACGGTTCAATATCGACTATTGATATCACAAGTCAAATAGTTTAACATAAAATTTTACGATGATAGTAACACTAAAATATGAAGCTTCCCAACTAAATGGATATGTCGATGATGCATGACGATGAATACCGATGAAAACATGTTGAAATTAAAGGGCGGTATTTACATTACATAACAATGCTCTTGGTGATGGCATACAAGCTATAGTTTAAAATAAAGATTTACTTCCTTCAGGAAATCTAAAATACAAGTGATATGTATGATATCAAATTGTTTTGTCATTTCATGTACATTATGACAATAAGAATAACAACAACTACGATAATAATAATAATAATAATAATAATAATAATAAGCTGCAGCAAAACTTTATGTCTTACTAAAAAGGTATATGTATAGTTGATCAGTTTAATTGTGCACTCAATCAAAGTGTAACCTTCGCGAAAACCATCTCGTACAAGGTCTTCAAAAAATACTTTTATTATTTTTCACCTTTTGTTCGTTTCAACTTATGTATCTTCTGACGTTCTGCAAGTTCTGTAATCTCATCAGGTGATATTTGGAAATGTCCCGAATGTATTATTATTTCGAACATCTGTTTAAGACTCTATATTCATTTACTTAAAAAATTCGTCCGTTTTGTTGGCGGAATTTGCGACTGATTTATGCCAGTGTTAACAAAACAACACGTTCCTGGTATTGTTGCTTTGGTTTTCAATCCATTTTTCCATTTTTAAAATGGGCTATAAATGGAGGCCTATGTAAGTATAGTTACACAAAGACGATTTGAATGACTGTCTATCTATCTATCTATCTATCTATCTATCTATCTATCTATCTATCTATCTATCTATCTATCTATATATATATATATATATATATATATATATATATATATATATATATATGCACAAAATACAACCTTATTCTGGCAACTTTTCAATGTGACCCCTATTTTTGCTAACCACTTTTACTGATCAAATTCTATTGAGTAGCATATGAATACATTAGCAGCATTCAAATAACAACATGCTTTTCAACATCTACTTCATGAGCGAAGCCCTGGAAATACAATGTTGTACAGTCAGCATTGGAAGGCGTAACATCGCCAACAAATTTTGTGCATACGGCACTGATGGGCTGCATGGAGTGAAGACGCGATGTTCACCTTAGTAAAGAACCTGGATGAATTATCTTCCAGATTTGACATGGATGTAAGCGCCGGGAAGACAAAGCTGAGACAAACAGTGGCACACAAATCACAGCCTCGAGTAAAGTCAGAGGACATGGACTGTGAACAGTGGGCCAGTTCAAACATCTTGGTTTCATAATCAAGGAAGACGGATCAAGCGTTGAAATGTTGTCACGAGCAGCACACATAAGAACAAATATGTCAAAGCTAAGACCTATCTGGAGAGACAAGAATATCTGTCTGAAAACTAAACTCAGACTATTTAGATGACTAGTTATCTCAATCGTTTCCTATTTATTCGAGGCATTGGCCCCGATAGCAGAATTACAACGAATAATCCAGGCACTTAAAATGAGATGTCACATAACCATCCGTGGCATCTCTTACATAGACCAAATCACAAATTAAGAAGTTAGTAACAAGATCAGGTTTGCTGCAGAGTAGGCCAATATGAAGATCTCCTCATCACTGTCAATAATAGAAAACTGAAATGATATGGTCATGTCACTAGAGCCAACATTCTATCCATAACAGTATTGCAAGGCAGTGACCAGACGTAGATAGAGAAAACAGTGGACTGATAACTTCATAGAGCGGACCAGGAAACGTTTTGCGGAGAGAATGGCATTGGCTCCTGATCCAGACAATGGGAGGAACTAGCCAGATGTTCTGCAGCACAGTTCTTCAACGGCCACACTAGATCAACATAATGATAATGATACTTATGTTGAGTTACAACGTTGTTTCAAGTCAATGTACCATTTAATATTGTGTGAGCATTAGACAATTTGCGTGAGTAGTGCAATTTCTATGTTTTCAAAACTGATTTAATAATCTGAATCAAATATATTGGCGACAATTACCAATTAAACAAATTTTGTTCATGAAGTTGTGCTTGTGCACATTTCAGTTGCATCATATTTACTGTAAATCTCATCACCGTTTGTAATATATTAGTTAATTTAAACAACAAATTTAAAATGAAGCATCCCCTCCGTTAGACATTCAATTAGGCTAGTATTCCTGCTCATGTACCCTATTCACTTTAAAGGCATTAAACAACACGGTATGGTTATTGTAGTATCATCCATTACATTATGTTTCGTCTGTTGGAATGTGTTACATTATTAGCCCATGCATCCCTTATGTAATACGTGTAATTGATAGCAAGCTATTTACGCTAATACAGAAACATGGATAATATTCATAATAATGATAACTGTGACTGAATTGCGTTGCAAATACATATTTTTATTGTAGTGTTAATTTTGTTAGACTGTGTTTGACAAATAACGTTTTGCCTAGATATTCTTATGTCATGTATTTTGTATTATTCTGCGTCATCACGACTGCTTAAAGAAACCATATAATATCATTTGGAATGGTATAGGCGAGAAATTTAATGTAATCTTTCTTGTTGGATATTTTGCTTATATTTTGTTTTATTTACAATTTTATTTTATTCAAATAAAGAGGCAGTGACATATTATTTCCTTCATACAATATGTTTAGCGTTATAAACTAATATTGATGCAGGTGTTTGTTTTAAAAATATGTCTGTCCTTTTCAGCTCTATATCAATAAAAACTAATTGGGTTAAATGTTGGACAGTATGCATGTAAAAATATAATATTGTTGCAGCTGTGTATCAATGTCATCGAATTGTAAAATATATTTAAGAGTCAAATACACGTTTTCATCTCATCAAACCATATGTCAATTTAAACTGAAAAATATATAGTGTTTTGTATAACAGCTATATTGTTTTTAATGTTTTTGACACGATTCCAGAAGAGCATAATACGGTATTAAATTCGATCACTTGCATTCATTAAATGTTGTGTAAAATTTATACGTATGAGACTTATATGATTTTTTAAGACACATATTCCGTAAACCTGTTCATTTTGAGGCTGTTTTACAACGTAAACGAGATGCAGCAAGAACGTTTCTTCGGAGCAGGTATTAGACAGACTTTACCAGCATGTATAATAAATAGTACGCATGAGTGATTTGAAATTCTTGATGAGATTTGTTTACAGATTTAAATGAACAGAAAGTCATTTTTTTAGACAATCTTTCAATATGCCATTTAAAGTCATGATGACAATAATTATGTTACAGCTAAATAGACAGTCAACTGATGGTTAAATACAAATATATGTTTTGCCATTCATCAAAATGCTTCGTAAATGTATTTAGCCTATATTTTCATTATTAATATCGAAACCTTTATATCTTAGTAATATAATATACAGTCAAATATTGGTTATTAATTTATTATAAGTCATTTAATTTCCTAATGAATCAATATCATTTGAATGTATGTTGAACAGCTATATTATTAGGAGCAGACGACCGGTTCGTCTCGTTAACAACAGGTGACTCTACATGTACTGTCGAACACATATAGCTTAACGCTGAAAATTATGTCTCTAACTCTTAAAGATGAAATCGTGTGCATGTCAATATATTTCAGTTTAGTTGTATAATCTTACGGTCTTCTGATAACCAAATTAGGAATCCTTTCCCCATAGTTTTGTGTTAGTGTATACATCTATTATATCTATTTGCGTATCAGCTTACGTTTCAGTGTAAGGTATTACTTTGTGAAACATTATAATATACTCGATCACTTTTGGAGTCTGTTTGCAGCCGATACTACTAAATATAGAAATACACCTGTGAATGTATATCGGCGCATTATGTTCGTAGGTATATAATACGTACATATTTCTCGGATAATAGCATCAGTTAGTACAGTGAAACCTGGAAACGATTTCAAGTCAGCTGCTAATATTTTAAATGTAACTAGTTCACATCTGTTTTTGTAAACTACACATTAGCACTTGAACCAACTGTAACGAAAATCATCTTTATACTTAAATGAAACTCAAAATTTGCATATATTATGGATTGAAGAATTCGATACAATGGCAATCAGTACTACGATATAGATACAACATAATAAAATGACGGTAAAAAGAATGGCATCTTGCAAACCGCCATTCAAATTGTTGGCACGTTTAATCACTATTACTGATATTAATAGGCTTAAAAATTTTAAGTTAAGGAAAACCTACCGAATGTTTAATTGACATTCTACTTTGCTTGATATAATATGAAAATATGATAGGTATGCATGCTGTTGTAATGCATGTAGTCACGTGGAGCCCAACCTACAAGGACACGTGGAAAATAATCATGTTCCGGACTACGTAGCGCTTTATATTCGAATTGAAACACAAACAACAGATCAGCAAACAGATGAAACAATCTTGCAAACGAGTTGTATGACCCATCCTTTCATATAATAAACTCATCAAGAATGATGGGATATATGTGTTTCATGAGCAAAACAAATGTCTAAAGTAAGTAATTGAATTGACAATTAGACTGCGTTTTTCGACTATATTTAGTGTTTATATAGAATCAAATCATCTAAAACTAGGAAACATCAATGTAACAAATTGCATTTCATGTGATCCATAGCAACCATTATTTCAAACAAATACTTGTAATCTCCTTTTTCGGCATTATCATATGTTTATTTTGAAAGTACTGGCGTAAAGTAGATATATCATTATTGTTTTACATTGTGCATATATTTGAATATATTGCTTTAACTATTTGCTTCTCCCTGTATATCAGTTTAACAATCCCATAATCGTCTTTTCTCCTTACATTGAAATGTCTTCTGATCAGTCAGAGATTGAATGCTTTAGTGTGATCTGTTGAAAACACAGTACACAACAAACCTGGCATTAACTATTCTGTTCTAGCCGATGTAATAAAGCTAACTGTTTGAGTTAATTTAAATTTGTTGGTGAGTTTTCTCCTGGGACTTCTTGAGCATGTGCGAGTTGATACGTCTATTGTCACAGAATTAGAAAGAAAAAAACAACTTTTGCTTTGCCTGAGAAATATTTAATTATTTGTATTGTGCACGCTTATAGCGCTGTCTGGAATGATCAGGTGTTTTTTTCTTCAGACGAGTGACTTAACAAACATAGGTCTCGCGCCGCCGTAAACTACGTGCGGCTGCAAACATCATTATCACGATATACACGGGTATTTTACCGTGAATATTAATCACTGTCCTTTGAATTAAGCAAGATTAAGGTATAATCGAGGCAGTGATCAATTGGATCTAGTGAGAAGAGCACGTAGTTGTATTTATAAAAGCTATATGTGTGAGTGTTAAATTTATTTTATTTGATATGTGGAGTTAATAGAGTTTGTATTGTAATATCGTTTAATGATTCGATTATTACAAGGAATATTTTAAACGTTGTAAATTGTGAATTTCTTGTTGTTTTTAAGAGTTTAATGTATTAGTATTTCCAGAAATCGTTATTATTACCATTTTGGTTTTTTTGTAGCTTACAAGATTACAAGATTACAAGATTTCAAGTTTACAAGGTGGTTACAACGTTACGTGGTACAACGTTACGTGGTTACATGACTATCTTTATGTCTATATGCATGTACGTATAGATGTACAAATGCTGAAGCCAAGACTGTAGACTTAGCTAATACAAGAGTGCTGTATGCTGTCTGTACGTGTATACGTATGAATGACTGAACATATAGTGGATCCGTGAAGGGTGTGTACAGCCGATACAAGTGTGTTAACCCGAGGAACGTGGTGAAACTGTGCGGTTTATCGGTGGATGAATCGTGCGACTGTACAAGGGTCAAGAAGCATATGTTTATTCCAATTGCTGTTTAAATTGGTATATGTGTATTTACATAGATTATTATGAATCTTAAATGAATCGCAGGAGATTTGCGAATCTTGCTGACAGTACAGAACTTTTTTAACGTATTTAAAAACATGAGATTTTTTGAATCCCAAGCCTTGTCTATACGTGAAACTATATGCATTTGTTAGTGTGTACTATTATTTGAAATTGAGGTTTCCTTACGCTGTATATCAGAGAGAGATATATCAATGTTTTCTGATCAATGTCTGATATTATGGAGTGATTGAATCAAGTGTATACTGAACGTGTGTGAGAATCATTGTATTTTTACATCATACATTTTTCTTTACTTTAGTAAGTTAATACATTGTTATCTTTCACACGTGTTTGAATTATTCATTTGATACAATACCCACTCGGTTACAATTCTGTTACATCTAGCATCTATTCATTCAAATGTTGGTGATGAGGTGAATCTTAAACGTCTTCAACACTTAAGGCAAAATATTAAATTACAGTAATAACAGTTGTTTGTTTTCTGACAGACCGAAACCACCCTTCCGTATGTGTAGCATACATTTCTTGTACACGATCAACATTATAAAAGCTACAAAAGCAGCCTCATCAAGATTCCACAAATATCATTGCTAGTGATATTATACTGATATAAAAATGCAGTTGGTTTAAAGCCATGATTGTCGCACACAAATTTGAAAATGTTAAATTAATACGAGAATGTTGTGACACTTGTATTTTGTAAACGAAATTTCGTCGGATCCCCTCTGCGTCATGTGCGATATTAACATATCAGTCTATAACTCTGTATGATTTTGCTACTACGTGAAACCTCCCTGTGACCCAATTAACGCATGGCATCCAAGCACGCCGTGAAGGTCAATAGCACGAGCTGTGTGGGCTCAGCACGGCATCAGGTTACATGCAGTAGGACGTCATTGCAATACACTTCATCAGGGCCTGAATCCATACGTCTCGACAATGTTGTGCCACTGGATTAAGTCAGTTCAGGATGGGTTGATAGCAATTTGGCGCAACGTTTCCTCACTCATATCCAACCCACTCACAAGAACTTAATAATTCTTCATCCAAGCAGACACAATCAGTTCCTGTACGGATGTGCAAGCGGGACAATGCAACCGATGTGGGTACGCTTTGAGGTGTTGATGCAGTTCTGCATCTTGCACTGGACTCGCCAGCTCTTTGGGTGAACGAATCACAATTGTATGATTACATTGCTCATAATTCATGCAGAAGTTCTGCAATGGTGCCCTAAAACTACCATTTTATCATAAAGCCTTACAAACATGGCAGATAACAGGATGCCATCTTAGCGATTTATATCTATCCATGATAACACAATGTTTTAATTCACGGTCTCTGGAGCCTACGTATACTAATGACAGTAATCAGCCGGTAGAGCTTAGACAATAAGAAAACATATCTGGAAGGGAACTGGTCAGATTTCACATTTGCATAGCAATCCTTGGTGAAACTATTATATCTTAGGACGGACAATTAAAAAAAGTAAGGCACGGGAACATATTCTTCATGAAAAGCCGAAGCAAAGTCGAACTAATTTCATTTGATGTTAAGTTTTACATGATACCATAGGTGGTTCGCAACCTCATAAAACTTGCAAAGTGCGTGAATAACAGACTAACACAAATGAGATTTCTCCTAAAATCTGAAAAAGACACGCAACTATCAAACATGTCTAACAAGGATGAGATACAGAACATAAACTATTAGGAGGTGGATTGTCCTGCTTCAGAAGTATCAAAGCAGACAATCTGTTAAATACTGGTGACCTCGAGTATACAGTTAGCGCAGATCAGCAGAGATGTCCTGGCATCAATAGTACAAAAAGACTAGGCAAATGCAACATGAACAGACTCCTCCTACAACACAAATGCATAGAGCATAATCTTAAATCAGCATAATTAATATGCTGAAATTATCATCTGTTTTAGAAATGGAAGCTGAATTTCACACACATTCCACAGAAACTTGATTCCTTTATTTCAACATTTTCACTTTCACTTATGACATGTGAGAACTCCGAATTTGGAATATGTACAGTAAATATTAGGAACAGATAGGCGAGGTCATTTTCTGTCTATTGGTACCCTTGGTAATGTGGGAGGATATTCTTGCAAATTTGCATGATGTTGTTACTGCTGGTCAACTTGAAGTGAACTACTTACTTGAAGTGAACTACTTACTAGCAAATGCACTGGAGCGATTCTGCTACACTTGTGTAGGAAGACATGTTAAGGATTTGTATTGCAGCTGTGATCAGCGGTCCACTCGGATTTTGTTCATGTAAAGTTAACAGAGCTCTCTTGAAAACAATTAATGTTGGTAAAGCATGGAACGAATCAGTTTTGACAATATGTGTTAGATCATGGGAACAAATACGTCGTTGTGAGAGGGGACAATTTCAAGAAACGCATATAATATTTCGCAATGCAAAATCAGAAGGACGAGATGTTTGGTTGGATCATTTCATCGCTAGATTCAGTATTCCGATGCAGTCAGACGAATCAAGGAAATAATTGTCAGTCAAATTTATTCAAGCAGATTGAACTGGGACTACGGCTCATCATCCATATTAAGAAAGAACGATTGAACGTTTTAAAACGATTATGGAGAACATTATTGTTACCCTGGAGTTAGAAGATCAGAAAAACTGTAAAATGTTGCCACTGGGACTCTCGAAATAATGTTTAGTCTAAAAGTAAGATTATCAGTTGAGCTGATGCATCAAAATAATGTGTTCAAACTGCCATTTAGTATATAATTGTATGAGGTGTCTTTAATGGATTCATTTCTGAACCCGGCCGATACGAATGAAACATCCAATGCGAACCGTAATGGACCTGCAATACAACATTTCATGACAACTTCCAAGGAAACGCTTATCTTAATTTCAATAACATAGCTCTCAGCTAACTACACGAATATATTGATTTACCACGTGACTCAAATGCAAGATGCATGTTATGCGCGATCAGTTTTGCAAACGACTTATAGTACAACCTTCCCCTATTGATTACAGTTTTGTTTTATACATATACAATCCTTGTTAATCATAATTGTTATTCTGAGATGTAACGATAAATGATGCAGAAGATGGATGCCGTTGCCTGCCATTCCGGTACCAACAATTTAATTGACGATGTCATGGTATGTGTCATTTTTCGGCGTTGGTTAGAAGGGTGACCTCATTCATGGCGTCGTTATATATACAACAAGAATCATACGGCCTATTCGCAATGACACGCCGCACGTGCCAGAAGCTACTATTAAACATACATCCAACAAATTCAATAAGGAAACGCAGTGTACGCAAAGGTAATCCACGGACCCTTTATCAACGGATATGTGTTTGATAGATTCAATGTATGATGCAGAGTGATTTTCAAACGCTAGCTCACAATTAGATTAATTTTTCAGGTGTCGTAAACATCCCAGATTATATTTCGCGACATAATCACGCCAGTCTATTGGATGCCGACAGTAGGATGCACAACTTGGCAGGTATTGATGCTTTTATTTTCTAGCTCAAACTTCCTTTTCTCTGTCTTACAGTAATGTCGAGAGCATACGACGCTGCAATCATTCAGTGTAAGAATTGAAAACTGTACTCGCCAAGTGCCTTAGTGCACACGATGCTTTTCTTGAATACCCTACTTTACGTGACGAATAATGTTCCGAAATACATAATGAAAACATAAATGGATCTGCACGAGAGTATAATGTGGGGTGGACTAAATTGCCTGTCTACAGCTTGCCGACATGACCAAGCTCTCTGACTAGTACACGCCCTAATCCGAGTAGAAAGCATGTCAAGTGCCATTGGCACCTTGGGACGAGTCAAGGCACAGTTTCGCCCCGGACAACAATACTTTGAACTTTGCAAAAGGATGTTAGTTTAAGTATCCTTGTTTGATAGTCTGGCTTACATGCATCTATGCCAATATCTAACAAAAGTATTCCAAAGGTTTAGACTGTGTTGATAAGATAACTTGATATTACATGTAACGAAAACAGTAATACAACAGAATTATAGTCAATTGGAATATTTTCCATTTGGTTTGCTATATCTATAATGGTCACACGCTTTCTTGCAATATTTTCATTTTTCCTTCAGTCTGATAAAATAACTGACAAACATGGGTTGCCAAAATTATTTTAACTTGCTATTATGTCTCTAACCGACTTTCACTCAGTACAACATATTCTTTATTGTAAGAAAAGTATTAAAGTTTGCATACGCTTAATAAATTCAAATGAGCAGTAAATGGTAATGCATTGAAAGAACTAAATATCATATTTTGATTATTGCCGAAAGATATAACGTAAAACTTCTCAAATTAAACAACTTATATATAGTTCTGCTGCAAGAAAAGTTAAAAGCGTCCGAAAAAAGTTATTTGTTTTGTTTTTTTATGGTTTAACGCCATTTTTCAGCACAATATAGGCTATACATGGCGGCCAGTATTAATGGTGGAGGAAGAAACCGGACAAACCCCGGAAAGAACCACCGACCCACGAGAAACTACTGGCAAGCTTTCTCACATAACTACATCTTGCCGAATCTTAGACTCGAACACACGCAGACAGAGGTGAGATAGCAGTGGTCCATAACGGACAGCGCTTTAGACCACTCGGCCACTCGGGGCCGCTGAAAAAAGTTATAATAAATCATACACTATATGTAGTTTACAATACAATGCAGCCAAAAACAAAACAAAACAAAACAAAAACAATAACAAGAAACATAAATAGCATGTATACTTTTTTCTGTCAGCAAAATAACATATTATAATCTCAAACTGAATAGTAAAAGAACAACTTAAGAGACGAATATTTGAATGAACTGTAGCGAATTTCTTTAAATAACAAATCAAATTATCCGATTATCCGATTACCAAATAATAGCAAGCCTGAAATCCAATATGTATCTAGAAAGTAACGTATGGAAGTTAATTGATGTTAAGCTTTCATTCTCATCTCTCAGCATGCTCAAAATGATTAAAAAAATAATGATTTATTCTCAGACACGACCAAAATATGTTGTTGCCTTTGAAATTCATTGAATGTTGATATAATTTCATCATATTAATTTTATCTTTGGAGTACTTTACATACATTACAAAATCAATACAAACAAAAACATATGACTAAATTGTTTCTTTTATGTATTTCTTACATATTCCCTAATACCAAACAAAACGAATTTTGAAACATACCCATGTAATATAATACAAGAAAAACTCCTTTAACCTTGCATTTATATCCACGCTGATATGCACGACTTGTCATAGTTGTTATGTTTATGATGAATCGAGCAGTATTACCATAGACAACGTATCATATCATTTGCATTATTTATATATGTTAGGGAAACTTAGGATGGTATTTCACAATTAAAAGGACCACATTCATGAGGAAACGCATTGAAATCAAATGAAATCTCAAGATTTCATTAGTGACAAAGATGTAAATACATTTGGAGCTGCATCACGGCATTTAAGAGACCAGGGGTTCTCTATTACACATGATTTACATATTGCTCTGCATTTGTCTCCTTTTTTGCTAAGAAGGTGATTGATATCAACTTGGTATATGTGTACAGTACAATCTTAATTTGCTTTCAGACTGTGTCATTACAATAACAGAAAGTTAGACCCCAACTGAAAACATAATCTAATAATAATACCCAATTTGTATAAGATTAGACATTCTGTTCAATCTACCCAAATCATGTAGTCAACTGCAACGTTCTCACAGTAATAAATATGTTGATCATAATCAAACAATTTCAAGATCTTAATGATATGTACTCAGATTCCATGACATATTTAAATATGATACCACATCAAGCCCATAACACATATTAAAATTTGACAGAGGGCCATAAGCCCAATTGGCCTTTAACCCGCTGAACTAATAATCAAATATATAATGTTCCATTCGAGAATTCTACTCTGGATTTTAAAGCCAACTTCTCATTTGCACACATTATCTATATACATGCATATATGTATTAATATATTATATTATGTATCTAACAATAATAACATAATATTTTTTATACTTTCGCTTCGTTCATAACATTTTCATTTTCCACAAAATGGCATTGTTCAGTCAAAACATATTGTCAGCTTCTCTTTAATTTCTGCTCTACAGACTGGACACTGTGGTAGAGAACTACTGCATTCGGAGCACGTTGCTATATGCCTACAGGGCAGGAAAAACACACTCATTTTGCGCACAAGACATATCTTACAACGGGTAGCGTCACGAAGTTCCATGAGCTCTTTGATTTTGTATGGATCGTTACAGCCTTGTTGCTCAGTGCTTGCCTCTTCTCTGTCGTTTTCTGCGTCTACAAAAAAAGTAAAATACTTAACAAGGTATTCATGGTGAAGCAACCGTACCTTGAATCTTAAGTTTGTTAGCCATAATAAAATATTCCAAGAAATAAATGCTTAACAACTTTGCATTAACAAGTACTAATGCAACTTAGCAGCTTCTTAAAAATATTTAAAATATACATAACGTACAAAAGAACTATTACGGAACTTTATTGTTAACCCATGTAGCTGTGAAGATCAATATTTTCATAACATTCAAATGAGAACCCATTTTGTCTCTCACTACAAATCAGCAGATAACATAATATACAGTACATGCGTGATACATGTGGAATTATGAACTATATAATGAGTGTACGGATACAGGAAACAGTGGGTTAAGGATTTATGGAAGTACAATAACCTAGCGGGCAGCGAATCTATAACGCCAGGTTTTGTAACCTTATTTAACTGAATTTTTAGCAGCTCATGTTGGGGACCCTGACATTTGAATCGAGGCATTAGGCAGCACATGCCATGCACTCTAACAAGATTTAAACGACCATCGCTATGTATAGGTGAATGGCCATTGACATCATGTAATTCCATGAAGCGTGTTAGGAATTCAAATGTGATTCATTCAAACAATGTGTTTATTCAGTTGAGGCAACAAGTCACACATTTAACAGACAGACATTGTAATCAATTTGCTAAGCGTCATTCACAAAAATGGGACTGCCATTGCATCTATGAAAGGGAATGCACTGTATGCAATTGTAATGTCACCGGATATCAACCATTATCCCCCGTGCGACAGTTCCATCAAATGTGCTAAGTAGACGGAGAGCACGAAATGATAGGTCAATTGGGCATCCGCAGTATTGCAAATCCGCAATATATGGCGGAGGTGCGCTAGGGCAAAATTTTATTTCACAAAGCTGTCGTTCCAATGATTCTGCAAATGTTGTTGTTTTAGCCGCCAATCAGCATAACTTTAATTTCAAAAGAGATTGTTCAGGAGCTCCTAGTCGCTGCCAACTATGGTCTCGATTCTAGTATTCAGATGTGTGTGCCTTGTATAAAACAGCCTGTATTTTGTTTTACGTGAGAGTATATATTAATACATGAACTCTTTTTCGTAGATGGCGCTATTGCATAGTCACTTAAATATTTGGTAAGAGTTGTTGCTGGTTTGTGTTTCAGACACGATGTAGATTTGAAGTGTATGTTCACATTAATGGAACAACAATAAGGCCACACAACGCATGTTACTGGTAAGACAGCATAGAAACTAAAATGATTCAATTTGCTTAAATCTTCAGAAAAGTAGCATGTCTTTTATTCAACCGCTCACAAGGAAAAGCAAATACCATGGACTCAGTCGGCATTTTTACAATGTCTTTGTTTTCCGATTTTCGATAGATTATTCTGTAGCAACTTATACTTTTATTTCCGAATATTTAATTTTATCTGCTGAAACAAGTGAAAGTGAACAATATATCCGCAAAATTATGCTAAAGATGGGTAAGCCAATTAACCAACCAATGCAGAATCGTCAACCACATAGTATCTGAATTCAGAACACATCTCAGATTTGTATCTAGCCGCTGTAGTCTAACATAGTAATGTGTCTCAACGCTAATTAATCGTACTTTATCATTGTGAAGATTTTGCAAACCCAGGCAAATACTGAGCTTTGATAACACTCAGTGTTGACCGCGTCATCAAGACCATGGTAAATTGCATGGTATGCTTTCTAACTCAAGAGCTCAGTATACGCTAGAACCTAGTAAATGCAATATTTTGCGACTTGTGTTGGAATACGTTCTACATTGCTGTTTGACTATAAGCTTTGTAGGTATGGAATTGAAGCCACTGCAGAGCTCGGAGAAATCTTTAACGTTTGCACTCTTGTTCGAGACCGTGTCCATAACTCCTATTAATCTTCGGTAGCCTTGGACACTTTGAATGTTTATTCTGATGTTTAACATACATTTGTGTGGCAATATGTTAGGACTCCCTGGAAACAACCATATTACCAACATAGGATCGGGCAATCACAACCTAAACAGGCGCACCACCATCACTCATTTCACCATCGGCACGGATGCTGTTCATTTAGTGGGTTATTACAGTGGCTGGTTTGGCAAGGAAATATAAAGTTACACTACTTTACATCAGAAAGTTGTAATGTCAAACTTAATCTTATATTTTATAAGGTTAGTTCTCTTGTTGTTTGAGAGAAATTGACATTATCATGGGTAAGTCCAAATATCTAAATATTGGCGCACATGTAGTTTTAGTTACGTTATGCCACTGAGGGTAACATATGTAATTAAGGCTGCGCCAAATAATGCATTTGGTGTTGGGCTCTGTGCTGCATGAGCTAAATATTTGTCTGCATGTATGCTGCGCGTTATTATAACACACTAGTTTCTAGTAAGTATAAACATAAGTGTAAAATGAGTTTATAAGTTTCAACAGAGGCAAGCAAGCCATAATGCAAGATTATATCAGGAGACACTCCATGCTGCTCATATATTCATACAATAGATAACATTCTTTCTAAAAGTTTCTTAATGTTCTAAAGGCTGTGGAGTTTTATTTTTAAATATGCTCTTTCTTTCGGCATTCCCCGATGATTTGCCTCGTTTAATATCCATATCTGCCTAGGTCATTGAGGTTGAAAATTCAATTTCAACCCTATTTAAAAGCGTCTTATCCCATATAAGTCGTCATAAACCTCTAAAGATAAATCAAAATAGTGACGGATAATGAAAGGCCAGATAGATAAAGATACGCTGCTGAGCAGTCATAAGATAATGTACGACAACGGAAATCGTCTGGCATCAACGCTGAATCCATAACTAATACGTTCCACATTTTTTAGATACTACCATTATATGGACTCTGCGTTATCAAAGTTTTTTGTGTATAATGGTGATATTATTAAAATGAAAAAAAAAACATGGAGGAAAATTTAAGCTGTTGAACGCCTCCTTATTCCGAAGTATATTCATTGGTCATCAAAGAAAACCAACTCTAACTCCTATGTTTCCATGTTTGTCGCTTTCATAAGCCGTTGCGTCTTCTTATCGCTGCAAGAGACAAATCTTCTTGAAGTTATAGTTACTACACGATCTCAAAGCTTTCTAGTCCTGTGATTAATCTATCACCGTTGAAATAATAAAATACAAAATCTTCTGGAATTTACTTTTGTTTATGATTCCATGCATCGTCATCATCTTTGGATAAGAGGTGTGACGCAAAACAATTATCTATATGAACCACATTGTTTCAACTTGATTTAGATGATATCGACTAATCATTGGATAACATGTTTCTACATATTTACTTCTATCAGTAACGATACTGATATTAAACCAAAATATACAACGAATAATGTATCTCTGTTAGTTACTTACATCAATTTAAAATATCAAGTCACGAAGACATGAACGGAACTATTCAAGTCTAGATTACTAAACATTTCTGAACTGCAAAGACTTGTTGTTCCAAATGAAATATAAACCGATTTTCCATGGTACGGGCAATAGAGCCAAGACTCTAGCATCAAAATGGAAACACATTTTTTTTAAATTTGTATCATAGCCTTGTATTCATTTTTGATGAGTGGAGAGCCGATAAGTTATTGCAACTGCACATGCATTTGACAACATATACCTCAAACTGGAGTAATAAACACGAAAATTAACATCTGATTCTTCATAAGATAAAAAGTATTCATTTGAACAACTTCAATGTCTCACGCACAGTGTGTCGTGAAAAGTAATCAAAGGGAATGAATATTCAAGATTATTGAACTAACTCCCTAGCAGTAAATAACAGTAAATTAACACATTCTTCCTATTTTTTTTCAATATGAAAACAATGTGAACAACTCATATTTTTCTGTTGATAAAATCGTTCTAAAACCTTTTGGCTTTTATAGTGATAGGCAGACGCCTCGAACTGTTGGATGCCTAATTGTATCGTTAAATGCTGGACAAGTCCAGACATACAATTTGCCAATTAATTGGACAGTTTTGATATGGCGGCAGAGTAAGTAAACAAGTCTGTATTAATGGTTTATAATTTGAGATAATGACTTTAGTTTTAGACGGAACATGCAAAGTTCTAAATTATATTCAGCTGGTGCGAAATATACATCAGCTGCATCAACATTTCCCTATGGGTTGACACATATTTGAAATGTTAGTTTCTGCTATCAGAGCGTTTACTATCCGTTTAGTAGTGCTATCAGAGCATTATATAGGTTCATATCAGCTTTGCTGAAAATCCAGATATTGTACGTATAGTCATCCAGGACTTAAGCGTTAACACTGACTACGATCTTAGGAACATCATTGTCAAGACTAAGAAGGGGCGAAATGAAAGTGGCAGAGGGGCAGTCCTTAAAAGCGGCGGGACTGCAGGATGTGTAAGTCTCAATTTGTGTCCAGTCTAAACTACGAATTAATTGTCTCATAAGCCACGAACATGTACGTATGATATAACATAGCAAAACATACAATATTTGGTTACCAAGATATGAATGCAAATGCATCAAAACGACAGCATGATCAGTAGCAAAGCAAATGATGCTTACCACCTTGTCTCTCTTTTTCCCGCCGTGGGTTATCGTTCTGGGATTTCAGATTATCTGTAAAACAAAACGAAAGTATTTGCAATACCTATCAAACCACTTTGATTTGAACTTAAAACACCAAAAAAACTGCATGATAATGTCAGCTTAAGACGTTTCCAATTAAGAACAACTTCAATCATAAATGCTTACTTTGATCGACACACGAAATAAAGAAGTCTATGATAATTTCTATAGCAATTTCGTTTGGTCAGTTGTAATAAAACAAACATAATAATAGGAACTATTGTTGGGGATATATTCAAAACGTTCCGCGTACAGCAATCTTTGATTTGTAAGTTAGCAACTCAGACAATACTCTCGATGTTTATTTGATAAGTGTATGATTTTCAACGAATTGGTCAAGAGATTCAAGTTTGAACAAATTTTAAAACGACCAATTTAATAAATAGAGCAGGTGCAAAGTTGTATTAGATTTTAAATACGCTATGAAGGCAGGTAACTAAAGATACAGAAAGTCCATGAACAGAAGTAATTAGGGTTTTCAGGCGTGAATGATGCATCCAGTCATAAGCCAGTCCCGATTGGCCCACCAGATCTAGCTTGAGCAATTTAGATAAAAGAATGAATCTGATCTGTCTAAGAATCTCTGTGCCTGTTCTAGTTTTTCAGGTAGAGACACTGGAAGGGGCACATGTATAGTCCTCCCAGAGAAAACAGATTGTGTGCGGAGTGTAAGATCTCAAAAAAAAAAAAAAGGAGAAAGAAAAACAAGGTTTTAGTTCCCACTGCTACCTAAAAAGACAAAATTATGTAAACCCTGTCCATCAATGTATCGATTAATCCAGTGTTATAAGACAATGTAAAATAATCTGGGAACGGATATGGACGCGGCGGATAAACTGTACAGCACAGTGAAAAGCTGTAAAACTGCCTGGTAAAACATGATATGATGTTCGTTTGACGTTGAAAGACACAAACAACAAGGAGTAGAGAGCTGCAAGCTTAAGCATAAAACTCTCTTCACTGCACGTATTCCCTTCTTGAAACAAGATATTACTGGTCAATACACATGGGAGTCAGTGCCAACGGAGGTGCTGCACTCACCTGAACCCTTGTCATCCATTATACCCAACCATACCTCTGAAAAAGACATAATTGAATAACCACAGAAGTTGAAGAGGGATGTGTATCCCCATAGATGGTGATCGAGTCAATAAAACTTGTCTCTCCTTCTTTAAACTAAGAGAAGGGTACAAATCATTTCCTGGCACCTGCATGGACATCCAATCCAACTAAGAGCGAACATGGGGATTATAAATTTGAGTTTCATGTTGGCTAAGTGTACATTTTGAATAACTTTGTGGATTGCAAATTGGGGTAAGAGGATGAATATGATTCCTGATTGATTCCGATAGACAAGTGGTACAAACAATGGTCCAGTATTGTGGACACTTAAAGTCTTAAAGTCTTGAGACGCCATGGAATTAACCTTAAATAGGCTCTCTGACTTTTGAAGTCCATTCAGGAAAAGGATTATATTCACTGGAAGTTTGTGTTAGTGTGTGTTATAATTACAAATTGGAAATTTCAGATGTTTTAATCAATATAAATTAGGAAGAACCTGGCAGATCTGACTATATTTTTAAAAGAAATATCCATCCCCATCAACGTACTTGAACGAAACATATACATCGACTGTCCAAAAATATTGTGTTATGTTATTTACGTTCCATTATATTGCAGGTTTTGTTTAGGTTGTGCAAATGTAATTGTTGGATTCACACTATTGACATTTTTATTTTCATTCTTTTTCTGTTCATTTACTGCAGCTGCAGATACACATATTGTATGTGATATGATACAAAATTCACAATTATTTGTTTCTTACGTGATTTGTATCGTTTGTTCCAAGTTAATTTACTTATACCTGTTAACATCAATCCTCGGATATTTTACAGGATTGTTTCTGATAATTTATCAGCTGCATAATAAATCAAGTGCTTTTTTACCGGTTCCTACAATAAAGCTGCCAAACTATAAAAATATATCAGAAAAAATATATTATCAAATTACGGATACTAATAGATAGTGTTATTCTGACAATGTCCTTTTATGAATTTACAGAACATGAATAAATTAGAACGTTAGCCGTCACAACGAAGATTAAACTGCACGATACAAGTTGAAGAAGATTTACCACAATATGTTTGTAAGCCCATCTGCTGGTCATCATTTAGCAATTTTCTAATATCCTCCCAATCCAACTTGCCTGTAAAACAAGAGTTAATATCTGTAATGCATATACCAAATAAGATCTGTTTTTATTCATATGTCATTAGTGAACATAAAGTATACAAAAGCAATACCAAAATTGGGTTTAGCACAAAATAAGGCCATCTACCTTTAAGAAACAATATACCTAATGCATACATCAAACGACACAAAAACGTGTTTCATATTACGTCTCTATTTTATATGATAATCTATTTTTTAAAATTCCACATTATATATTATTTTTGGTTTTGATTTTGCTTGTATATATATATATATATATATATATATATATATATATATATATATATATATATATATAAGCTTATATGTGGCTAATTTCGTTCTAGCATTTGGCCATATTTAATAGTAATCATCATATAGTTGCATTTCCCAATTGGTTTCAATTTTGCCCTAGTTCTGAATGAAATACCTAAGTTACTATGAATCGTACTGATATCCTTTTTTTAGAAATGAGAATTATAAACAATTTCCTAAGTGAAATTAGTATTTTTCTTAATAGTGTAAAACAAAGTTTTTTCTTAATAAGCAAGATGTCAAGAAAGCTTTTAATATATATATATATATATATATATATATATATATATATATATATATATATATATATATATATATATATCTTGAAATTCAAAATATACTCCTAAGTGGTGTCCAAAAAGGGACCAATACAGAAATGTGGACATTAGAAGATGGATTTAACAACATAAAATACTTAGAGTTAGAATGGTAACATTTGTAATATTTACCAAAATGTTTTGTCCATAGCTTATTAATATCCAGCAACATGATCGTTTGCTCGTCGTTCGCGTTTTCTGCAACAAAGAAGAGACAATTACCCGTAATATCTCAAATGAAGCACCATACAACATTACGGGTGGAAATGAAGGTTCGATTGACTTAAAATAGTCCGTAAACACTTTATGATATTTTAATCATGTTATTGCCAGGCGATACTGAATAAACTTATGTTATACTCCTCGGGTCGTCCTTACAGTACCATCACCAATTTCTATCAAGATATAAGACTGTTTCACCAGTTTTATCATGATCCATTAAAAACTCAGGATCTAGAATGGTAAGAAGAATTTAGTTCTAAGTTTTATTGCATGGTCGTTCAATCAAAGTGCACGTATTGTAAGGTATTTCTATATATTTGGTATGTGACACCGTTCAATGTTGGTTTAAGAAATTAAAATGCATACAACATGAACTATACTATGTGATTATTACCTTTCTCCTTATATTTTTGTAACATTTGCCTTATTAGACGGAAGATAAGTATTATTAATATCAACCAAATTGTTCGTCATATTAAATTCAGTAGCTTAGTGAAGATGGCATGCACTGTTGTATGCAATCTATTAATATCATTTATAAGTGATTGCATATTGGCATCCATTGTATGAAACCTAAGAAATACTTATCTTGTTTTATAGAGAATTCTTTTGTTAATGAAGGCATTTGATTGCAAAGTAGAAGATCTGTATTAGCCTGAAAATGTCTTGACGAATGCTTTCTCTTAAATATGTTTGGATTACGCTGGAAAGACTGCTTGAATATTTTATTAAATTTTGCAATTGCAGCCATTTTTATTGATTATATTTTGTTTGATGTCTGCTGCTTTTATCGGTAGTTTTAACAGATTAAACTATACATCATGCCAAGCGATTAGCAATACGTGTCTCGCCAAGGGACACACAGGCAGCAGACTAGGCTTGGGCGGTTATCAAAACATGTGACCTTTGGATCACGAGTCCAATGTTCTGACAACTACTATATCGCCAACCCCAACCATATTTCAAAGAGAATCAGCAACATTTGTATCAGCTTGAATGCCCCACATGCCAAGATCAAAATCTTTGAAGCGCTGTTGTTAATGAACCTGTTTTAAAGAAAGTTGTTTTCAAAATAATAATAATATTTGATGATATATAAGGAGGAGTGTGAACCTAATGAAAATCTTGGCACGTTCAAGCACCTCATTGTGTGTTACTTGATCACTCCTGGTAATCCAGAGTAGGAGTAGGAGACATTGCATATCAAAGGATTTCAGTCTTTTCTCTTGTGAGGCGTACATAATGTAGGTTTCCCAGGTATACAAGAGTATTTTTGGCACGCAGGCGTGGTACACGAATATCATAGTGTTTAGGGTCAGCATACGGTTGTTCCACATACGTGGAGAGAGTTATCGATGCCATTCCAATTCGCTCGTTGATCTCATCATCGAACAATATGGTGTTGTGATGGTATATCTGAGGTACGTGAACTGACGAACTACCTCAAGCTCGTAGTTTTAATGAGAATGATTGGGGAAGGGGGCGAATTCTGAGCCAATATCTCGTTTTTTGTAGGCTAAGGGTCAGCCCAAACTCACCGCTTTTTTAGCAATGTGGTGCATTAGTTGGTTTAACTCAGCTTCTTTGTGAGTGAAAAGAGCAAGTCACTGATGATCTACCAGGTTAAATAGTTACTGTCTGATCGCGTGTGCAGGTAGATTCCTTACGTGGACGTTCCAAAGGCAAGTTTTAGTTGGATAGCGAAGAAAATGCTGAAACGAATGGAGGCTAAGACTGAATACAGTTGCACTCCATTGTGGATGTTGAAAGGGTCGGATATTGAGCCATCGTTCAGCACCATCTTCTTTGTCATCATGGAAGAACTGGGTCGTACTTAGCTCCTCGGAAAGGCATCCAGTCGTCGTCATGAGTGTGAAGAGTATATATATGCTGCTTTGGTTAGGTGAATAAATGCCAGGAAGAGGGGTTTATGTTCATTCATTCAGTTGTATGACGTAGAAGATCATGCCGAGTGTGGACCTGTCTGCGCGGAACCCACACTGCGATTAAGGATGCAGTATGTTCAGATGACGCGTGCGAAGTATGTATCTACGATACGGAGAAGTGGTATGCTTATGTACTTGTTGAAGTCACTACGGTCGTCTATATTCTTGTATTTGGTTCCGATGTTGACGTATATCATGTCCTGAGGAACTGCACCTTTATCGGCACTGGCAGAGGAGGTCGTGCAGTTGTGAGAGCTGCGCACTGCAGCTGCACGTGATGTCTTCTACTGATATGCCATCCTGAATTGGGGTTTTACTTAAGGTCAATTTCTATAAGGCCTTCTTTAGCTCTGCCCCAGTAGGTGTCACGTCCATTCCGACCATGAGCGGGAGGTCTTTAATATCAGTGAGGGCATCGATGGTCACATGGTTCTTCCAGTGGCACAGTTCAAAGTAGTACTCCACCCAACGCTCCATCTGTGTGCCATTGTCGTTGAGTAGTATTGACTGCGGTAGACTTCTGTGTTGATATCACTTCCTTTGTGGGACATATTGCTTTTTACGTCATCGTACATGTCTCGAACGTTTCAGATAGCTGCTGATGACTGAATGTTTTGACATTGCTGAAGAAAGTATTCATTGGAACACTGCCGTGATAACGTTTGAACTTTGTTCCTGGTAGATATGTATAAATGTAGCGTCCTCTGGCAGTGTGTGTGTGTGTGGGGGGGGGGTCATTTGTATTCTTGAGCCTTGCAAAGCTCTTCTATGGCTGGCTTGAGTGTGACGGAGTTATCCTCAAACAAGGCGTTGTTCTTGGACTTATTCTTACCAAAGGATCCGTGTGGCTGTGTTGTACACAGTCTCACTGGTGTGATCTCACCTCTCAATACCACTACCATTAGGAGGTTCTCAAACAAACGTTTCGCATAAGTGAATTCCACAGCAAAATATGGATATGACCTCTTTTTCACGGTAATTCATGGTTTGCCGCGCAAAGTTTGGGTAAGAAGCACACACTTCATGGCAGACTGTCTCATAATGGTCAAGCCCACATTGGTGCCAGTGTTTGGACCAGGGAGACCTCCATGACAAGGCCTGTTTCTGACACAATGACTCAGTGATGCTGAGGTCCAGGTATGAACGCATCTCTAGGAGTTGCAGCATGTTCTAACTGATCTTCCCAATGACAAACTTGCCAAAAACAGGAAGGCCAAGAGCCAATGGGTATCATACTCCCTTGTGTTAAAAGTCTCCCAATTATTAAAAGTTCTCTTCCTTGAGAAGATTGCAGATGAGCAAATTTAAGTCGTCGTATAATTTATCCTTGGTATCTGTGGTAGTGCTTAGTGTGAGAGCGAGAGGACCGATTGTGGTGGTAAGGCAGAGGGATAATAGTTTTTCATTTCCTTGTTGGCAGGATTGTATCATTCACAGCAAAGAGTTCCAAACAAAGAATTGAACACTAAACTCTCTGGCTTTGTAAGCGCATTTTTCTTGACCTTGAGAACGTGCAGTTCTTTTCTCTGATGGACTCAGAATTTTGTAGCCTTGTCACCTGTAATGCAACGCTCGTCCTGCAGTACTACAAGTTCGTCATTGTTGACTGTACTCTTTCGAAAAAACGCTGGTTGCCTGGATATTATAGGAGAGCTAGGTCCAGATATTTATGGTGCCTCGTTTGAGGATTGGAGTTTTCTTGATGGTTTTAGTTTGTTTGTTTTTGGTGCAATAGTTGCCGTCTGCTTTGAGAGCTGCTTGTGTACCTTGCATCTTAAGCAGCGAGTAAGACATACGAACCTTATTATCTAGGGTCATCACAGCTTGAGTCGCTAGCTGTCCAGTGAGACCTCTTAGTCTACCCACCGTTGGAAGCAGCCCTAAGCGTCCGACTCTAAGTCAATCGAGCAATGAATTGTTACCGGTACTCTGCTGATTCCTGAGTTGTGTCAACGCTCTGAAGAGAGGCTGGAGTGTGCTCACCTGGGTGCAAACCTGGTCAGGGTGATATGGAGAATCAATTGTTATTCATACAGGTGATCATCCCTCTCGCGCAGCTAATGTATCCAAGGGAAAAGACAAGCCGATACGTCATGACACCAGCAGCGTCGCATGAGTTGCAGCCATGGCACTGAAAACATTGCAAACGTCCCCTTAGGGACTCCGTCCCTGATAGTGGACTTAGAGTTCATACACGTAGCCTTTTACATAAGAGAGTACAGTCACAAGGTAACAAAGGTTTTAAGTCAAAGTTTACCTTCTCCTGGATGGGAGACCAGCCAAGGCTAACGAGCTCCATTTGCAAGAAACATCTGGTTTTGAGGCGCATAAACTCTTCTGTCATCCCTTCTCCAGTCCGTTTAAACATGTTCCGACAGTCATAGTTAAGCCACCCGTGAAGGCCTATAGCTGGATGTGGTTGCAAGAGGCTTTATCAGAGGCCATCCAATGATGTTTTCATAGGGAAGTGGGTGCTTATCTGCCATATCCACCCCGGCGATAACAACCATTGGAACCCAGGTTATATATAATATCCAATAAATATTGTGTAAAATGATGCTGGTGTAATTTGTGCTCTGAGGTTACTCTCAGTATAAGATTCAAGGTGAGAAATTGTTTTAAATTACACTTTTCCGACTCAATCTTAAGAAATATGAATAAATGTACATTATTTGGCACTAATTCAATTGATATACGCTACTAGATGCACATGATTATTTACTAGTAATGCAGTAAAAATATACTCGTGCCTTACTTCACAATTATTTTGATGATGAAATATGATGTACCATGCAGCCTAGTAACTAGTTTGGTATGTTTATTATTGGAATCTCCATTAGAAACAATATATTCGTTTTATAAGAACAAAAGTAATGTCTAGTGAACATCATCTGAGGCACAAGTGATGCCGAATAATTGTTAGCATCGATCTTCCTGGTTATCTATATATGGTACGAAAATGATTTTGATCTAATTTGACCCATCTTTAAGTACCGTGCACATTATGTATCAAACTGCTTGTTTGCTGAAAGAAAGAATTGGTTGTTATTGATATATACTCACAAAATCGATATTTCACAAATATTCTAATATAATGATCAGTTAGTTACTGTTCTAGAAATGTATATATATATATATATATATATATATATATATATGTGTGTGTGTGTGTGTGTGTGTGTGTGTGTGTGTGTGTGTGTGTGTATCTGGCTGGATCAAGAATGACATCTTGACCAACAGAACTGAAATGTATTCAAGATGATGAATGCATATATGAATGCATATAGACTAATCGGCTTATACGATCATTTTCACCTTCCTTGAAACTGCACGTTCCGATTTGAACAATTATTGTTCACCATATTTAGCAAGTATTTTACTGTACTTTAGTTATAGGTCTGAATCACCAAACAATTGGATTCGTTCTAAATGGACAAAATAAATAAAAGACAAAAATCATTAGCAATCTTTTCACCATGTAATAACATAAAGGTAGACAGGTAGCGGTAAATTATTGATTAAAACATTTTTTCGCATATAAACTAATTTGTTTTAAGTGTTCCATGGGTTATTATTTCCAATTAGGAGGCAATTTGGAGCAAAATACGTGTCGACATTGACTGCTTTTTTTTTCTTTTGTCAGCCCTTTGTGTTTGATATGACGTTGAGGGAAAGGACATATTTGTTTTAATTCTTTATATGTGTTAGCTTAAATTCACAAACTGTTGTTATGTGAAACATACATAACAATGTTTGGAGATGATCATACTACATTTATACAGTGACTATATAATACTTTACATAAATTATTACTTACTTTTTCTGGGACGATATCGGATGTATATCACAGCTAATGCCAACACTGCCAAAATGACAAAAATACCTAAGATTATGCACACGGCAATAAATGGATCCGCATTGCATTTCTCCAATCTTGCTGGTGGACTCTTGCCTGTAAAATATCGTAGTGCAGTGTGACGAAATATAAGGACTTACAACTAAAAAGCAACTATTGTACTTTATATATAATCGTTAGGCAAATAAATGATCGTATGAGGGACGATGCGTAAGCTCATCTGTGGTAACAATTAATTAACTATATAGGTGAAATATTCCAGTTGATTCATACAATAAAGTTTATTAAAACCTATTATTTGATACTGAATCTGAACGTAAAAAGTAATTATGCAACCAAGCCAGCATTTGCTGTGCGTAGCCTTAAAACAATTTCTTGCTCAAACTACAACAACCGCCATTCAACGTTCTTGCATATATATTTTAGGAGACCATTGCATCAAGTTCACAACGGATGGCACACAATCTGTGTTGATGGTAACAATGGGTTAAGCTTCTCTTTGATTTGCAAGTAAATGTGATAACGTCATGCATACCAGTTTAGGGTGTTGATTTCTCAACATTACGCATATATTTCTCTGCTGTTGCAAATATTACCTGAACAAAGCAGCACCCACACTCTCTAAAAATCCATCACATCAATTGTAGTGTTGATGCCTAATTTGCTAACATTTTTATCTGAATTTACATTAATATGTGTCTCATCTTAAACAATATAAGTCAATAGTTTAGATTGAATGAATCCGAACACTAGTGAAATTTTATTTCATGGTCTATCCGTTGGTTGCATCGTTTCAGGAATGGATATCCGGTGTAGCTGAAATGACTTTCCAGTTTCGTGTTAGATTTCTGTATCATATGGACTTTACAAGTGTTTGATTTCTTCCAAAATAATATTTCGAAAACGTACTTGATTGAACACTCATTGATGGATTGATGTTAATGACTGTTTGTTTACTGATACATTTTAACGTTTGCTGGACATTTTTAATAATTCCTGATGCTGACCTATTATAAATAATAGCTTGGCATTTACCTATAGATCTTACCATCTGTATATTCCCGCTTATAAATCCTTATCTGAATTAACCATGGTACACGCAAAGTGATCATTTTAGTTTTGTGTTTCCGGTAAGCAATCATAAGTGGTTACTTTAAAAAATACAGACGTTTAGTGTAGTCAATTATATCGAAGTTGTTTTATTGTATTGGCGATGTGTTACATTAAAGACAGGAAATTGCTCTAGTACTAGCTAGTACCTTTTTTCAAACGGAAATCATTTCATCTGCAGTGATTCACACCTTTATGAATAAATCAGGTATATAGCATATGTAAATTATGTAGCATGTGTCTATATTGATCACTGATATTAACTTCTGATTGGTGCTCCTGTACTTACCACCATATAATAGAAACAAGAAAAACAGAACACTCTCTGATCAGGTTTAGCATTATCATCATACATTCATGCACACACATTTGGAAGCTGTATAAGGACAATCACATATAATCACAAAATGTAATGAGAACACATTCTTTAAAGGTTGGTAAAACCTTAAATATTATGTAAACACACCCCAACAATGATACTGATTCGAGATTATTGCTAAATGTTTGTTTTTATTCATTTTTAATAAAATATTACTATAATTAATTAATATGTCTATTCCATACGAGTATTTACATTTACATTGACAAGTCTGTACTGATGCATGTATGTTAACTCAAATTAAATATTTTATAGTATGTGCTCCCACATCATGTCTATATTACTTTTAACGTCCAAGACATGGACAGTGCAGCAGAACTAAATAGGAGATTCCACGCCTTAGACATAAGATGTTCTCAGGTAATCTTGTAAATCCTAAACAAATAAATGTAAATACCAATATCGTGACTCTAATGATTATTGTTTGACTATTTTGAACTTTACTTGAGGAACAATTACGCACACTAATACGAAAAACAAGACGAAGAAGACTATATGAAGCCGATGACGGTGATCTATTTGATGATTACAGAAAGTGAGGGCAAACAGAGGTCAGGAATTAATTGAGACCCAATTCGACACGGATAATAGCTGTTTTAGTAAGCCGAAATAAGTATGTATACATCTGCAGTACTGAATATTTACATTTTAACATGTAGTGGAACACAATTAAGTATGCCTTACTTCCTTCCGTTTTGAATGTGCTACAGTAGGCATGTGAAGTTACGTTTTTCACACATGTTAGGGCAGCACCTTTAATACAGGCATAATATTCCTTAGCTTCCGTTCCTGGAGTTAGCTTTAAAATTGGTTCATTCTGAAACAGAACATAGTTATACAAAATTAGTTCCCTAATAACTATTTCAACAATTTAATGTGATTATCATTTGATCGCCTTGTAACATAAACTAAAGCAGAGATATTAATGGTGAACATTTACACAATATATTTTTTGCTAAATTCCCTCATTTGCTCCAATACATTTATTTGTTTTTCCTGTTCAGTTAGTATTTTGGTTTCTTTTCATTTGCAAGAAAGCATTTCGTACACAGATGGTCCAACATTCAGCCAGAATTTATTTCAAAGTATTTTAAAAGAAAAAAAGTTTAAACTAATTGTGTTACGCATCATTACATGGATGAAATGTTTATATACGGGTAAAATATTTATTAAAGTGGACAACAAGTGAAAAATACGTTACCTGTACCCCAGTGAGATTCAAATCATATTTGCAGTTTCCTTCGTGATAGTATGCTTGTTAGAAATGAATACATATTTAAAGATGAGCATTTCGAAATAATATCACAATTGCAATTCTAACTTTGTATATTACAGCATGTGTAAGGAGCGCTGCGAGTCCTAAGTTTGAGAAGGATAGGGATATCAAAAGAATCATTTCAAAAGCCTTCTTAAAATAATTATATTAATTATTCAAGGTGATATATACTATATATAGTGTGTGTGCGTGTTTCAAATTTTGGTTCATTTTGCAAACAACATATTACATAACTACTTTGTGTCTTGTATTGTATATTCTATTTTATGATAATTATTACTTTTATATAACCATGTTTATTTTGATTGAAATTTACTCCCTTCCTGCTAATAGTTCTGTATCTGAGGATTTTATTGTATGATATTCTTATTGACATTATTGAATCATGCTTAACATTTACAGAGAATCATTTACTTCATAGTGTTTTATTAAAGTTTGAGATTTGTTGTATGTTTAAATTATTTATTCAAATAACAAAGCTTTAATTATTACTTTGGTGACTAAATCACTATGAGTGTTATTGCAATTACATGTAGATACATATTTGATGATTTAATTGCAATAAACCAAGGTTCTTAGTAAACCAACACTGTTTAAGAACATTCGTACATCAACACACTGGCTATTTTCATTCATTCAGAACACCCCAGAATTTATTTGAAATAACCTAAACGTTAGGACTGATGACATAGCGTTAAGAACTAATTGAGATTTAATTCAAAATACTGTACGTTCCTTTCGAATTTTTACTTTTGTATTCCAGGGATATAAATTAATTATTGAATTTTACTAAACCTATTCCTTTCAATCTTTTATGCTACTTAGTTTACGACCATAGAGTCGCAACACTGGTAAAGATAAATGTCATTCAAATGCAATAGAACATTGATGTCTATAGGCAATCTAACTATAATAAATAATTTAAAATTCCATTTTGTTTATCCCTTTTCCTACTGCATGCAACATTTTACCGATGTGAAGTTCAGTATTAAATTGGAAAGTTTAACCTATCCTGAATTAGATTAAAGCGAGGCATTATTTTGAGGCATTATTAAAGCGAGGCATTATTATGACATGTCATTGTATTTACAAACATGTGATTGAATAAGCTCCCCGTTTCAACATCCACTTAGAAAACAGGATGTTACAAAGCAAATCGATATGAGGTTAAGTAGATGTAAATATGTACAACAATTTAAAGAGTAGCAAGGTATAGCCATCTAAGGACACAAAGTCGCAAAAGGTTATTTGCAAATAACTCTGTAATTAAACATTTAGAACGTCAAATTCAATATTACATTTATTTTTATTAGGTCAATATTACATTTATTTTTATTAGGTTCGTCAGTTAGGTAAATTTCATATAATGCTAAAATCTCTCATTTTCTATTACAAGGGCATGAACGTAAGCGGAATTTAATATTAAGCAAGTGTTATGTGTCTTTTAATGACCTCTTATTTCACGAAATTGCTGTGTAGAGATTTTCACAAAGTTATCCTCCATAGATCATGACGCTGTGTATTGAATTGACCTTTTCTTATACAATGATTGTATCATCCCTCTTCATTGATACAATTATAAAGGCTAGACAAATGGACCTTTCCAAAGGTCTATGTTAATGTTCACGGACCAGAGATCTAAGAGACATAGTCAATTTCAGATATATATTTATAAGTGATAGTCTTGCAATTCCCATTTATTCATTTATATGTCAATCACATTATTTTGTATCTAACAGTGAAAGTCGATAACATATTAAATACATACAATATGATGAATATACATTCGATCATTCATTGCCCCGTTGATCACATATTAAGAAAACATGGTTTCATACATACAGTTGTTCTCTTGATTCCAACACGAAAAACTCTTCAGCACGGTATTCAAACTGACGCTTAGCAAAATTGCTCCGTGCACAACGAGGTACATCTCAAACACATACCACAAAGGTTGCTTAATGTCACAAATAACTAAGCATTTACGGATGGTCCATTTCACGAAACCACTTTATCCTATCAAATAACCGCGAATATTATACATTAGGATGACTGATCCACTTAGAAACTAGCTCAGTAAGCGGCTGGAAAAAATATATTCCCGACACCGATTCCCCCATAATGACACAAATAATCACTAAAATATAACATTCAAATTATTGTTGGGTGTAATCAAGTACGAAATAAGGAGCAAAGTGGTCTCAGTTGCTATTACACGTCATAGGAATCGAAATGGTGTTAACTGCTTTGAACCGGGAATTAGAATGTAATAAAAAATTACGAACAATGTATTATAAGTGATACATTATGCAGTTTTTCATCAAACAGTGCAGGTCAATCGACGTTGGCGAATTTATGTGAAGGAATACATTAGATAGGCAAATATATGTAGTTATCATAAGAAGCAGAGAAATAATTGCATTTACTAACTAACGTGGGTGGATATGCTGAATATATAAAAGGTAGGTAAGGAGGGAATCATTTTACTTACTGTGTTGGAAACACCACCATAATCCTTCCAGTACGGAATCGCTACAGGTTTGCCACAATCGTTAACGTTCAGACTGGCTATGAGACTGTTTCCCAATTGCTCTATCGACGGTTTGCAAGCCTTAGTTGGTGCGACTGTCAAGATAAAACGTACAATATTCTAGTTATTTCATTATTAGTTATATGTGCACCATTTACTGCTAACTGAAGGTCATGAATATGAAAGCATCATAGTTACTGCAGGAACAAAAAACTTAGAGACCTAATAATTGTTTGTATCTTATATGTTTTCCAATTTCATGGTGTTTCTTATTTGTCTTTTGTGTAGTGTAGTCATATCATTATAGATGTTGAAAAGCGCTTAGAACTTCTATAGATTATGGGTTATACACAGACCTAATTATTTTTATTATTTAAGTTAGTATGCTACACTGGTTTTAATTTAATGTCTTAATACAGCAACACGAGCACCTCGATTTATTTCATATCAACATCACGTTACATCTCAATTCTTACAATAATATCTTAGAGGCATTTGTATATTTGCATACAATTTCATATATGTAATTTAGTTGGCATAGCACATCATCAACATGTGTGGTCTTATGCTATTCACTAATGTATAAGGCAATTATAAAAGTGCTAACACAACAGAGAAATTAAAATTGTTATGATGTTTGATTCTTTGCAACTATAAAATATAACCCCCAAATCGTTGTGTCCCTTTGCTGTGATATCACACTTGTTAATGGTAACGCAGCACGAAATTCATACACACACATACATATAAACACATAAATACATTATATATATATATATATATATATATATATATATATATATATATATATATATTCTCAATCAATATGTGATAACTTTGTTTCTGAAAAAGATTGTTTTAAAATCATTCATATAATGAACGAGTATTAACAACTGTAACGAAATTGAATAAACGGCAAAGGCTCATTGTGTAGATAAGTTTGAATATATTATACCCATGCTAAAAATACATGTAATGCAATTAAATATCTTGAAGTACCCATTTCCTAAAAGACGTTACTTGGTGTCTGCTCAACAATAATGAAGTTGTGAGTGTTATTAATATATAAATACATTTTTTAACGTATTATGGGATTCGTTTCTTTATCATTTATAGCCTGCTGGCAAAATTCTACACGATATTATGTATGCAAGTCAGTAATACAAATCACAATGTGGTCGGGACAGGATATTTTCTTAAAAATTATGTTGTGAAAGTATATGTAGGGCCGGCCGGTAAACCAATATTTCTTCAATGCATTGATGCGTAAGAAATTGCGCACTGCGCGTACCTGACTTTTAAAAATATTATTACACAGAAAATGTAATTTCAAAGCAAAGGAATAAAACTTTAAATTCAATATCGTATCAATTTTGTTTTAAAGTGTATTCTCAAATGCAGCGCTCACGGCGCAACCCATGGTAATCAGCCAAAATGATCTTTAGCGTGTCCGTGAATGTATGTAACTTAATGCACCCATGTGAAAGCGCACACAGCAGGAAGCAAGATCTACTGACAAGTCACTTATTCATAGTTTGTGTGACCTGTCATACACAATAAGATCACAAGGCATTGCTGGTGTACATTTGTGCTGCCGTTCTTGGTATAATGTTATTTATATGTGCGCGCGTGTGTGTGTGTGTGTGTGTGTGTGTGTGTGTGTGTGTGTGTAACATTCATTTGACCAATATTCTCACTATTCTAACGTTCGGAGGGTCTTCAGCTCAATAACTGTGAATATACCTAAAATTAAGCCACGCTTGGTTTGTTTACAACGGTATTACTCACATTATATGCACACATTCATAAAACAAGCACATTCAAACGATTTGTCCTTGGAACGAATAAAGTGAATTTCATATAGTTATTACTGACGTATGAAATAAGATGGGACTAGTCGAATATCATTCAATACTCGCCCATTACAGATAGTTGGACTTCGTATATCTTTGGTAATGGATCCATTTTAGAGATGACGACATATTTTGCCTGGTCGAAATGATCAAAGTTTTTTATCGTTATAGTTCCATTTTGGTCAAAAATCAACCTTCCTTGGTACTCCGGTAGAAGACTTTCATTTCTGATGCAATTCTGAATCGACCACACCGCAATCTCTGCATTTCTATCACCATTTATGTTAAGGGAAACATTTGCATTGCAATGTTTGAATTCAATGTTTTGAAAAGCTTGAACAGAATCCCCTGGGCATGCATATTTCACGGTAATTCCTGCACCTGAAACTAAGGAGTACATAGCATAATAAGCATATTTCATTAGACGCTTGTCATTCATCTATCATAATGGTACTACTACTGAAAATAATAACAATAATGATAATAATATTAATAATATACGTACATAGAGATTATTCATTATTTCCGCAACTCTTCATTATGAAAGTAGGCGTATGTTGAAACGGGAAAGGTCTAGCATGAGAGGCTGTGTATACAATAGGAGTGTCCACCAATCACCATATTACTTTTGATAAGAGGCAAAATAAGAAATTGGACATATAAAAAAATATGGCGGCAATGAAATGAACAGCAAATAATATACTCAAAGAGCCATCAACGTACTTGCAAAGTACCAGACGAGTTTGCAACAAACGTTGTTTGCCAAACTAAACACAAAAGGTGTATTGTCAGTATTAGGGTGCGAACACAGTGCGTAACAGGTTAAGAAGACCATGGTTGGCGTGGAGCGTTTACAAATAGACCAACCCACAGATTGACTGTCGTGAATAATATAAGCTTTTGGCCTAACATTCCGGACAGATCGAAACATACCGAAATCATTTTTAGAATGTAAAATACTACCCAGGGAAAGATACTGCGTATTTGAAGGACCTAAAGGACGTATCTTCAAAGACGATTGTCATACTTATGCGTTTATTAAATGTATGGACGCCTTTAAAACATTGTTTCGACTGTACATGACATCACACTAGGAAGGATTCCGAAGAAATATAAATACTTACTGCTGAGCGATGATTCGAAACTAAATAGGCGAACTAAATCTTAGATAGATTCGTTTGTACAAGAACATTATATTGTGAGGTATTACATTTAGATAGAATTAGGCATCGGTTCATACGTGATTCTAACTACTAAACTAGGTACAAATGCAGAATAAGAATGAGATGCAAGCGAATGAATGCTAAGTGTAATTAGCGTCCCAAGATCAACATAACACTGCCAGTAATACCTTAGCACTCGTACTAAGAACTGAGACGTAATCGCAGTGTTGACCAAATTAAGGCTTAAAAGTAACGAACACTTATATTGGACAGCACCCGTTGATAACGTAGACCTTTTTGGTCTTCTAAAAATTGAAATTTGGAGTCATATTTTGAATGAATGCTCACTGCAAAATGTTTCCATTTGATCTGGAATAATTAAACTTTTTGGTATTTTTGTCGATTTCACAAAATTTTGTGATTATAGGCTGGATTTTTCTGTGCTAATACACTATTAAGTAAATCGTATTTCAGCAAAGCGTGAGCATTGTGTTGACATCTCAAGTGTGATTATGTTCTGTCATTGAATATTTTAAATCAGAATTTGGGAAAAATATAATGTCGTTCAATTGCAACTATCAAATAAACGCTATGGAAGAAAATTCTTATTTCATTTTGAGTGCATTAAGGAAGATGTTAATGCACTTGGAATATATTATAATTTAAAAATTTGTTACCAAGCTTCAAAACCCATGACATGGCTTGTGTAATTTGGATCTGTAGAACGTAGAAATTTAATTTGGAACAAATCCATAAGCATACGTTTGCCAATCTTATTACCTATTAAAGAAGACAGTGTATGCGCGGTTTTTAAATCTGGCGTCATTTGCTAGCCTTAAAACAAAATAAATAATCAAAAAACTTAACTTTGAATATGGTAAAGCAGCTGGTATGTCGCAGTCCAAAATAAATCTGCATTAGCTACATCAGAACAAAATTTAATCAAACAAAGCATTAAGCTCCTGCTACGTGCTTGCACATGAATTGGTGACAAAGTACTTCCTAATATATTACAATACTGAACGATTATGACAATTTAAAGTTAACGGAGAAAACAATCAGCAGATAACAAATAATGCTCTGCCTTGACTGTCCCTGTTTCTTTATTACAATTTAAGATTGGAGAGTGAGGAGACTATGGCATGCCCTCCCGATATGACGAAAATTATATATATATATTATACAAATTATTACAAAGTATATATGCACTATTGCCTACCTGATAACAATCCAGCGACTGCACTCAAAAGTAGAAACATACAAGATCTGTTTTCGGACATCATTCTTTATCTGAAAATCAAGGCATATTGCATGTGACATAACCTACGGATTTTAATAATACAAATTATATGATCAAATAAATTAAGGTATGATATGAAGCAAATAATTTCGTATCAACGTTCTATATGTGTGTTTATTTATTGAATCAAGTGGTAAATTTAAAAACAATCTGTAAGGAAGTGTCGCGCAACCAAACATATAAACTATTTTTGGAATGAAAATCCAATGCATGTGTGTACTCTAATTTCAGGATACTGGCTATTTATCCGACCTTACATTTAACTACACACGTTTGTTATTTATTTATTTTCCCAGACAAAATATAAAGTATGGCTATAAGGAGTCTTTTGAGTACAAAATGTTTCATTATTCCAAAAGGTTAAAGCAGACCGTATGATTTCAAGTGTTTACCAGTAATTAATACATTTCAAGTACATCTAATAGCTTAAAATACGTCATCAGCGTTAAAGAGAGTAGTTTGCAAATAGTTTAGTTACACAACAGAAAAATGATAAAGAAGTAAACCAGATGATTACTAATCAGTGGTCGAGTCCGTTTACAGAAATATGAATTTAATTTTCAGCTAGACGTTCAAACAACTATGTCAGGCAGTAATTTAGGATGAGTAAGGATACATTGTATCGGTTGTCAACCTTGCTAGGTGAGTTTAATTTTAACATATTTCCAGGAGATATCATTGCTCCCATATTGGCATCAGATGAGTGAAAACGATTCTTAAAGTTGTGAATTAGCACAAAGACAAATTATTTGAAACGTTTAGTCGTCAACATTGGGCATTTTATGATTACGTGTTATTCTGATTGCGATGCTGATGTTCTCAATACAAACTGCAGAACCTTAATGACTCACTCCGGGACTCAGTTAACATCATACAAATGTATTTGTGCGCGAATTATGAACACTTAATCTGTCAGGCAGTACTTTATGATGACTAAGGAGTCATTGTATCGGTTGTCAACCTTGCTTGGTGAATTTAATTTTAACATATTTCCAGCAGATATCATTACTCGTATATTGGCATCAGATGAGTAAAAACGTATGGATAAGTTGTGAATTAGCACAAAGACAAATTATTTGAAACGTTTAGTCGTCAACATTTGGTATTTTATGTTTACGTGTTATTCTGATTGCGTTGCTGATGTTCTCAATACAAACTGCATTACCATTCTGATTCACTCGGGACTCAATTACCATCATACATATGTATTTGAATGATGAACACTTATTCCGCCAAGGAATAACATTGATCCATGTATGATGAGTTCTGTACCAACCAACTTATTTCTTGTACACAAAATGATGTCGAGCTCAAGCGGCAAAACAATTAAGAAGTTCTCATACTTGCTTTTCTGTCTGCACTTATGTATACAGATCTAATCTCCGAAAGGCTCCGATAATACTTATTACGTTTATGTTACGTTTATGTGAATCTAAGTGAGGAAACAAAAATAATTTCTCCTTTGATTTCTAAGTTTCATTAATGTAGGTGTGGTACCAATTAAAACTGTTGCAAACTTTTACTAATCTGTATAAGAGTACGGGTATTAAATTATATGATTATTCGAAACAAAACGAAGACAATTGAAAACAAGCCATACCTTGAAACGTTAAGTGTGGTATTATTATTAATATTAGCAGTAGAGGTAGTAGTAGTAGCAGTAGTACCAGCAGCTGTACACGTATTAGTAGTGTATGTTGTGATTGTATATTTGTGATATCAGCATGTAGGAATTAAAGTAGTAGCTGAATGCATGGGAGAAGAATTGTAATTTACGTTGATTTGGATATTTCACTTGAAGTAGTTGTAGTGTTCTTGTTTACGTTGTTGGTACGTTGTACACATATATAAATGGTCGATTTGGTTTTAATTGTATTGGTATAAATCTCTTTCGGTAATTGATCAGTATATCAAACGCAAATCTCACATCTGTATTTCAATTTAATTATTTATCACATTATAATGGACATGCCTCCGTGATGTTAGAGGAGATAAATGCAGGCGAGGGCAGGCAATTTTCAGATTTCAGGATTTCCGTTGCTGAAAATATGTAAAACAAAATCATAATCAATCAATTTTATTTTTCAGTTTTAGACATAATTAAAATACCTTTCGCTGGTTGTGGAAATCATACATATTGCGTGGATCTCCATTTGTAACTGGACATATAAAGAGGATAATGCCAATCAAGGTTTACGTGTTTCTTAACGCAATGAGCGGAGCTACTTCATAAGATTAATCATCAACATATTGTACGACCTCTTCCTTTTAGAGTGTGTTCCGGTAGCTAAATACCTCTTCCATTTGTGTAGTCTATTACATTACAGTCAAATATATTTTTCTTTAATTATGGAAATTGCTCAGCGGCTAAGTACCTTATTTATATCCAGATCAGATGAAGTTAACACGGCTCTGTTTTTGCAACGAAGAGAACCAAAGCCGCCAAAACTCGTTGAGCCACACATGATGATGAAACCTATACCGGCCTTTAAATTTGCATCGCAACTGACTTGGAAATATTTAATTTTACGAAGGTGGTCTTTTATTTAATCGACTAGAACTAATCAGATTAAGTTTGAGTTAGCAGCTGGGGGATTTGTTAGATTACCATTGTCGGAGAAAGATTATATGTGATCCCACACTATTCAATTACGCGATGTGAAGCCATACGGGTTTTCGATAAGCGCTTTAATTACCCTCATAGGCAAATTACCATTATCAATATTTTAGTAAAATGCACCGTAAGTGTTTACACTTTGACGAAACTGCATGTCGATCAAGCTTAACCAGGTCCCGAGTACAACGTAACAACACTTACCTGAGAAACCTGCCGACCCGTATCAATATTTTCTTATCGGTCCATGTTCGACGCAACCTTGTGATGTGCACGCGAGATATGATTGTTTGTGAAGTCAGGCAAATTGTATTCCTTGGGTGTCTGGTGGACATTTAACCTCCAACACATTCATGCATTCCTATGATCAAATATCATCATGATAGTGAATCGTTCACCACGCGCCAGCTCTTTAGTTTGACACGTCACAAACACGAGGCTCCTTGCGCAGACTTGTTGAATACTTAATTTTTGTGATGAAAGCTGCTAAACAGTACGTTACGTTGAGTATGTTGTAAGTGCGATAAATGACAGCGGTGATATGACTCAAGAATCCATAAAAGCCAACAAACGAGTTTATGTATCAACAGCAGCAGCATGCCAGATTGCAACGCTGTCGTGAAGCGTTTGGTATACACTGGTTCGTGCTAGGTTCAGAAAATAGCCTTGCTAATATATATGCCAAAACAAAATGTAAATTAGAGGAATCGTGCACTAAAACGACAAGCTAATCCACGAAATTGCCTTCGAGGCTGTAGAAATATAAGGTTTCAATTTCGGTTGATGCCCATAACAATGTTTTCTGCATCTGCATCTGGATCAGTTATGCCTGCATGATACTGAGGTCGCATAATTTTTCAAGGTATAAAATATACATTGCTTGTTCCATCCTTGTGAAATATCATAGATGGGCCAGAAGATCTCCTACAATCGACTTTGTATCTGCAAACATGACAAGCATAGTGTTAAAACATGCTTTATTGTAATTTCAATTGATTGGATATTCGTAAAGTGATATGGTGTGCTGTTAAACTGGTCTTGCCAAATCCAATATTGGTAGCGCGGAAGTAATCATGTCCGTTGACGTTGCTTAAACAGTTTCCAGTGATTTGTTTTCTAAAAGAGAACAAATAAAGTCGTACTACAAACTCGGTATGATCCATCGATGCATTCATGATCTTAAACGGACTTTGAATAATATACCTAAATTCCAGACCATTTCTGCTGTTCAGCAATGAGCGGTGAAGTATCCATGTAGAGCATTTGTGTGGGAAGCGATGCAAGTCGTTCCCGCGGATAGACAGTTGCTGCAAGGGTCTACAATTACAGTGCTGAAACGCGCCAAAGTCGTGTAATGCCCATGCGTGATGAATTTCCCAGATTTAGTGTTGTCATCGCTAAAACAATGAGTGGTATTTCTGGTACACGCTGGTGTCAAACTCGTTCACATCAGATGTCACTCCTGTATCTATGTAGGAGTTGTCAGTGGAAACATTCATCAGTAAGCAGTCCGTATGACTAAAACAACTTGTGAGTATGGTCCTCATTTTGTGAAATTATATTAATGGTGCATATATACCAGATTCGCACTCTGTGTGTGAATGATAACAAATTTATATCATTATTCATGTTTTATACAGATGAAGCCAACAGTTTATAAATGAAAAATACTTGTTTATGATAAACCATCCGTAATATGATCCCTCGGTCTGTAGGAATGGTATCAGAAATGTGTTCTTTGTTCATTAAATATCAACAGTGAGTATTTACGCAAGGACCACGTTCCGAATGATAATAACACAAAGGTGCAAATGAAGTTCATATTTAGTAAGTATATAGTCACGAGATGGGACATTTCGATATAAATATAGTTCCACAAGCCTAGTTATTTAGTTTGCTGGTCAGATACCATTACGTGCATGCATGGACCCGACTCTTCCAGGAAACACAAATAAAGAGTGTATTGCCTTGCAAACAGAGAGAAAATATGTCATTAGTTTATGGATAATGTAAAACAAATTGTTTCGCGAATGATTTCAATAGACAGGTTTCGATAATTTTCGTTTTTACCAACGTATAAAATTAGTTTCACTTGTAAATATCGTAGTTTAAATGCATTTGTTTACGCTGCAAAAAATAAACGTCATAGAAGATGCAACGGCACGTGATTAATGACAACTATTAACTTTAAAGGTTAAATTACATATATATTACTTTAGCTACTAAACATACGACGGTACCTGATGTCTTGCATTGGTGTATACTTCTGCATATGATATATGTGATGGTGATATAAATGCACACACAGACTATACGACTCTATATTGTATCTGCTGAAAATGTCAATTTAGCAATTAAGCTAGTAAGCTAGACTCGTTTACAGAATCTTCCATAGGTATTTGTAGTTGTCTTCGCTTGACAGGGATGTATGCTTATATCCAGAAGATTAATAGTTGTAAATATGTACGCTAGTCATTTTTGTTTACAAGGATTTGGTTATTTAAAAATATTAAAGATATGTATCTTCATTAACACACAGCGTGAATTGTACTACACAATATGGATAGGAAAGAAACATAAGTTAAACACGCATGAATGAAACTGTCAATTAAACGGAAGAAATTGGCGATAATTAAAAATAAACTGAATATCATTCTAGGAACGAAATTGTATGGTATAGACAGACGGAGAGAGAGAGAGAGAGAGAGAGAGAGAGAGAGATTTTCAAATTCGTAAATAACAAGATGTTATAATTCAACAACAACGACAGTCTTACGAGACTGTTCAATATTCTCAATCTTGTAATTGGTCAAGATTTCGTGTAAAACTCTATGTATTTCTTACACCCTAGCACTGAACAATAAAGCGGCTATAAAGCTCTTATGTCGTTTACATCAGAGGATATATTATGTTCCCACGTCAACTATTCTAATATGTGGGATGCTATTTAAAACGTGACAAATTATGTATTAATATCTCCTGAACTAACGTTAGTGACCATCTGAAAAGAAGAAATGTATTACATATCAATTAACTTATTAGCTGATGTACCGCTTTTGTTTTTAAAAATGAACATTACCTACACACCTAGTTACTAATAACTTTTACCTTTTAGTGTGCATTACAATTAATAAAAAAACAATTTCTTTGCAAATCCCCACACAAGCAGAAAAGAAAACTCCGACAATTTGCAAATATCAAAATGGCCCTGTCATGGAAAATGAGGGAGTCTCAGGTTGCTTGAACAGTCTTTATTAACACACCTTCACAGTACACGTCCATAACTTTCTATATTGTATCGCGGCGCCCTCTATCCAGGGAGCAGTCCCTATCTAATGTTGCAACTACTAAAGGGAGCAGTTATTAATTAGAACTAACAAGTAAACTACAATATGTCACATCTCCCCTCTTCTAAGATTATCAGAACATAAGATTTTGCTTATTAGTAAATAAGAAACACAATGAATCAATTCCATTAATATGAAAACATTAAATAAGTAAACAATGAATTTACTGTCTTTGTATCTGACATGTCCACTGATAGAAATTAACGGAATTGATTTATATAATAGGTTACTGTAAACTTGGACAAGATAGTCCTGAATATAATACTATAGAAACCTAAAAGTCCAATTCAGAAATCGAATACTAAACTACGCGTTGGCACATTTATAAAAGTAACTTTCTTAGACAAAATCATTGAATCTGGCTTGTTTTCGGACGACTCTCCCACTTAACGTCCGCACTGGAGTGTTTGGGCTATTGGACCCATTTGGTACCGCTGGCTTGCTGGGGGTTGACGTCCGCACTGGAGTGTTTTGGCTATTGGGGGTTGGCTGGACTGGGTCACACTGGGTGGTACATTCATCCGATGGTGGTACGGGCTCCATGTTATTTAGAGACTTTGTGCTGGAATCCAAATGACTCCTGACAGTACACTGTGGGGACTCTGTTACAATGTCTGTAGACGTATTTGTCTCAACTGGAAGTAGGTTCTCAGGGTTTTTATCCGCATAACATATATTTGATTGCGCCTGTATATCCCTTGGGGAGTTTTTACCAAGTAGCTTCTTCGATCTTTGTCGGCTTTAATAACTATGCCTGGTGTTGACCACTTGCTATCATTTCCATGCCATTTGATTCTGACGCTGTCTCCCTCATTAATATCTGGCAAATTGCGTGTAGTGTAGCGCCGGTTGTAAAATAATTCATATCTTTGTTTTGTCTTACGGTCTCTCTGCCTGATGATTTTGAGGTTTGGCCACTTGGGGTTTAACTTCTTTTCAATAATGGGCAAGGTGGTCCTCATATGGCGTCCCATCATCAATTGGGCTGGGCTGGCACCTGTCGCAGCCGTCTGTGTGGCTCTATAAGCCATCAAGGCAAGGAATACATCATCCTGCATAAGTATAGATTTTGCTATTTTGACACCACTTTCTGCCTCACCATTCGCTTGTGGGTAGTGAGGACTGGTAAATACTTGTTTGAAGTTCTATTTCTCCGCAAACTCCTTGAATTCTGATGAAGTGAACTGGGTCCCATTGTCTGAAACTACAATTTCTGGGATTCCCCATCGTGCAAATGTGCTCTTTAGCTTTCCAATTACTTGCTGGGAGGTTATGTTTGTTAGATGCATAATTTCCAGATAGCGTGAAAAGTAGTCAATAGCTACCAGGTATCTTTCTTGTTTGACTTCACAAATATCAATTGCAATTTTCTGCCATGGTCGGTCTGGTAGAGAGGTTGTCTTCAATGGTTCCCTCTTCTGTGCTGGCTTTCTAATCTGACAAAATTCACATGTCTCTATTTTGTCTTGGATCTGTCTCGCGATTCCTGGCCACCATACACAACTTTGGGCTCTTTCACGACATTTGGCTAATCCCTGATGACCCTCGTGAATGTTATCCAGAATTCCGGGCCTCAAGACTGTAGGTATAATAACCCTGTCCCTGAAGAGAAATAGGTCGTTCTGAACTGAGAGTTCACTGCGTACAGCAAAGTATGGTTGTACAACTAGGGGACAACTATTTTTCTTATCCGGCCATCCATTTCTGGTGAAGGTCATTGCAGTCTGCAGATTGTGGTCACTCCTGTAACCTTCTTGTATTTGTTCTAATTTCGTATCGGAAATTGGCCTGCATGCCTCCATTGACTCTATAAAAACTTCCACTTCCTCTTCGTACGTGGCGTTCTGGTCCAGGAGAGGGCTCCGAGAAAGGGTGTCTGGAACTACTAAAAGCTTCCCAGCAACATACTCTGCCTTTGCGTTGAAGCGTCTTAACCGCATCAGCAGTCGTTGACACCTTAAAGGGGCTTTATCTAAATCATGTGTGTTGATCAATGGCACTAAAGGTTTGTGGTCTGTATGCAATCTGAACGAGTCCAGTCCAACAAGATATCGTGAAAACTTTTCACAAGCCCACACACATGCAAGGCACTCCTTCTCTATCTGTGTATATTTAATCTATGCAGGGCTGAGTGTTCTTGAACAAAAGGCAACTGGCTTGAGTTTTTCTCCATGTTGTTGGAATATTGCCCCACCAATTCCATAACTGCTGGCATCAGCGCTGACAACAGTTAACTTGTTAGGGTCATAAAACGCTAAGACTGGCGTGGATGTCAGCATCTCCTTGACTTTCGTGAAGGCATAATCCTGGTCCGGGCCCCAATACTAGGCTGTGTCTGATTTCAGCAGGTCCAAAATTGGTCGCTTTATTGTAGATAAGTCTGGGAGAAATTTACCAAGGTAGTTGATCATGCCCATGGTGCGACGAAGCTCACTGATATTTAATGGAGCAGGAAGCTCTTTCACTGCAGCAACATTTGCTGGACTGGGCCGTATGCCATCCTGGCTAATCACGTGACCAAAGAATTCCAATTTATTCTTTCTAAATTCACATTTTTCTTTGTTGAGCTTCAGTCCACTCCTGTTGAGCTTTTCTATAACCAAATTTAGTCGTCTGTCATGCTCCTCTAAGGTTCTGCCATAAATGAATATATCATCCATAATGGCCTCAGCCCCTTCATAGCCAGTCAGCAGCTCTGTCATTTTTCTCTGAAAAATCTCTGGAGCCGACGTAATACCAAATGGAACTCGTTTAAAACAGAAGCGACCCAGCGGAGTAATAAAGGTGGTCAGTTTTGCACTTTCTGGATGTAAGGGTATTTGATAAAATCCGCTTTCTGCATCAAGTTTGGAGAACACAGTGGAGCCTATCAGCTTCGGTGATATATCATCTAGAGTAGGGAGCATATATCTCTTCCGTTTGACAGCTACATTGAGCTTCTTCAAGTCAACACAAATTCTGACTTTGCCATTTTTCTTAGGGACTGATACCATAGGCGCACACCATTCTGTGGGCTCTGTTACTTCTTCAGTGATGCCTTCCTGCTGCATATGGAGCAATTCTTCTTTCACCTTCGACAACAAAGGAAACGGAACACGCCTGGGTGCAGCTATACTGTATGGCCTGGCATCATCCTGGAGAGTGATCTTCACTGGCTCACATTTCAACAGGCCAAAGTGCCCAAAGGCTGTTTTGTTGATCTCTTCAACTCTTTTCACAAGACCCATCGCGTGTGCAACTGCACGACCAAGGAGATTATTGGCACGTTGTCCCTTGATGACAAATACCCGAAACTGGTATGATACTTTCTTATATGTAGTATGTGCCATAAACTCGCCTTTTGAATCCAGAATCCCTCCAGGGCTACACAACTTGGATTCCGATTGTCAAAGCTTTGGTTTTGTTGGAAGAGAGTTGTATGTTGCTTCAGACATAACTGTTGCGTCTGCTCCCGTGTCTATTTTGAAGTGAACTGGGGCTCCACAAATGTTCAAAATCACATGCCATGCCTCCTTATCATCGTCACACATAGCTACTGAGCCAAGGAAGAATGTTTCTTGGTATTCTGCATAATCTGTAGCTGGTGTTTCATTAAATGTGACCTCATTTACTTTCTTAGAGCGACAGACAATGGCAAAGTGGTCAAGTTTGTTACAACTTCTGCACCGTTTTCCTTTAGCGGGACATCTCTCACCTCTACCATGCCGCCTGTTGCATTTGTGACAGGTTTGTTGTGCTGATTTAGTTTGCGCCACTGAAGTTGTCCATTTTGGTTGGTCGACCATGGTTTAGTGCTTGATGCCATGTTCTGTTTAGAGATTTCATCCAAATTTTTGTCCGTCTGACTTTGGTCGCGTAACTGACTTTTAACCAGTTCTGACTGTCTCGCTATTTGTATGGCCTTCGCTAAGGTGAGGTCAGCCTCCATTTGTAGTTTTTCCGAAACGTCTTTATCCCGAATTCCAATTACAAGACGATCCCTTATTGTTTCATCCTTTTGTGCGCCAAAGTCACAATGGTCGGCAATTTCATACAGCTTTCTTACAAATTCCTCCACCGACTCTCCCGGTATTTGACTAAGTTGGTGAAACCGCGCTCTTTCATGGATCACATTGGTCTTGGAGACAAAGTAATCATCAAATTTCTGCAAAACTGGGGCGTATTTGTCGGCATCATCATCGTTAGCAAACTCAAACGATTTAAATATTTGTTCTGCTTCTTTCCCCATTGCATATATTACTGAACTTACTTGAACTGCCTCATCTTCCTTGTTTAACTTGGTGGCGATCCTAAAGCGCGCGAAACGCTGTTTCCAATCCGGCCACTCCACTGGCTTCCCAAAGCTAGAGCTCTCCGGTGCCTGGAATTTCGCTATTTTCACTCACTACAAAAGTTTATGTATCCTTTGGAATCACATCTGACACCATGTCGTGGAAAATGAGGGAGTCTCAGGTTGCTTGAACAGTCTTTATTAACACACCTTCACAGTACACGTCCATAACTTTCTATATTGTATCGCGGCGCCCTCTATCCAGGGAGCAGTCCCTATCTAATGTTGCAACTACTAAGGGGAGCAGTTATTAATTAGAACTAACAAGTAAACTACAATATGTCACAGGCCCTTTATTCTCATTCAATACTAATAGGTTATAGGAGATATATAAATATATACTTGTTTTTAATTGCCTTCATGCCTTCCTAATTCTATTGTAAATGATGATTTGGCAGAACCAATCATGTAAGTTGATATCACACCTGCAAAGACTACGTACATGCTAAAACTGCATAGGTATAGAAATCAATATCACCGTCTTAGCAAGTGTATCATTCCGGATTGAATGTTTCATATTTTTTTGTTACATGACTAGTTATATACTGTACAGCAAACTATATAAGAATACAAAACAACTCTCTGAAAGAAGATTGTATAAACAAAGAATCCTCCGTCCCCTCTCTCTCTCTCTCTCTCTCTCTCTCTGGGTTCATAAGGATTCGATGATTACATATACGTCGCATTGGTCAGAAAAAACCTTAGGCCTTCTTCATGTGTCAGCTTTATACAGTAGGGTTCATTATCGTTTGAATATACTTCATTACTATTATTATTATTATTATTATTATTACATAACTGTACAAACGGTTTAAGTATTGTGGATGAAAGGCGAAAATATGTATGTCTACACATTACATTCAATACGACACTACTGCATTGAAAATTCCAGTGTAATAGATTTTGATCTGTATCGCAATGAAGATAAACATTCATAACACAGCTGCTTCCATAAAGTGTGTCGGTAGTTATTGAGCACTTGAGGTAATGTATCATAATATTATTTAATAAAAAGTGTTGCACAATCACGCTCAAATATCTGGTTACAGGAAATGTTATCACCAACATAATTTGTTTCTACAAAGATAGTTTGGATTTCAGCGACATGTCAGTGAATTGTCTCATAGCTCCATAAACTGATTTCAGATTTTAGCAACACTTTATATGCTAAGGTAAACCTATCAAAATAGTTTTCATCTAAATTACTAATATTAGCTTTGAATGCAAATCACAAGCTGTTATTGAAATGCGACATTCATTTTGTTTTAAATATATGAATGGCAAATAATATTTATGTATTTCATGCGCCCTTTATCGTAACGGTTTCTAGTCGCATATTAGTCTGTATCAGGTCTTGGCTCCGGCTCGGCCAGTGTAGGTATGTGAGAATGTTTGCCAGTAGCTTTTAGTGGGTCAGTGGTTCTTTCTGAGGATGTCCCTGGTCTTCCTCCACCAGTCATATTGGCCTTTCTTGTTTTGAAAAAGGGCGTTAGACCTATTACACGAACTGTCTGTCTCTATATCTGTGATTTGCTTGTTCTTTTCTCTCTAATTTATATTATATTATAGTCACTTCGTGTATAACTTTGATCTGTTTGGACTCGTACACCATGTACACGTATATATGCACAGCGTATGATGATTTTCAATGAAGGTTTGCTTTGTTTTTCTCTGTTTGTATCCCATAAACTGGTTCAACAATTACCTCCAGTAAAACGATCTTTATAACCTGTGATTTGTTACAGTAGAATGATGCACTTTTGTTCACAAAAGTGTTCAGGGCAAGAATGAGATCAATTTTGTCAAGACCTTTGCTGCTAACTATGATAGAAAAAAGTATACATATAACATCCAAAATATCTTAAGATTTGAAAACAAAGAAAATCAAAATTCAAAGTGTGATATGTTTCACTTTCATTCCTGGAAGATGATTCATTCGAAAATGTATTCGTATGTTTCTTTTTTAATGTAAACTAACAAAGAAGAACCAGTGAACCTGCAATAACAATGAATAAACACTTATAACAAGATCTCATGCATGGGTATATTTGTTTGCTGAATCATATGCGAAAACAAATTAGCATTTCAATTGCCATACTTATTAAACATTTGGCATTGTACAAAATAGTATTCGCTTTCTTATGGAAAACGATTTAAACTAAACATATATAGTTACCCTATTTACCAGTTTCAAAAATAAAGCTGTTTGCGCACTATCAAGCAATTCAGTTATACCCGAATTAATGATTCGATATTGGAAGAATGAATCAGCCGAATTTCATGTTGTGGCATTAAACTTCAAGGAGAACGGGTTCCAGCACATACTCTAGACCCGAAGGAATCAACGTCGAGAGCAGTAAACACTGTAGCAATTTACTCCAAATGAATATGTCTACCAGGTAGCAAGATAAAGGGGTATATATGTATATGTACAATACAATGAACGATTCTTCCTAATAAATTAGAGTTTGCAAAAGTACTCATAAATATTAGATCAATTGGCTGAGAAACAAGACATATTTAGCAAGATTTGTGTGGGAGCAATTTGGTTCTCTCTCTCTCTCTTCTTTCATGAATTTTCAAGAAAACTAAATTATACATTATAATTATTTATCTTTATAATTAAACATGGTACTTACAACGATAAATATTATTTTTTAAATGACGAAAAACAATTCGAAAAGATTTAAACGCAAATAAAATCCTGCTCAGTACGAGAAGCGGAGACCAAATATATAAAACACGCTCTGTTTGTCAGCTATGAGAAGCAAAAAGTAAATAATTGTTTATGCTGAATGATTTTGCCACTTACAGTAAATATATTAATATTCTTAAACGAAAACGATCAGGAAATTAGGCTTTCCCGAAATAATTGCTCAAATAGATGTGTACAACGACTGTCTAACCAAGCAGTGTTTCCATAGAATGGAGGACATATATTGTTTTAGACGATAATATTTATAGATTCTTGAATACAGTACATGCGTAAGACCGAAGTATTGTAATGAAACATATGTCTTTAATTCTGAATGATGCACTTTGTTTCGTCAAAAAGTATTGTGCTATACAGTGGTTTATAAAATTGACGATTATATTGATATTAGCAAGTTACACTGCATGCATATCACGCGTCAACATACCTATTTCCGTTTCAATGTCATATTATCTTGGTAACTATTCAAAAGTGAATAACATCACAATGCCACATCGCAATATGTAAAACAAATAGTAAGGTACATGTATTTACATACGTTTGTAGATAATATCAGCAGCTTCTATGCAACCTTTTGTGGTTTGTTTGATGAACATGATTGCATTTAAATGAACATGATTGACGAGCCTCTCTGTTTTCAGTAAATCTGCATGAAAAGATTCCAGGTCTTCAAATAATTTTTCCTTCATCTCATCTGGGTTGGTCATGGTGGGTACATTAGTATATTTTTCCACTAACTAGTGCATTCCTCATTCAAATCCATTGGTACGGCTCCTGACTAGGTGTGATCAGATAACAAACAAATCATCCGACGTGCCCCCCCCCCCCCCAGCCCAACAAAAAATTAATTTTCTCTCGTTTATTTGTTAATTACATAATTGAATCTTCACAAACTCTAGGTTTCTGTGAATTATTTCAGCTTATAAGTCAACACATTTCATAAGTTACATGATCTGTAACATTCACAAAATTACATACACTCTGCACAGCTGTGCCTTTAATATCGCTCTTCTTAACTTGTGATACTGCAGAAACGATAGAGCTACGATGATATTTTGAACTATTTTGAACACTGGCTTTTGACAAAGAAGCGAAACAACATCCCCATTTTTTATGTATACCGTCCATTCTGTACGTTATCCTCTTTTCTATTTATTTGTTACCCACCTCAAACTCTAGTCTCCAATATCCATTTGTTAAACTATATGCAACGTTTCGCGATGATAGAATATAATATTCATCAGTTAAATTGATTTTCTTAACAACACAAGTCTATTGTTGTGATTCCTGATCCTATAGTTTGTTCTCTTACGTCTGCCCTTGGGCGTAAAATGTTATATGTAACAATCTCACATCCAGTAAGAAACAACACCGATAATAAAGTATATATGAAGACGAAATGATACACTAACTTTCTTATGAGTCTTCTAGCATACCAAAGTATGAATGCTTTGATCATTAGCACAATAAGCCCTACGTATAAGATATACACAAATTGTGGAGCAGACACATTATCAAGAACTAAAATGTTTGTGCATGAACCAATGTCTCAATAAAAACTTGATAGTTTGACCATTTGATACCCTCTTGAATCAATACGTTTCCTCATTACGTAACGTGCAAGCCGTGCACAAAGTTGGTCCATGTTGTGATCTACAAAAAATAATATTATATGAACAACACTTTTCTCCTTTCTGTCATAATTACAATGACATGTAAGAACAAAGCGATACAGTCTTGTCCCATCCTAATTGTTAACTACTTATAAGGACTGTTAACAGTAGTTGGTTGATATTCTATCAGAAGAGAATTATGAATGATCTGTCGCCATAAGATACTATTATTTGGCAGGCGTAACAATAAAGCAAACGTTAGCATTAATACTGTGCTATTTCCCCGCTCGTACACACATTCCTAACTTTGTGGATATTTCTGTCGCCTGTTTTCCGCCGGCGTATTGAGAAAGATGTTTATTTTAATAATAGTTAAAGGATGGAATGTAAGATTTGAGAAATTATATGGAATTTATTTTAACTTGAATAATATTTAATTATTACAATATTTGGCTTCTGGCGAGATGTGCGTTTGGTAATCGTTTGTGCCAAGATGATTGCACTAACCTGTAATAGTATCAACGCTGACTCCATTGTTCGCACTAATGTCACTATTAATGTCAAGTTCACAATCTCGAAGAAGCTCGTCCTTTTGATGCGGCCTATAACAGAGCTACTAGAGGTGGAGACCAAGACGCTCAGCATCAGGTAAGGAGGGGGCACATACGCAACATAGCTTCCATAACTTGACAACAAAACTGTTGGAAATGCGCTGTCAACAGCGTTCCTGGCAAATAAATGCCCAGCTCGGTATCACTGCACCACGTCACATATTTGATGCCTTCAAGGTTGTAACATGGCTAACTAAGCATGAGCCCAATCAGGTGGTATGTTCATAAACTCTGCGTCACTGTGGTGAACCTGCGTCTCAACAACCACCCGCATAACGCCGAACAATTACCTTTCTACTATACCAAGAGGCACTTGCAACGAACTTTCACGAATTTAGACCAGCATGTGCCGCTATTAAAAAATGAACTTACAAAAGCTTCCAGATAAGCGAATGAGAAATTGCCAATTTCCACTCAATATACGCTCAGCCTAGAGCCGCTAATTTAGTCCGTTGTGGAGATGTATTTCATGCCTATATCACGAAGATTGATTTTGCCAATTAAAGGGCTGGCAGTCCAGTCAAGGTAGCAGCTCTTGTCACGGTTCCCAAAGCTGGTCGCACTGCCCAGACGATGACACTGACGCCGTCACCAAACGAAAAATTGGTTTAGAAAACCAAAACGATAAACGATAGTGTTTGTGCCTGCTGGGTTGATGGAAAAGACACTCGACAACTTTCAAATTCTCTTTTCGGCACAACCCTTAATAAATGTCTGGAGCTTCTTCATCCTCAGTAACTAAACGTGCCAACCAGGTCGCAACGGACTCAAACCGTTGCCATTAACCTAGATACCTCATACACCTCGGGACATACTGGCGAGGGTCTAGGGCCACTGCTTTTAACATTCTACATACTGCCACATACCCATTTTCCTACTGCTGAACTGTGTTGTATCTTTGCAAGAGCCTACATCAAGTTCAACTAGCAGCATTTGCATTCAATGTGTCTATCCCTGCAAAAAATCATTGGAATACTAAATCCTAACTTGCAAACTTGAAGTTGACAGTCCCATATATATGGCGCGTTTGTGCTGTGAGAGACAGGCAGACTAAGACTTAGAGAGAGGCAGAGACTATTTTTGTTTCTCAATTAACAACAAAATTATAAATATATTTAGTCTGTTTGATTTTTTAAAATAAATATTCCAAAAATAACAAGAACGATTCTTTCTTGATTTTAGGCAAAAATTCAAAGGTTGTTCTACTTAACATTACGTGTAAACTTAAATAACTAACTTATACAGCCAAAAGTTTATTATGGTATGCATATCTAGAGCTCTTATATCGTATTCAAACAATGAATGTAGATAAATAACAGAAAGAACTTACTGAAAAGCTTAAAAATGTATTTGTTTTTTAATTTATGAAGTATTATCCAATTCGCAGATAATTATTCGTATTTCAGAACAAGGAAAGTAGTATATATGTATTCTGTTGTCTCTCAGATTGACCGCTCTTTCCAGAAGTCAAGAAGGCTTTATATGAGCAATTTAATATAAATAAATACCCGTTTGTACCATAGATTCAGTTTACCATTTACTGGAATAACCACAAACTAAGAAAGGGCTCCGAATGACCGAGTGGTCTAAAGCGCTCTCCGTTACGGATCACCGCCATATGACCTCTGTCTGCATAGGTTCGAGTCTCATTTATGGCCAAGGTGGGTATGTGAGAAAGCTTACTAGTAGCTTATCGTGGGTAGGTGGTTCTTTCTTGGGGCTTTATCCGGATTCTTCCTAGACCATTACTACTGGACACTATATATAGTCTATCTTGTGCTGAAAAATGGCATTAAACCCTACAACAACAAAATATGAATACATTATAAGGATTCACTCTTTTCATTACGGTGATTTTGAAAGCGTGTTTAGTACCACTGTACACAATTACATGTTAATTTTAAACCATCAATGCTAGCAAATGTTAATTTCTGTATGAATCAAACAAAATGGTGATATAGTACATACCAAAATCACACTCCGATCATGTTTCCATTTTGTATTCACTTTTGCACAAGAAGGAAAGTCATCCACTTGTTTGTGTGCTGAATAGGCAAATGTCCGTTTAGTTTACGTTGTGATAGCTTGGCTAATGTATATCTTCTACTGGTATAGTGCTACTCTGATAAAAACTAAATTCTAGTACATGTAATGACAAATAAGCCCCTTACATGTCATATCATCTTGGCAGATGTCCAAACATTAAGTAAATACCTGTTCAGACTACTTATCATAATAGGTAAGATATATGCGGGTACATGCATGTACGTATGTTTTGATATTATTGTTATATAAGCAACCGTTATAGGGCTTGTTTCGTTGACGCTGTCGACACGGATATTTTTCATTGTACACCTCAAGTCGACATATAGGGTAGGATCCAATAAGCACAATAGAAAGCTATATTTTGATATGAATGAGGGGAATTATCGTAATAATATAATATAACATGATCTGTTACACATTAGAGATATGTTATAAATGATATGAAGTTTCCTACACCTTTGAATTGTTTGGGACATTTGCTCTAAATAATTGCTGGCCATATAAAGTTTAGATACCTCTTTCTCTCTCTCTCTCTCTCTCTCTCTCTCTCTCTCTCTCAGTTATTTATGAATTTTTTCTATACCTTGTGACTGTTTATATTGATTTCCAAAATAAATCCATTTAAATTTTGTCACCCAAACAATTTATGTTACGTCACAGACGCACATTATTGTAACTGTGTATGCCAACTTATCCGGTAACTCCGCCATTTTTAATTGTAAACAATGTCTTTATTGGAGCTCTCTTACAAATTAGTCATCTAGAAAAATACAGATATAGAAGATCACGAATCAAAGAGCCAGTCACTGCTACATATTTTATAAAGATATTTATTTCGTCATTAAGTAGTTAATGATTAATATTTGTTTTTCCTTTTTGAGTTAAGAACCTTTCCAGCTGATTAGACATATGACTTGCCCGATCACTAGATATTTTTGCTCAAATTATCGTATTTTGAATTGAGAGTAAGTATCATTACATCTTTGTTGTTGTTGATGGGTTTAACGCCATGTTGCTATACATGAAGACCAGTATTAATTGTAGAGGAAGAACCTTGGAGACCCATGAAAAGCTACTGGCAAGCTTTCTCATATACCCACATTGGCCGATTCTGAGACTCGAAGCCACGCCTACAGAGGTGAATGGTATTGATCCGTACCGGACTGCGCTTTAGACCACTCGGCCATACATCTTTTTAAAAATGCAAACAATAATGTATTACTAGCCTGGCCATTATCTCCCGCAGGAAGTAGGTATATTACTGTATTATTTATTTAGTTTAGTCGTCCACATAGAGCATTTTACGTCTACGTGTTCTTCTGATGGCGTTGCTGATTTTCTAAATACAAACTGCATAAGCTTTATAACTCAATCCGGGACTCAATTATCAGCATATATATGTATTTGTGCGCGAATGATGAACACTTATTCCGCCAAGGAGCTCAAGCGGCAAAACAATTAAGAAATTCTCATACATGCTTTTCTGTATGCATGTATGTATACATATCCTATCTATGGCTATTAAATTATATGATAAGTTGAAACAAAACAAAGACAATTAAAAACAAAACATACTTTGAAATGTTAAGTGTGGTATTATTATTAATATTAGTAGTGGTAGTAGTAGCAGTGTTAACATAATCTCTACACTTATTAGTAGTGTATGCTGTGAAAGCTGCAGTAGCATTTAAAGAAGTAGTTGAATTCATAGGAGAAGAATTTACGTTTTTGCTACGTTGTACACATATATAAAGCAAATGGTCGATTTGGTTTTAATTGTATCTGTATATAATCCCTTTTGGTAACTGATCCGTATATCAAACGCACATCCCACATCTGTATTTCTATAATACCAATTTAATTATATATCAAATTATAAAGTACATACCTCCGTAATGTGATGGGAGAAATGAGCGATTGCTGAATGCAGGCACAGACAGGCAATTTTTAGATTTCAGGATTTCCATTCTGGTTTGTTTGATTAGGATTTTTAACGTAGCTTTAACAATTTTTCAGTCATATGGCTACGATGTCTGCAGTGAGGCAGTTTATAGTGATGTCTAGCACTGAGACATCATGCCGCAGACATGTAGCATGATGTCTCACCTAGTCACATTATCCTGACACCAGGCCGACCAGTCCTAACACTAACCTCTTAATGTTGAGCGTCAAGCGAGGCAGCTGTTAGTACCATTTTTGTAAGTCTTTGGTATGACTCGGCCGGGGATCGAACCGACGACCTCCCGCTTCCGGGGCTGACGCTCTAACCACTAGGCCACCGGAGCGGTTATTTTCCATTCTGGAAATTCGCATGAATTAGTTGGCGTGTATTCAGACTGTCGTTATAGCAACTGTTCAACCAGTTGTAGAGTTTGAGAGGGAGGGTTAACGCCTCAATACTCTGGCAAACGACTCATCCTCTTTTAATAAAATATGAATACCTGATTTATAATGGTAATCTAAGCATCTTTCGATATATATATATATATATATATATATATATATATATATATATATATATATATATATATATATATATATCATTCGCATACCCTTATGTTGCTGAAAATGTATAAAACAAAATCATAATAAATACATTTTGTTTCTCAGTTTTTGACATAATTTGAATAACTTTCACTGGCTGTGGAAATCATACAAATTTGGGTACGTGATCATGTGTAGATCACAAACTGTAACTGGACGTACTGACGACGACTATGCCAATCAACTTTTATTTGTTTCTTAACGCATCTAGTGGAGCTGCTTCATAAGATGAATGGGGGCTTCATCTTTCTAGCCATAGTGGACAAAGTCATGCCTAGCGGTCTCCACCTCCTATACTGTTGTTTCAAGCCATGCTAACTCTGCGCTGGTCGCCTGATACCCGGCTAGCGTTCGAGTCTATTTGTATTTGTCTTTTTTGTTGCGCCTACTTGATTTGAGCATGCCATTATCTTTATTTGTAGTAAACCCATTTTTGTATTCGGTATTACAAAATCCGTAGAAAATAGTAAAGTAAGTACACACAGGTTTATTAATGGGAGTGTATATAGTATATATGTTTTATTTCATTCACTTCCGCAGCTGTAAGTGGATATATACTATGATTGCAGCTTTTCTACAGTGCCTTCTTATCTTGTTATATGACCTCTCTATGTATCTTGTTTAAAGGGAGCAAGTAAGGTAGCCAATAGTTTAAAATCTGGCCCTGAACAGTACTGCGTTTCAAGCATAATTAAATCCGACATTTTCTTTCAAACTAGTATGTTTCATGCATGATTAATTGCTACGTAGTATAGTCCTTGCAACCATTCTTGAAAATTGATTAAGGATGCATGCTATACTAAACTATCTTTGCAAAATATTCTTTTAAGTTATGGAAAGCCAAGAAAAAATTTAAATATCCACATGGTAAATTATTTTTCAGATTACTTTTATCCGTTTGAACAATTAGAGGTCATTGCTAAATTACCAGTCATTGTTTGATAGTCACAGAAGGTTCCATTAATACCAAGATTTTATTCACAAATACAAAGTTGGTTTTAAGATGTTAAAGCTATATATCCTCGTGTACAATGAAAAATGTAAGACTTTTAAAGTACAAGTGGCGCAGTCATGAAACAGGATATAAACACAAGGATATGAACACGATCACTGTACACCCCTGAAAGAGTGGGAACATGTGGGAACGTGCGTATATGGAGTTTGCAAAACTTTCATCAAAACGGAAATAATTTGGTCCAGTGTATATAATAGGGAAGATATATATATATATATATATATATATATATATATATATATATATATATATATATATACTACCTTTTATAACTAGAATCCTAGGAGCCAACATTTGCTGTCAACCTGACATTTAGATTTCGAACAACGATTTCTGGAGAGTTTCAATTTGACATGTTCGGTACAAAGTCAAGCTTAACCTTAACATGTGTGAGAGAGAGAGAGAGAGAGAGAGAGACAGAGAGACAGACAGACTAACCAAATTTCAGTTTTCAAAACAAGAAGATACCCCACCTCATCGTAAACCATTGTATTTTTTTAGCAAGCCTTTATAACCTTTAAGGCCTTTTTATGTCGTCTATACTAAACGATCCCTTACATATTAAATGCCCTCGACTAAATAGTGTGCGACATGGAACGGGGTGCTACAACTGGGGAACGTATGCACGATTTGTCTCAAAACCAGACATCTAATGGCTTGAATTAACACCGCGAATAATTTTTAAAAGTGGTAGATCAGTGAGACTATTTACTGCTACTTAGAAATCATTGCGCCTCGTTATGTCCATATTCCAGTCAGTAAGAATATTTGGGAAATTAGGAGAACGATATTAAATATTTTGGCATATGCTAATGTGTCAGTAAATGCCACCTCACGATATACACCTTTGATGAGACAATCGGATTAACACGACTCACACAAAAAATCAGGATGTTGATATAAGACATGGGGTCTACAAACGAAACATCTTAAACGTAACAAAAAAGCAATAAAAGCATTGTGAAACAAAGATTTCAATTATTTTAATACAGAAACAACTGTTTCGTACCGCAAACCATAAACCTAACATAAATACATTATAAATAGTCATTGGGATAACGGCATATTGTACACATAAAATAAAAAACACTGACTGCTAATAATTAAATTCTTTTATACAGGTAAAAACAACAATCACCAAAAAAAAACAGAAAACAATGGAATACATCCGATGCGCTCAATGATAAAACGTGACAATTTTCAGCAAACATTTCTGCATAACATTTCTCTTTTAAAGTTCATACATGTTTCCATGTTTGTCTATACACATACAAATTATGTATCGTACTGCTAACGTATACGACAAAGCGATACATCTTGTTGTTGATGTTGTTGTAGGATTTCACGCCTTTTTTCAGCACACGATTGGCTATACATGGCGGCTAATATTATTGGTAGAGGAAGAAAAAAGGGAAAAACCCCGGAAAGGGCCACCGATCCACGAGAAACTACTTGCAAGCTTTTCAACATACCCACATTTGCCTAATTTGAGACTTTGACCCACGCAGAGAAAGAGAGAGAGAGAGAGAGAGAGAGAGAGAGAGAGAGAGAGAGAGAGAGAGAGAGGTGAGATGGAAGGGATCCGTAATGGAGATCACTATAGAACGCTTGGCCTCTCGGAGCCCCGATAAATCTTGTAAGTAGACTTTTTTCTGTACTGATTATATTGTATACGATGAATTAAGCATGTAATATGAAACTTTACTTGAAAAGACAGCGCACATGACATCTGTAAAAATCAACATCAAGCATAACATTCCAAACTGTTTTTATTTCTTTAGCCATGTACCCTACCTAAACAAAACGGTTGTTAAAAAGAAGGAAACATAATAGCACTTTGGAATTATATATTATAATAAATAATTCCTTCATCAACCAAAATACAATTTTCCTAGAACAAATAGGCTAGTGATTAAGTGGTTTTAACATGATGGGGATGGGGTGCAAAAGTGTTTTAAATACGGCATATACTAACTTTAATATGTGATTTATTAATATGTCTCTCTCACTCTCTCTCCCACTCTCCCTCTCTCTCTCTCTCTCTCTCTCTCTCTCTCTCTCTCTCTCTCTCTCTCTCCGTCTCTCTCTCTCTCTCTCTATATATATATATATATATATGTGTCTGTCTGTCCGTCCGTCCGTCAGTCCATCAATCCATCCACAAACCCACGCACCCTACCACCCATCTATCTATCTATCTATCTATCTATCTATCTATCTATCTATCTATCTATCTATTATTGTATGTATATCTGCACATATATATATATATATATATATATGGAAGACATTGGGCAGCTTATACGTTTACGCTCAGAATTATAAATTGATAATTGTCTGCATACCTAAGTTTGTATAACATTTCACTTTTAAAGTGCCTCTGTTTGTCCGTATACATAACAGTTACATATCGTTCTGTAAACATATCCTATAACAAGTTATTCTGAACATTTTCTACGAAAATTGATGGGAAAGGTATAAGGTAATGTAATTTAACGGCCCTACATTTCCATTATATTGTTGTTTGTTTTTTTTTGTTGGAGAAAGACAGAGCCATACTATTTTGAACGTTGTCTTATGTCAATACTTCTTATATTGTACACGATCATTTGGCTGAATTGAACATGTAAGATAATATTACACTTCAAATGCCAGTGCACATGATGAAACATATAAAAATCAATATCACATTTAATGGCATGTATTAATGGCATTTTATAAAATGTCTTTAGTCATATGCCCGACATCAATACCTAACGAACAAACGGTTGTCAAAAAGAACGAGAATATCTGCACTTTAGAAAGATATATTATAACCAAAGTTTTATTTTGCAACATAAATAAAATATTTTCTTGAAACATATAAGTTAATGATACACTGGTTTTACATGATAGGAATTGGGTGCAAAAGTGTTTAAAGTACGGCTTTCACTAACTCTAATATTAAATGTATTAATATGTGTAACTATCTATCTATCTATCTATCTATCTATCTATCTATCTATCTATCTATCTATCTATCTATCTATCTATCTATCTATCTATCTATATACCTATCTATCTATCTATCTATCTATCTATCTATCTATCTATCTATCTATCTATCTATCTATCTATCTATCTGTATGTCCGTCTCTCTGTCTGTCTGTCTATCTGTATGTATGTTTGTGTCGGTCTGTCTGTATGTATGTATATCTTCATATATATATATATATATATATATATATATATATATATATATATATATATATATATATATATATATCGTGTCTATCTCTCTGGCTGACTTACGCAGAGAGAGAGAGAGAGAGAGAGAGAGAGAGAGAGAAATGCTATGGTAATGGTCCGTAACGGAGAGCACTTTAGAACACTCGACTACTCGTGGCACCGACTATTCTTGTAAGTAGACTCTTTTCTGTACTGATTCTATTGTATACGATGATTTGACTGAACTAAACATGTAATATGAAACTATACTTGAAAAGACAGCGCACATGACAACTGTTAAGGTATAAAAATCAATATCACACGTCTAGGCAAGCATAACATTCCGAACTAACTGTTTTTTATTTATTTCTTTAGTCATGTACCCTACCTGAACAAACGGTTGTCAAAAGGAAGAAAAAATAATAGCACCTTGAAATTAGATATTATAATGAAATATTCCTTCATCAACCAAAATAAAATTTTCTTAGAACAGATAAGCTGGTGATCAAGTTGTTTTAATATGATGGGTATGGGGTGCAAAAGTGTTTAAAGAACGGCATTTACTTCTCTCTCCCCCTCTCCCCCCTCTGTCTATCTGCCTGTCTGTCTGTCTCTGTCTGTCTGTCTCTGTCTCTCTCTGTCTGTATCTCTCTCTCTCTCTCTCTCTCTCTCTCTCTCTCTCTCTCTCTCTCTCTCTCTCTCTCTCTCTATATATATATATATATATATACATATACTCTATGCATGTCGGTATGTATGTCCGTCCGTCTATCGATCGATCATATGTATCTATCTGTCTATCTATCTATCTATGTCTATATATATATATATATATATATATATATATATATATGAAAGAACAACAAAGAAGCCGTCTGCAAGTTAAGTAAAATGTTCTTAATTAGATAAAATAGCTATAAACTAGATTGGCATTATGGGGGTGGGGTGCACCTGAAATATCCCAATAATTAATATGGTTGTGAGAGGACAGACAGGAAGACATTGGGTAGCTTCTAAGTTTAATTTTTCTGTTTTATAAAGTGATAATTGTCTGCATACTTAAGTATGACTGTCTGTCTACCTGCCTCTCTCTCTCTCTCCCTCTCTCTCTCTCTCTCTCTCTCTCTCTCTCTCTCTCTCTCTCTCTCTAAATATCTATCTATCTATATAAATATATATATATATATAAAAGAACAACAATGGGGCCTTCTGCAACTTAAGTAAAATGTTCTTAAATAGACAAGTTAACTATAAACTAGTTTGGTATAATGTGGGTCGGGTGCACTTAAAATTCCCCAGGAACTAATATGTATGTCAGACACCAGCCATGAAGTCAATGGTATTTGCTTGTTTATCCGTACACATACAATTTATATATCGTTCTGTAACGATAACCGACAACACGTTCTTCTGGACATTTCCTACGAAAGTTGATGCGTCAAAGTAATGTAATGTCAAACTACGGCCCCACATTTTCATTCTAATGTTATTGTTCTGAAGGAGAGAGACAGAGCCATACTATATTCAATGCTGGCTTCTGTAAGTACAGCTTATATTGTACACGATAATTTGGCTGAGCTAATCATCTAATATAACACGATACGTGAAAGGACAGTGCCCATGGTAAAACTGACACGGTAGAAAAATCAATAACACCAGTTTTGGCACGAATATCGCACTGGCTGTTTTTATATTTTCTTTACTAATATACCCTATAGCAATAATTAAAGAACAATCTTGACAGGAAGAATATAATAAAAACGCCTTGAAATAATATATTATAAACAATGAAGCTTTCTGCAATCTAAGTAAAGAATTCTTAAAATATAAAGTTATTTATAAACTGGTTTTGTATTATTAGAGTGGTGGGGTGACCAATGTTTAATGGGCAGTATTCACAAACTTATATAGGGTTTATTACACACACACACACACACACACACACACACACACACACATATATATATATATATATATATATATATATATATATGTATATATATATGTATATATATATATATATATATATATATATATATATATATATATATATATATATATATATATATATATATATGTATGTGTGTGTGCGTGTGTGCGTGTGTGTGTGTGTGTCCCACCAGAAGATAAAACGTCCAAAAATGGTCAATTGTCTTTGACTTTGTGGGGTTTTATTTTCATTGTCAGCTGTCATTGTCATACACAATTTAAGCTGACAAAACTACAGGTAATGCAGCGTGATATGTTTTTCTTCAATCATAATTAAATATCTTATTGAAAACGATGACTGATTTGTTATTCATCTGATAAGCTTTATTCTATGTCCAGTTATCCGATATTCTACGGGGTCTTAATTGCCTTCAGTTGTGTTCGGCATAAACGTATGCTATGTTTTGAGACATATTGGCTATTTCATCATTCATGTCCAATGAAAAGACACTTTCTATATATTTTTTCTTACCTATACACATTACAAATGTTTTAACACACAATTAAAATATTTTAGCTCACATGAAAACATTAGGCCTCTTTTATGAAGATATTGTTTTGACGTATATATCTGAGTCAATGCCACTGTAAGGAAACTTAATCTTTACGCTCAACAGACATGCAGTTGGAGTCAGTAACATCTCAAATACTCTACCCAGCAAACATATGACGTTGAATAGACGTTGAAAAGACGTTGTACCATGACGTTGAATAACCGTTGAATTTTGGTTTTAAATGAAAGTTTTTTAGACGTCATTTTATGACGTTGATTCAACGTCATGTTACAAACCAAAATTCAACCCTTTTTCAACCAAAATCCAACCATTCTACAACCACTTTGCAACCAAAATTCAACCACTTTGCAACCAAAATTCAACCACTTTGCAACCAAAATACAACCACTTTGCAACCAAAATTCAACCACTTTGCAACCAAAATACAACTGGTGTGCAACTCAAATACAGACTGTGCAAATATTAGTTTCAAATATTTGCACTGGTATATTCAAACCTGTTCCTTTGAATTGACAAAACAAAGATAAAATTTCCATTCAAAATAAATTTATTCTATAAGCAAACACGTACATAATAAAAGTCAAAGGATAGTATAATTGTCAAATTTATACAACATAATATTCTTATGCTCTGAAAGAAACATGTTAGCAAGGCAAGAAACAGCAATCATTTTTAGCTGGAGGATCTTCCCTTACCAAAGTTACCATAAGCTGCGTCACGGGAAAAGGGACCTCAAGACGACAAGAAACCCATCGTTAAATTGTTGCTCGTGAAAATATTTTTAGGTTTATACCTTATTTGTTTTAAGAAGAAAGTGAAGATAAGATAAGATAAAATGATACATTTTTGGAAAGGTATTTCAAAGCTGTATACATATATAATAAAAATGATTATTTACCTAATGGCTAGAAAAAGATATAGCTATTTAAAGAAAAATAATATTTTTCTAATCTCCAATGTTTGAAAAAGGCTTACAGCTACAGGTACCCCCCTACACCCAAATTTTTTACTGCGTTTTATACACCTTTCCCAACTTGAGGGAACCCTGTCTCAGATTTTTGATATAGGTCTTTATTTATTTTTATGACAATTTAGGAGGGTATTCCCCTGTCACTTCACATAAAAAAGGCAATAAAATTAAACTAAAGACATATATCAAAAATCCTCAAGTATGGAATCAATGGTGTATAAAATGCAGTAAAATGTTTGTGTGTAGGTTGTTTCCCGAAGCAATTAGTTTTTTTTTTAAATTAGAGGATGGGAAATAATATGTTTCTATAATGACCTACAGTCTTCGAAATTAGCATTTTCAATTTACCCGCCTGAAAATTGGTATATACATGGAAATCATATGAATAAAGAAGATAAAATGTCTATTTTTATTTGAAGTTTCATGCAGTAAAATCCCTTTAGTATTGTTGGAGTTATTTAAGGAAACTGTATTTTATAAAGGGAGGTAATTTGATAATATTGGAGGTAATATTGGAGGTAAGGCTCTTCCAGATAGTGGGTGTATCATGTCATATTATGGTAGGATGAATCATTTCAAAATCCCTTGATAATTGCAAAAAGTAATGAAACCTAGAGCAAATTGTAAGTTTAAGTCACAAATGACGCTTTCAACAAAGACCATGTCAAGCAAGATATTCATCAACATTTACATAGATCTATATACATCTATATACAAGCTTCACAACTAACATCTGCAATTAATCAGTATTTGTACTTTTTCTTGCGAAAGTATATAAGTCCCTTAATTCTCAAAACCAGTGCTCTGTAAATTAATTGCACTGTTTAATATAAAGCAAGTCCATGATTGTATGTCATCAGAATAAGATTTAGTCCCTTTGGCCGTCTCTAGATTTTCTTCCAGCCCCACCTCGTCTGTCCGGGGCATACTTGAGGACAGACGCAACAGCTAGCTTTACTTCTTGCTCTGATGCTGTCGGATTGGATTTCATAGTACTAGCTGAAAAGGTTCAAAATGAAAGAAACTACTTTATGCCATATTGGATATATTACGGGTCACAATTGTTAATTTGTTTTGAATGTTGGGAGATCATGGTGTTAACCTCAAAGAATACCTGAAATACTTGAAAAACAATTACTTGAACAACATTTCTATTTAAAATATAAATGGCCTTACAATATGAACAAAATCTAAAATGTTACTAAAATACAAATCAATAAGTAACACAAGAGTGATGCACTGTGATCTGACACCAAGGTAGAACCACCAACCTTCTATAAGCGACTAAAAGCCAGCAGGAACCGAATGGCTTCCCACTTGAAGGATTGCAAGCCCAGAGCGAGGTTTGAACCTGCAGTAGTAAGGGGCAAGTGATCTCAATTCAGAGACTTTTAACCACAAGCTATGCTGGGGGCATTGTATGCTTTGGTCAGCATAAAAAATAATCACTGAATAGGTAATAACATTACAGAAATAAAGAGAATCTACTTACCTTGAACAACATCAAATAAGGCAGTCGACTTAAACGCCCGCTTCCCATTGTTCCCATTCATATTGAAACCTGACATCACTTCGTTTGTCATCAACCTGAAAACAGTTGCAACAATCGATTTAGTATAAATATGTGGAATAACTTGCTTGATGACAATTTTACGTCTTGTCTAAATTGTGTGGTGTTATAACAGGATGGAAAGTGTGTGTTTGATAACAGAGCACAATAATTATTTATCTATACAAGCAGAAACCGTCAAAAATAATATCTTTATGAACCCAAACCACCAACATGATAACATATATTATTTATAAAAAAATAGTCATGTCATAAACAAAATATAATGTTCATACTTACTTGAGCAGAATCCTTTTTACTGTATCTCTTACAGAGGCACCACCAACCTTGGACATTGTTTGAACCTGTTATATTAAGTAGAAATAGAAGAATTTGATTTTTATCCAGTGTGTCTATGTCATTTTTAGATGTTACACAAACACGGCAGAATCAGAAATGAGGATATATAAAACAATTTTCTAGCTTCCAAGTATAATAAATATCATACATTAGTCATCTACAATTTTGAAAATCGAGCGTCAGTCAATTTATACAAGTTTTTCAAACGAAGTAATACATATGAAAAACATACCATCGACTTTCTTTTTTCTACATCTCTCAATGACTGCTCAATGTCATGAACATCATCAATACTTTCCGCCCTTGTTACTTCATGGTCATCTCCAATTGACGTCGTACTGCACCTGTTCTGGACCTTCTCACTTAGTTCCCTAACTAGGGACCTTACGTCCGTCAGCATGAACATGACTCTTTTCTGAAATTCTATACAAATAGAAGTACTAGCTATCAGTATGGGACGGTAATTAATAACTTAATCATATAAAGCATCTTATATTAATTCAGCTTACATGACAACTGAAACCAAAATAGCTGGTTTATTTTGTGTAACACCTCCTTTACTCCAGGAGTAAATAGCTATAGCTACAGATACTATTCAGTATGATTCATGGCAATCTGAATCAGTCTGGAGTTTTCCATATGGTAGTCATGAATAGGCATTTATTACATGCCTAATTTTTTTCCCATTGACTTACATTACAAGTGAGTGTGCGATCAATTCCTATATCAGCATTGTAAACCGATTACATACGGTGGGTAAATGGACCTGCATATTGCACATGATTGTGTACACGTCGATTTTATACGTTGTCAAAACAAGTTATGACGTTTCATTCGTGGAAAATGTTATTGCGCACCGAAGTTAAGTAAGAATTGTTTTTAAGGAGGTTTGTGAAAATCTAATTAAATATTTTGCACCAGAAATAAAACATACATTAAAATTAAGCATTTTATATAAGAGGGCATGTAATAAAAAGTTTATTGAATGTATATGGAGAAATATGCACTCTTCTTCCGCGGAAATATATTTAGCTTCTTACGGTCGTGCAATATTTTCGCTTAAGAATGTGCAATATTTTCGCTTAAGAATTTGTGCATATTACTCCATATATGTTCAATAACCTATTAATATGTTACTGTAGCTGTACAAATTAGTATTTAAATATGTATATATCAGTCACAATTTTACATTAAAAAAATAACGCACTTACTGGCTGTTGGCATTGGATAAGCACCATCACTTGTTGTGGTGCTCGCTGCAGTACGTGTGTTTGTTGTGGTGCTCGCTGCAGTACGTGCGTTTGTTGTGGTGCTTGCTGCAGTACGTGCGTTTAAGGTCAAAGATGGCCTTTTATCTTTTCTGCCAGAGGTAAAGTTGAGAGAATGTGATCTGGACCGGCGTGAACTCTCCCTAGACCTGGAAACACTTCTCTGGATTAATGGTGATCTAGATCTATATGAGCGGTCTCTAGATGGTCGGTGGCTGCCTAAAGACCTGCTTCTGTTTGGTGATGGTCGGTGGCTGCTGGAAGACCTGCTTATGTTTGGTGATGGTCGGTGGCTGCTGGAAGACCTGCTTCTGTTTGGTGATGGTCGGTGGCTGCCTGAAGACCTGCTTCTGTTTGGTGATGGTCGGTGGCTGCTGGAAGACCTGCTTCTGTTTGGTGATGGTCGGTGGCTGCTGGAAGACCTGCTTCTGTTTGGTGATGGTCGGTGGCTGCTGGAAGACCTGCTTCTGTTTGGAGTTTGCATCTCTGGACAATGGGGGTCCGACTTTCCAGCAACCACCTTTTTTGGTGGAATGGGTAAACACGGCTTTTCCCCTACAGAAGAATAAATCAACTCTTATTTAATGTATACTTGTAGGAAACTAATGCACTTTTAACAAGAGCACCGAATACTTTACAGAGTTGTCTCCTCTGTAAATAGAAGTAGGTCATCACATTCTTCAAGTGTATTGAGGTTCAAATTGAAAGCTTTGATAGTGCTTGAGAAATTGACAATTTTAGCAAATCAAACCGACGCACACGCGGACGACAGAGTGATGACAATAACTTGACTTTTTTTGAAAAGTTAAGTTAAGAATGCATTTCCTTAAGAATGTTTTAAAATAGCTGACATAACAAAAGTATTTTTTTACCTTGAAAAAAATGCATTCATTTATTCACTTTGTTGGGATTAACACCGCATTAAAACATATTTATTCAATCCATATTAGCAACTTTTTCAGCTTCCTAGGTGGAGGAAGATCAAGGTGCAGGGAGCTGAAAGATTTCAACGCCCAATAGGAGAATCAAACCTTCAGTGGTGAGGGGAAAGTTGTTTGAGGTCAGCGACCGTGTCATGGAGGACCCTTTATTAAATGTCTCACATAGTTATAAATTTTAAAGTTCTTAAGTGTTAATAAGAACTAACAGCTACTTACCCGTAGTCTTTTCACTTGTCTTTTTTGTTTCACTTTTCTTCGACTCACTGGACGTCATCTCATCAGTGTGTCCTGTGTTTTCCTCTGCAATAAAAAATTAACTAGGTTTTTGCTATTTGTCAATCAGTGTTCCGCTGAGACATGGCTGGCATGTAATGTGCTCCGACCCGGGATTGAACCAAAGACGTATGGGTAAGGAGTCAAGAGCCCTAACCACTTAGCTACAGATGCACATTTTAAACTCAAAATATTGTATAAATACTAAAGTTCTGATTAAGCCAGTGCTAGCGTGTGAGAGTGCCGATATTGCTTCGTTACCACTCATGAATTATGTACTATGAATAAACCCAATCAAACTGGATCTGCTATTACTTAAGATCTTCTTATAGTCTATAATCATACATGGGCCCGGTAACATGGTACTGGCACTGACGATAAGCTGACTGCAACAGCTCTCCACATTCTTAATATCAGTTAGCAACCTTCATATTATCATAAAGAACGAAATGGATATACCAGTTCTTTAGAAAAATTGTACCTGTAACAAAATCATGAAACGCCTTTTTCTTTGGCCTTCTTCTCAAGGCTACCTCCTCCTCATCGTCAGACTCCACAGTTGTTGTGTCGTCGTACTGTTCACATTCTAGTCTTTTTTCTAGTTTTAAGAACAAATTAATTATAAATAATATTAAAATATAGAAGAAAATATACAGTATAACTTAAATCTTTAGTCTGATATTAGTGATAATAGTTAGTACGGTAAAATAGCAATTATAAGATGAGTAACATTTAATACGAGGTTTAGGTAACCGTAATAAAAGTTGAAAGGAAAAACAATGTAATAATTTAAATTATTGTATTTAGTTTGGACGTTTTCAGACTGACTTATTCAGACAAATGTATTTATGTTTGTTAACACAGGTGACTGCTAACGACCTGTGGTCAAATGCAACTGTCATGATGATTTGATTAGTCATAAATTTGTAACATTCATTTGATTCCTATGGCAGGAGTTGTTACAAAAAAATAAAACGCATCATTTACCAGATCTTTTCTTTATTTTAACTAGCTTAAACATCCTCCAGTTTGCGGACGGCTTCAATTGATTATTCAGTGCATTCTCAGCACTTATACCGGGTGGCCAAAACACGTAATCATCCTTGACCCAGTTTTGGGGTATGGTTCCCTCCATGTCTCGAACTCCCTCCTTCCATACCGCTTTGACCCACATTCTGTAAAAAATATTCCAAAAATGTTGTTTTAAACGACGTCTATTTTAAACATCGGCTGACATTAATTAGCACATTTACAGAAGTAGAAAATATAGTACCTTAGTTTGCAAAACAGCTTGAACCAGACCAGATGCCAAGTTTCTAATTTGATTCTCTATAAGCATGCAAAGTTTAAGAAAATTTGCCGTTTTAGTACAATTTTTTCTTCTTTGTCTTTTTTTGGTTGCATGGGTTTAACGTCGCACCGAACTATATTTAGTTAGTGCATTTGGCGACTTTCCAGCTCTCCTGGTTGAGGAAGACCCCAGCTAGGTGTCCCTTCGAGCATATTTCATCACGAGCAGGAACCCGGGTAGAACAACTGACCTTCCGTAAGCCAGCTGGATGGCTTCCTTACATGAAAGTTTGACGCCCCGAACGAGGATCGAACTAAAATCGGTGAGGGGCAAGTGGTCTGAAGTCAGCCACCTTAACAACTCGGCCATTTGGCCGCATGTTGACAACTACCCAAAACATCTTTTATTAAGGATTGAGAAGAAAAGCATGCATACTTATAGTTTTGTTGAATTACAATACAAACATGCAAATTGCAATAGGCGTGTTGGCTCCATGCATTTTATATCAAGCAAAATAAGTTGTGTTCTACTCTGAATTAGGTAGATCACTGAAACAAATTATTCTAATTAAATAACTCTCTTGCTGCATAGGTCATGTTCTTAAATTTCTATCTTACCTTACTTTTCCAAACCATGCAACACAGATACAAGGACATTTCCTCCTTCGACGGGTAGACAAACTGTCTTTTTGTAGAGGTCTGTCTTCTCCACAAGTTTTCTCTTCATTCTGCATTGTCTTTTCACGAAAATGATGTTGATCAATTTAGACTCACAAGGAACAGTGAAGTAATTCTCGGCCTTATCTTGATGCAGGACATCACAAACCAATTTTCCATCCTGTCGCTTCTCCTTAACGAACGCGTAACATTCGTTACGCAGAAGAAAACAAATATTTCTTTGTTTTATTGAAATGTGTGTAAACATGGGCTGCATTTCTAAATTGGAAGTTTCCGATATTTCTTTTTCTGTTAGTCTTTTAGCAACCTGAACTATTGGATTTTTGGCATTCCTTACCAATTGCTTGATTGAATGCAGATGATTTTCGTATGGAAATGCACTGATCTCATTTAATGAACTGTTAAAGTTACGGGCATCATCTGCTAAGTGTACAAGATTATGCACATTGTAGCTTAAAAATTTCTCTGTATATAATTCTTTACTTTTGTTTACAAAGTACCTTAATAGACTCTCTGCATAGTCCATGTAGGCTGATCTTTTATTAAAATCTGATTCCAGTAAAATGGAAATTGCAACGGCCAAAGTGACAAAATGGTCATACATTTCTTTTGACAGAACTCTCTTTAAAACAATGGGACCTGTATACAGCAAAAACTGTCTTAATTCTGTTGCTTTCCAGCGTTCTAATTCAAATAGTGTTCTTGGCTGACGAGCAATTTATGTTGGCATTTTTCCGGTGTAACGCAACAAATGTTCTGATATTTGACTAGTTTGTGTATGTGATAACTTGCACGCACTTGGACCTTGACGAAGAAACCAGAGTAACCTCTTTACTACCACAAGGCGTACCAAATGCATATAGTCCAAGCTGAAACTTTTTACGCAGGACACATTAAAGTCTACTAACGGGGTTGGTCCTAACTGGTGATCTGTATACACTCTAGCATTAAAGTTTTCATCAGTTCGGAGCTGACAGTCTTCATTTGACTGACAAAAAATGACTCTGTTGTCTATCCAATACCCTCTTAGAGTACACCTCTGACAGGAATAATATCCAGTATGACCTTTAATGTTCTTCAAGAATGCCCTTGCAGGTGCATCGCATATAAATGCATTGACAGTAATAAGATAATGTTTGTCCTCGAAATTAATTCCGTTTAGTTTCAATTCAGACAGTTCCCTTAGAAAGTCAGACAGATATTCAGGGAGTGAACTTGGCTTAGAATTTCCATAGAATAATGCCACTATGAATGGTCTGTAAGTTCCGAAGCTACACAGAATACACACAAATTAAGTCCCAGACGATTTGAACAATGGCACACCGTCAATATTAAAGTTTAAGCTGATATTTCCCACAACACCATCAGTTTTAAGAATTTTTCTACCCCACTTCTTATTCCAAAATAAACATATTTTCCACCACATCTATCTTCACATTCAACATTTTTAGGGGTTTTCAATAATGATCTTGCATCTTTTGGGAGTTCTTCATGTCCTTCATCTCCTAATATCTTCAGGATTTCATCAACACTAGATTTTCGCATATTGTTCTTTGTTGCCCAAGAAGCGATCTTTTCCCGAAAAGATTTCTCATCCTCCCTTTCTGACATACCGGATGCAGAATCAGAAGATTCAACGGTATCGCTAAAACCAAAATCAACGTCACCATTATCGGAGGAATCTGAATCAGTAGTCACTGCATGATTATCTGAGGAGTGTGATGTACTTTCCCTTTCAGTATCTCTTCTTTCCTCTACCTGAACATCAGGTGCTTCATCCTCACTACTGCTGCTTGCAAGTGCAATTGCTGCTGCCTCAGCATGACATTTTCGCCAACGTCTCAAATAAGCCATTTTTCTAAATTTAAAATGAACAAGCAAATTCGTTGAATTGATATTCCCCGCCAAATAAATATTGTTTATTGATGGGTGCAGAACAAATGGAAAAGTGCATTTGAAGGGCTGTGCCTTTTCTCACTAGTAGAGATCTATACACATATTAAGTTTCATGTTGAAATCTATTATAGTTTCTGAGATATAGCCCTGACAATTTACAACATACAAAAGGAACAAAGGGCAATAACTCTAAACTAGGAAAGTGTACGGTTAAGGTTCTTGCACTTTGCACTTCTCCTCAGCAAGATCTATACACCCATGAAGTGCGAAAGAGCTTGGGATGAATGGGCATTTTTGACGACAATTTCTTCCGATACATAATCTTTAATTTCTACCCAAAACACCACGGGGGAAAAGGGTTTGGGACAACTGTTGTAGACAAATTTAAGATTTTCCCAAGAAATGGTCATTAATCAACGAGAAAATCGACTTGAAAAAGTGAACTTGACAGCAAGAAGCCGAAGCCGTTCGAAATTGTGAATGGGTCCGGTTAGCGGTACCAGTTATATAAGGAAAAAAATCGCTGTCATTACCTGAAATCGTAGTTTAATGTTGTTTCTTTTTTGTTAATTGGAATTTCTCTTCTCAAACCGCCTTTCGAACCGAGCTCGCAAATTTAAATGGCCGACTGGTAGTTTCGCAGCATTAAAAATTGTATGTTTTTGTAGAAAATAAGCTATAAAACAGCAATTAAATGTAAATGGCAGAAAGATAATTTAAATCCTATTCATTCAACATTATATTATAGTCAAATGAGGTATAAAACAATCACTTCAAAAAATTCGAATATTACGTAAAGCGACACCTATCGGTAATATTAAAACTAGAACGCAAGGGACACAATCATGACAGATCTTGTTGCGCTATTTTTAGAACTCCCTACGAAGTTTCCGGGTTTAGGAGAGTGTTTAAAATACATTTTGGCACTTGATGAAATGATTCTAGACATTTCTTCAACATAGTTATTTTATGACCAAAATACAACGTCGTATAGACGTCTTTTCCCGACGTTGTTTAAACGTCGCCATTCTAACGTTGAATCAACGTTGTATTTTGGTTGCCGACGTCGCGACCGAAATTCAACCAATATTCGACATCTATTCAACGTCGGGTGTTTGCTGGGTAAATACTTTACAAACTATAATTTATGTTTTTCGGATCCAGCTATTTTCTTATCTGACTAAATAGCTCTTTTTATGTCTGGACACTTCATGTCGGTGAGTTAAGGGCTAAACTGTCATATAATCTATTTAATCTTCATACGTTGTTTAGCATTTGTATCGTACTTAGACCACATGGAAGTTCGGGGTCACACGTAAATAGAAATACCGAATGTTAGTCACTGTGTTTACTAGCTACGCAATTAAGCATACATAGCAACCTTTGTAAGCAAGCTTACCACACATTTACTTTATTATCTTTAAGTAAGGCACTTGTTAGGTTGTAGTTCACAAAGCTGTTTATTGGAAATAATAAGATCAGTTTTCTTACAACCTGTGTTTTAGACTGTATTAGGCAAATGTAAATACTTTTACATTCTAAACTGTACAAAATCTACGTTTAACCAACACCTATTCAAGTTTGAATCTAATCATTGTCAAGTACCAGACATAAGAATAAAAACAAACTTTAACAACAGTTAATCTGCCCTTGAAGAAGAACTATTCTATAAAATTGTACCTGTACTTGAAGTTGACCCTGATATCTTATTATTTGTAATATTCATTGTCATTGATGTCATAGTTATTGTTATTATTTGTTGTTACCATTGTTGTGTGACAGGAAACGAAAAATGCCAACCATTACAGTTGCTACTTGAAATCAGGTTCGCGAATCTTACAGTCGTGCGCATATACCATAAGACTAAAGTGTATGGACGGTCTAGAGTACTTTGTAAGTTTCCTCATATAATAATACCCTTGCATTTGCTTTATTTTATTTATTTACTTTCGAAGAAAGAATTTACCTTCTTCGTATATGTACATAAGCGTCCATATTCTTGCATTATATTGGAAATGTTTTTCTTTTATTTTATCCAGTTAGAAAATGTGTATTGCTGATCGATGGACAAACAGAACGTCCTATTCAATGACCTTCAGCTGTACGAACTGCAACATCAAATTGAAACCAGTGTAGTTTTAAATTTCTCGTTAGTGTTTATATTAGTCACACACCCATAGTGATAGTGAAATGTATTGAAGCGGAGAAACAGATCTGAAATTACAAGACCAAGAAAAACATATGACTCGCGAAGTACACAACCTGTGTGTTGTCGTGGAATCTATTTGTGGATAAGCAGCGGAAACAATTGTAGGCCTTAATGTGGTGGATAGTGCTTCATATACAACTGTCATCACTAAGCCTGTCGGTTATAAGAACACAAGAAATCCATAACCGAAATAGAAACCTTTCGACGACTCAGCATGTAGACACGGAACACAAAAAATAGCTGAATTGCATGCAGATAAGATCGAGCAAACCAGTAATATCATAAATGAGATGCATGAGGTCACTCCTACCAATCACTACTTTCAATCCACGAGCCCCTTTCGGGGTTGACGAGCAAAGCTTGCACAAGATCATAATGACAATCGCGTGCGCATGCGTGTGCAAAATGTCCGCAAATGGATAGAGGTCTTGGATTAGCGGTCATTATGGCGAAATATGAATTCAACACGCACTGTGCTACTCTTCAGGGCTTGCATTTGTTGTCTCGTGAGATTACATGTTTCGTGAAATATTAGAAAATGCAATATATTTTGACCGATTATGCTATACTGATCTTATTCTTTTCAAAACTTGCCCGAGTTGTACTGTTTATATTTACATACATTTTAATGGCTTTTAACTTAACTAGCAAAGCTCACTTTTAGTCGGCAAGTAATATCTAGAGTGAAATTTAATATTAATTTATGTTATCTAACTACTGTAAATACAGCAACAAGAAGTAGCATTTCAAATGCTCTAAACGTAATTAGTCATATACGATCCTGACTAGAATGTAACTAGCCTTGGAGTGAAATTATTGACTCTGATTGATTGTAATGTACACGATATACAAACACAATGTACCAGCTCAATGTAATTGAATCTGTTTCGGATACCATCAAGGGAGGTTGAAACCCTGTGTACTTTGGCTAACGAATAGCATTAACGTATCAACATATATTTCATCTAAATTGCTGATATTAGCATTGTATAAACAGAACACAATGAGCATGTGATAGGTGAAGTTCGTTTCCTCTAGATACTTCATGGGTATATACTGTTTAGATACTCCATTATCTATTTCTCTTAGGTGACTCGGTTGGCCAGTCTATAGTGCTCGAAGCTATAGGCCTCTTTCCGAAAGTCGAATAGGGATTTTTCTACGCCAATATTTATCACAAGCGCAATCAATGTAGGGCAAAAATCAATAAATGGTTATTAGCATAGTGTATGGTCGTGAAGAAAGACTCAGACAAATTTGTAAAGATTTGACAAATGTACACCGTTTACAGAATTAGAGTGTTTGAAAACCGTGAGTGAATATTTAAACAACATCCATTGAACATAAAATTAGATACCAGTACAAACCGAATCAGATAGAACCATGGATGCGAACATCATTTGTGGGCCCCAGGACAAATTATCCAGGTGGTCACTATACAATAGAAATTAAAACAGCAGCACACCCGATTACCTTTGTGGGTCCATATAATTGATGGATGATCCATTTCCAAAAAGAGTTGGGTGGGAGGATGTACGATATTATTATGTGGCCACAATTACAATTTTGGAAACAGCATTGGTTAAAAGAGAGAGAGAGAGAGAGAGAGAGAGAGAGAGAGAGAGAGAGAGAGAGAGAGAGAGTAAATTGATACAGTCACACTTGTATATTATTTCCATTTTTTGGGCTTTCATTTTTTAAATTACAGGCAAATCAGTGAGGAATATAATTGTTTGATATGTGATATGCCCTATTTTTGTCTTCTTTGTTAACTGCAAGTCAGACAATTTAACTTTTTAATTCATTAAAATGCAGTCAAGCGGAGGGTCGATAAGAAGAGAATCAATATACAGTAACACAAAGCAAACGTGCCCATTTGTTGTAAAACAATACTCGAGGAAAATGTATTGCTCAACTCAAATATTTGCGGGCTGGCATATTACTGTTTTCTGCTATCTGCAGCGATCTATAATGACTGACACTGTTGCTATATTTGTGTAAGGCATGTAGGTTTCTTGAGTTGACCTACATTACGAACGCATGACCGTACCGGATGCGTCTATAGGATAAGTTTGACACCTCAAAATTGTATCGGAAAATGATAAATTGATCACTGGTATCAAACTTCAATCGAATGTCGGGCTTAGTCAATGATGGTATATGAGAAACCTTGCCAGCGGTTAACTTGGGGGATTTCCCATTTCTTACATCGCCAGTTATACAGGCTGCGATATATAGCCTATGAAACCATAACAGCAACAAAGCTATATCTTTCTGTTTTATTTGATCTTCGCTCTCTCATTTATTTTACAACATGCTAACTTTGTATTTAATACAACTTTGATCGTTTTGATGCTTGTCCTTGGTATGACGTGTTTGCAATGAAATTGGTTTCTGTTTCATTATGGTGATAACATAGAAGAACATGTTTCCACCATTACCTCAAGTAAAACAATCAGACATAACTCCGACTAGGTACGGTTGAATGGAATTTGTGTATATTCTAAAACGTATATTCAGTTGCGATTCAAAATGCATCTTCATTGCCAGTCTACAGGAAATTCCAAATCGAATGTCTAAAAATTAATGTCGATCACCTAAATATTCTTAACGATCGATATTCAGCTAATTTCAACTAATTCAGAAATGAATCTATGTTAAGGAAACTAACATGTATTCCAGTGTGTTTCAAGGGAGTCAGTTACCACACTTGCTGTACTGTATTTATTCATATTTTGATACAGGAAGTTTAATACACGAACCGTATTTGAAGTGTTTAGCTCCATGACTCACCTAAGCAAAGTGAAAATATCGTATATGTCGAGATGATATCATATCCGTGTTCTCGGTTTTCCTAATAACTTCGTGAATCATATGCAATAATGACATTTACCTTCAGGTATAATTTCTAAACAATATGTAGCACCCCAACTCACACATACACAAACTATTTACTCACGAAAACACATGAAAAGGAAAGGCAAAAAATAAAAAAAAAACGTGATAGGCTGTATGTTGGCTGCAGTTTGCGAATTCATCCTACGAATTTCAAGTTCACACATTTCATTATCAGCATGTATTATCCTTGATATGTATGGTCAGTGTACTGCCGGGCCCACTGCGGATCTAGTTTCACGCAGTGTTAAGTAAAGGAAGTCTTAATATTCAGACAATACTGCGAATTAGAAGAAGGAAACAATCTTCGCAATTTATGTCAGGCCAAACTTTTTATATCACATGGGTGTTTAATCTCATAAATTATGGTGCAAACTATACTATTCCAATCTGGTATCATATCATGGACAAGGCGTGACGCTTCATGGTCTCACGTCGTTATTTTCATTTATTTTAAATCTTTTTAATATTTCTAGTGTATCGTAATTTATTCTTTTATTTATCTATTTATTGTTTCAGGGGTGAGGGAACGTTTACAGGGAAGATCAAGGGCATGTTTCAGACAAATTTCATTAGTATGTCACTGTGTGCAATACGAAAGTTAATGCGAATTTTCATTGACATGATTAGCATAATAATTCGTCTTTATAGGCAAGGCTAGTTTGTGAGCATTACTCACAAAACTGGATTGACAAATATGTGATCAACGTGTGCAAAACAAAAAAAATATACGAAAGAACGTTCGAGTCATAATGAACCAAACTCATACGACAAAATTATGTATCTCTCAAAAAAAGTATATTCCTTAACGAGCGCATATAGAAGCAAACACATATTCTAAGCATGCTGTGTTGCGTTAGGTCTATAAAACGTTCAGGCTAGGGATTCTTTTTATATAATTAATTTATCAATAGTGTTGAGCGTATTAAAGCAATTACTCTAAAATTAAACCGTAACAAATTGATAAAAGGGGATTAGCAACGAGTCTAGACAATTTAATTCATATATTACCCCGAAATGAAAATATCCGTCGCTTAATAGTCAAGTGTGACTGAGGCAACGTATTTAGAGACATATATAAATAAGATATATATATATATATATATATATATATATATATATATATATATATATATATATATATATATATATATATATATATATATATATATATATATATTAATATAACGACATTAATGTTCGCAAATGTTTTGTTGTCTTAAAAATATTGAACAAAGTGATTATGTACTACATACCACATTTTTATGAAAGTCTTTGAGACGGGAAGGTTTTGAAAAATACTTTTTTAAAATAAAGATTGTATACGAAACTGAACATTTTCCTTCATAGAAGCAGTTAATTTATTGATGCTCTTATTAGATAGAACTCCTATTTAAAAACGTGTCGTCCACTAGGGAATTGGTAGAGCTGGGTACAGAATTGGGATATGAAGAGGAAACTTTTAGCACAGTTTATTAGGAAAGAACAAAATAAAGAAAGGGAGCGATGCGCCGAAGAGCGTGAAGCCGAAAAGGAAAATCTTCAGTACGAAATATAACAATTAGAACTAAGCGCGCGTATCAGAAAGGAGAGATTTAAGGAAGAGCGCGATAAACTAGAGTTAAGCGCGCGTATTGGAAAGGAGAGAATGCGGGAAGAACACGATAAATTAGAGCTAAGCGCGCGCATTGAAAAGGAGAGGATTGAATTGATTATCTGCACCGAGAAGGAAATAGAGCGCGAAAAATTGGAGCTAAGCTCGCGTATTTAAAAAGAGAAGCTAGATTTAGAACGGTCTCGACTGGAGAACGATAGGGCTTCGCAACCGGATAAATTTTAAAAAAAACAAAAACAACATAACTTCCATCATTCGAAGAAAAAAAGGATGACTTTGATAGTTACCTGTTACGATTCGATAGATATGCTACTGCGCAAAAACTCAAAAAGCAAGATTGGGTATTACACCTTAGCACTTTGCTGAAAGGTAGAGCTCTAGAAGTGTACTCAAGGATACCGAGTTGAGAGACAGCGAATTACGATGTGTTGAAAGATGCATTGCTAAGGATTGAGCTTACTGAAAAGGGTTTTAAGGATAGGTTCCAATTTAGCCAACCAGAAAATGGAAATGCTTCGACCAGTTTGTATATAGGATATATAATTACCTATTCCGTTGGTTACCTTGCGGGGGAATCGCAAAGACTTATGATGCGGTATGTTAATTTCTCATCAGAGATCAGTTGCTAGCAGTATGTAGTAAGGAACTATTCCAATACTTAAAAGAGAAAACTATTCTTAGGGCCAGTGAAATGACTAAACAAGCAAATGTATTCGCTGACGCACGCGTAGGGATTCTGAATGTCGTAGCCCGGGATACGAGAGGTTCTAAGGAGAGTAAGCAGGTGAAATCGAATAGGACTATTTTAGGGAAGAGTTTTCCACAAAACCAAAAAGGAGGAATTAGGTAGGTCAGATCAGACGGGACCTAGAAGTCAGGATATAGAAACAAAACAATGTTTCAAATGCGGAGAATTGGGACATGTGTCTAGTGCGTGTCCGAAGCGTAAGAGGGATTTAACCAAAACGGTAGTGGTTTTGTATATGGTACGTTCATCAGCTTGTGTGGAGAGTGATAGAAGTAGCACCAGTTAAAGTATGTCAAATGTAGCAATACAGAGCGAGGGGTTAGTGAACGGGATTAGGGCTTCAGTATTTAGAGATACGGGATGTAATAATATTGTTGTTAAGCATAGTCTTGTCAGGCCAACTCAGTACCTTGGAAAAACAGTGTCTGTCAGAATGATGGATAATACTGCAGTATAGGTGCCGACTGCATGCGTCCATATCGAAACTCACTGTTGGACAGGCGCAGTGACAGCGTCTTGCGTAAAATCACCGTTGTATGATTTAATCGTAGTTAACATATAAGGGGTATTGAATCCCATATCGCCAGGGATAGCAATGACCAATAGTCCAATCTCCATGGCGATTGAAACTAGGTCGCAAGTTGCAGAGATTAAGAACGCTTTGCCAAAACTAAAAGTACCCAATGCCATACCAATGATAAATAAAGGGGCATTAATTAAGGAGCAAACTAAAATCGAGTCGTTGTCAGTAATTAGAAGGAAAGCCGCGTCAGGGGAAGGTCATTAAATGCAAAGGCGGGGGTAGCCATAGATACAAATATAACACCAAATAGTTTACATAGGGAGCATACTACTCGTGAAGGGAGCCGATTTGCACAGGTTGTGGTGCCACATAACTAGATACAGCATGTGCTGAAGTTAGCATACGACCGAACGATGGGGGTCATCTGGGGTCTACAAAAACCAAAAACCGAGTATTTATGGAATTGTATGGCCAGATGCACACGGTGATGTAACTAGGTATTGCAGATCCTGCGACATTTGTCAAAAAACGCAATATAAAGAGAGAGTTAAGCGCGTACCTATCGGTAAAATGCCCTTGATTGAAACTCCATTCAATCGCGTGGCGATATATATTGTGTGTCCGTTATCACATCTTACAGATCAACATAATAGGTACATCTTGACCATGGTAGATTATGCATCCAGGTACCCGGATACCGTCGCTCTACCATTTATCGAAACTGAGCGAGTGGCCGAAGCCTTAGTGGAAATGTTTAGTAGGCTAGGGATACCGAATAGATTCTGACAGACTGTGGGTCACAGTTCACATCAGAACTCATGGCAGAAGTTAATAGACTTATATCGATCAGGCAATTATGGACCACTCCGTATCACTCAATGTGCAACGGGCTAGTTTAAAAGTTCAATGGAACACTCAAGCAAATGTTGTGACGGATGTGCGCAGAACGTTCGAACGATTGGGACAGATATCCTCCTGCAGAATGGTTCGCATACCGAGAGGTTCCCCAAGAGAATCTAGGGTTTTTGCCTTTCGAACTCTTATATTGGAGAACGGTGCGAGGGCCGATGAAAATTCTAATGCCAGCTATGATCGGATGAGGCAGCAGAAGACAAAATTCGAACCACATACCAGTATGTGTGTTATTTGAAGGACAAGTTGAGGGAGACTGGTGCAAGAGCCCACGAAAAGTTAAGGCAAGCTAGGAGTCGCACAGCTCGGTATTATAATTCGAAAGCGCACGATAGAAAATTCAAAAAGGTGGACAAAGTTTTTGATTTTACTTCCGACTGATAAAATCAAGTCAGTTTTGTGTGTAAAGGTCCGTATACCGTCGTAGATGAAAAGGCAAGGATGGGATATACAATTGCTGCATGGGAAAACTCCCGCATGTTTCATGCTAACTTAATAAAACTCTATTGCGATCGAGAAAATGCAAATACAGAACAGGGAGTTTTAAATGTAGTCAGTGTAGCCATCATCAAGGCTGCGGAGGGACAAGAGTCGATTCCAGGGCTTAATTTTAATTTATTGCTGGAGTATGAGATGGGGAAGACTGGAGTCAATGTGGGTCCCGATTTTACAGAATGTCAAAGAAAGGGGGACCAGAATCTCGTTGAAAAATACCCAGACGTATTTTCCTGACAAACCCGGTCAAACAGATATTCTAGCACATAGTATTAAACTTACGTCACGTGAAAAAATTCGGGTCAGATCGGTTACCTTATGCCTCGTGCATTCAGAAAAAGGATATGGGGCGGTGCTATTACAAAAGCCGGGTGGAATCAAACTAGCAGTCGCCTACGCCAGCAGGAAATTGCTTACAAGGGAAAAAACTTCTCGGTCATAGAAAAAGAGTGCTTGGCAGTAGTCTGGGGAATAGATACGGAAAATGTAGGTGCGGATTATCTCAGCAGAAGTTGAACCATTTTTTTAATCATATCGTTTGATTTCTTAATCTTAAGAAGTAGGTATACTTTTATGGAGGGAAGAGGTGTGTTACGAAATACCTGAGTCGGCTTAGTTAGCCCACCATACATTCCAGTATTATTAAGGTGTCTTGTTTCGCACGCCATAGTATTTTTGTAAATATACTTCTTTGCATCGCTTAACGCCTTCACTGCTTGCGCGGCACTAGCGTTTTACATGTCAACGCGCACGCCTATATATACTATGTAGGAATCTTGGCTTGGCAGCCACTAGAAGGAATCTCTTTGTGTATTTAGCTATCGGGCGGAATTACCATTATATTTATTAAATTTGAGCCAAGGAGTTGGGTGCTTTATATGCTTTCTAACCAACTCTGATTTTAACTAATATACAGTTTCGTAAAACATGATAAATTTTGTATTATACGTTTGCGTTAATTTATTGTACTTGTACTTTAGTTCATCAAAAGTATATGATTTCAGTAATTTGGTTGCGAGAGATATATACGATTTGGAGTATTAACAGGATATGAACACATGTACACACTCCTGTTGATAATTGATCTGGTCGCTATTATAACTAATGTTGAAGACATATTATGTATGTATTAGAGTTTTAGTATATCATATTTCTATTGTAATGGCACACCATTCCTACGTCACAGTCGTACATGAAGGATATTTCAGGCGTGTTATATTAATCCATGTGTAACCATCGTATGTTTTAATCTAGATACACTTAAAGCAGACTGATTGGAAACTTGTTAAGTTTCATATTTTCAGCTCACTAGGTGTGGATAACTAGATGAGTGAATGATTATGGATAAACGAGTGCGGGCTGACTAAATGTAACCAGAGGCCGCAGCCATTATGATGTTAGACCGCCAGGAAAAGCCCACATGTAGGTGCATGAAAGTTTGGAAGGTTGAAGTGACCGTGCCGGAAAGCGGGTCAAGAACATTACCCAATCCCAATGTTAAGTAAACATTGGATACGCATATCATGATGTTGTTGTAGTGTTTCGTTATAGTGTTTGACTACAAAAACTTGACAGTAGTGTTGTAGTCGAACACTACTGTGAAGTTTTTATAGTCAAACACATTGTTTGACTACATGAGTTTAATACAGTAGTATTTGACTACATGAGTTTAGTACCGTATTAAAAAAGTAAAAAGAAAATAATGTGAGTGAAAACCGATATATACAGAGAGAACATGTAAATACATGTGTATTTCGTTTTTTTCAATGTATTTTGGCGTTTGTACAGAGTCTATATCCCCGTTTGTTTGTACCCCCTGCCGATTTAAGTAACGAAAAGCATAAACAAGGTAAAAAGTCAATAAATCGTAACTCAGTTCATTCATTGATTTATAATGTCTAACCCGATTGCGACCAGGGTGTTCAGAACACCTTTATCGTCTGCGCGTTTCCTGCTTAATGGAAGTTTCCATACTAACACGACACCATATTACATACAATTTGGGCAAATCTATTTTCCGCAAAAAGAGCGACTTCATTGCTCCTATTTGGTTACTCCCGGATACTTCCGTAAATTACGGTTAGGTTAAGAGTTCTATTCCTTTACCACCTGGACAATCTACCTTATATGCGTATATATGTGAATTTATGCATCCGCCCCTTCTCTGAAAATGGACTTGTCCAGGAACTGGCAATTGATCTCGAGGATGATCATGGTTGATAGTGAAAACATCCGTTAAGCATCAGACGCTCAGACGATAAAGGTGGTTATGGACACACTGGTCGCAGTCGGTTTAAAATTATAAATCAATGAATGAACTGAGTAAGATTTATTGACTTTTTATTTTGTTTATGCTTTTCGTTACTGAAATTGGCGGGGGGTGGGTACTAACAAACGGGGATATAGACTCAGACTATAGTACAGTAGTGTTTGACTACACGAGTTTAGTACCATACGGTGTGACTACATGAGTTTAGTACAGTAGTGTTTGACTACATGAGTTTGGTACAGTACCCTTTGAGTCAAATTATTTATGTGTTCTATATCATGGGTTTATTATTATTTGGATCCATATTATGTTCCTTTTGTATTTATGTTGATGTCATGTTTCCTAATCATTAGTGTGAGATAATAATACATTTTCATTGTTACTCGCATACGTGTTTGTTATTTCTTGAACACCAACCTTTCTCAAAGGGTGTCAGCTCGATTACGTTACATAAAGACAAGTTTTCGTGTATATGCAAGTTGGTAGAGCCGCGAAAATAACCCAAACTGGCAGAGGTGAGATGTGAGCAAATTCGACAAAAAGAATTGGTTATGTTATCCAGTATTATAAGAAGGTCACCTTGCAGAAAACATTATTTCCTAATATAATCATCACGAACGTAATTCCTTACAGCTGGATCCACAAGTCTACACAATTCTGTATTACAACAGGTCATGCTATGAGCAATGCTTTGATTATGGAACTTCCTCTAGAATACAAGTTATTTTGAACAAAAATCACATTTACATCAACTGACCTTGGTCTTATGTTTCTGAAATCAATATGTATCTTTCTTGCTCAATGTATAAGACAGTCATAGACTTTGGTGGTAATATGTCGTCGATAAGTGAAATGTTTGTTCAAAAACCAGTTTCTTCTTTTACTCTAAAACTGAATTTGATCTTTGATCAATTGACATCCATTTATATAAAATATGCTTCTGCCTTGCATACAATACCTTTTCAGTCACAATGAATATCACTCTGGCACAAAAAGCTATAAACATCTTTCCTATCTTAACTGTAAGCTGGCAATAAATATATTAGCAGTGCACGATTCGGTTAGTAGTGTTATTGTTAGCAAATTAAATCGGAACCGAGTGATGTAAGAATAGACTCTCGACTAGTATAGGTTATGTATGTTTCAAAGTCATGAATATTGCAATTTAATAATATTAATAATGTAAAACGTATTGGCTTCATATTAAACCATCACAAACACCCTGCAAACAACCAATACCTTTTCAGAGGGATTATGTCGCTCGTCTGATTAATTGTTTAAAAGTTGCCTTTTTGATAATCACAAGAGTAGACTATAAACTAAACGAACTTGCAGAGAATGTTGCATTAAGATTATATACTCAGATAATATTTGGCGTCTGCGTGTACATCCGCAGTATAAACAGTTGTGCCAAAAACAGACGATCGCGTTTTCCCGTAAAAGCATACGATAGCGACAATTTTCAAGCCAACGCCACGGTTAAAGACAATGTAAAAATCTAAAATCTCGTCATTTGGATGCCAGCCATAATATCGTCACTAGTTGTCGAGACCCAAATGCTAAACTACATACAGGCAGTAGAGAGATACGAGTACAATAGCCTTCCAGGCGATAACCACTGTCTCTCAGGATATAACTGTCAACAGTCTGTATATGTGCCAAATGAATGTCCATTGGGATATCTATGTAACCAGGTAACCAGGAAAATGTGTCTTGCGTTATTAAAGAGGTGAAACTGTCCTGGCTGATGAAATCATTTTATACTATGATACGAACATCGTGGATTGATGTTACGTGTTTTGGCTCCCATGCACAATAACAAAGGGAAACGGAAAACAACAAACTTTGGTAAATTAAACAAATAAGGTTTTTCCCTGAAGAAATAAAACAAAAATACGAAGGAACGGTTTATGGAATCAAAGCCAAAGATAATCCACGAATTAAATTTTAGAAGTCTATGTAATGAAATGTTGTTATGTTCGAGTCCCGATGCAAATTGGATATGGAAGGCAATGACATATACTGTATCCTGTATTATAATACTCTTTTCTACAGTACATTGTAGATCTACAAGAAATGGCTCCGGTGTTTGAATTCCGAATTAAAGTACCAGAAATTTCTTTGTCTAAGAATTATGCATGAGCACTCACATATTTCCAGAGAAACAAATTAATCTTTCTGAATCCGAAAGATCTGAAGAAAACTTAAAACAAATCTCACGACCTCAATACTGAAACAACAAAAAGAAAACAATTTTACATCAAGTGTTTAAATGCCCAAACAAACATTATACCACAAACCATCTTTTTGAAATCTAACTCCAGTGCAATTTTGGAAATACTTGAATTGCGAAATAGAGGATCACGTGATAATGTTTACATCTTAAATTCACGTAATACCAATATGACCCTGATGAAAGCCAATTATTTTACTCCAATACCAAAATTCAATTAACGTTTACAACACAGTGATTTATGATTCCAGGTCAGAAATTAGCTTCATGGTTAATAAAAACAGCAATGAAAAGTAAACTGGTATTAGGTGCTTGTAATTAATTATATTGAATCGAGTTATTATTAACCAACCGGATAATGGAAGGGTAACGCCGCGATTAATAAACTTGACAACGCGGCAAAGGTCAAACATTCTACCGCGGTGGATTGGTTATCCAGGCAAGCAATATTGTAAATTTATATACCACCACCTAAGAAAATTCAATATGGGTCATTTGATGTTAGTGTCCCAAATGAAGTTCATCAGGCCGATATATTATTTCTGCCGCATTATACTGTCAAAAAACATGTTTACAAATATACGTTAACCGTTGTTGATATTGCGAGTAGATACAAAGAAGCTGAGCCGTTATCAACCAAGTCCTCATCTGATGATGTCTCCGCGTTTAAAATATGTTATCGACGAGGACCTCTAAGGTGGCCAGATCTCCTCCAAGTTGATATGGGTAAAGCATTTCAAGGTGAAGTATTGTCAACGATGAAGCAACATAACATTGCAATACGACTAGGACATACTGCAATTCATCACGATCAGGCAGTCGTTGAGCGGTTAAACAGAGCACTTGCGGACAAATTATTTCATTATCAGTACGCCAAATAATTCATCGATGACAAACATTCACGTGAATGTGTCAAGAGATTACCAGGTGTAATTGTCGCTCTCAAAAATGAAAGTACTCGAACCATCATCATCAAACCGGTTATCGCAATCACAAATAAAATTTAAACTGATCTCGCCGTGATTTGTCATCGCTGATATTATCTAGTAATGTCACTGTAAGATATTTGTATGAGCCTGCTGCAGTTGAAGGTGGTAGAAAGAGATCAACTGATCCTATATGGATCACATACTATATTTAGTGTTGTCACATCTACAAAAAAACCAGCAATCTATAGATTAGATTCGACTGCCCCGCAACTTGGATTTACCCATGAACAGTTACAGGTTATTCCCGATGGTACTCAATTAACACCGCATGAACTTAACTAAAATCATTAGCATTGATAGCAACTCGCCGAAGTTGATTTATTCTTCGTACTCTGGATGCTGCGAGATAAACTAAATTTAATCCATTCTATGAAATCATCTACGATCCAAACAATCGTATCAATTATTGTCAATCCTTGCGATGAATGTATCGTCATCGCGTTACCTAACCTCCATGGAGATTTGTCAGCGCGCAATGCTCTTCGACAGCGGTAATATTAACAGGTACAATATCATTTAACACGAGTGTTTGATTCTCCGAAGTTTCAGAAATGTCAACTTCGATGTTTTGTGGTCGTGTATCTATAGGAATATAACATAACGGAACCGGATACATCGGAATTTATTTATATGTGATTGAAATAATTTTACCTGAAGTAGATCTCTAATTTGTTTCTACTCTCGATAATCAAACCTGTTGATTTAATCGATGTTTCAGGAATTTTTCCACGTGTTATTTCACATTCAAATGTTTCCAGTTGTAATCTTATCGTGATTTTTAACCAGGTTAAGTCTGCGTGGCTTGATCGATGATTTGTGTTAATTTCTTCAAAATAATCTACCTTTTTTCAGCCATCGATGAGGAGATTTCCCAGTAAATGGCGGTGGTTGACCATAATCACCATACATTATCACAGTGGTGTTTTTCATTAATAACCTCTCTAAGAATAGTTTTAATATATCCACTGACACATTACATATTTCATCCCAAATAATTATTCTGGGAATATATTTCGTTCAGATTGGTTCAGGAGTCCAATCGGTGCCATTATACCAAAGAAAACTATGATACGTACAAGCGTTTACCTCTCTGGATTTCATCTTCCGGGCAAGACGATGTTTCGGAGTGATTATAATCATGTCATAATTTTTACTGAATAAATCGATTACTCGGAGCCCCATTTTTTATATTTCTCTGTATATAAAACTTCCCCGGGGATAGTTTTTACTGTTATTGGAAATCCTAATATATTTTCTAATTCAGCAACATCGTTTATTGACGCTCCTGTTTATTTAACCGATTCCGCCCATTGATCTATTTTGGATTTTGGATTGCCTCTACTCGGTTAAACCATTTCCACGATTTGCATTTTTAGAGGGTTCTATAACTTGTTGTGCTACACAGTTTACCGTGATGAAACTCTCATTTTGGAAAGCTTATTAATGTCAGGTTCGTTTATCGGATAAATCCCATAGGTCAGCGCGGTTACAGGGTACGCTTGATTATAATATCTGCTGTCGATCCCGGTTATCACACCTGGTTTAGTTTATTCTTCGAAGTCAACACACGTTCGTGATGATTGTATACTCTCCACTTTTCATCTTTATAAATTTTACTAAATTGTACTTGCATGAAATATGTAACCGATGAGTTATTTATCCTAGATAATTTTTCTGCGGCCCGCGAATCCGTCTTAGTTTAGTCGATACGAGGGGTTCGATACGTTGACCAAACATACAAAATTCGAATTTTGCATGTGTGATACTCTTTTGAATTGTTGACATCCACGAGTTTTTTTATTCTGCGATCTATGTTGAACATTCTTCGTTGGTAATAATGGGTTTTATTAGTAATTTTGGATATTCCCATGATTATTATAATTAAAACAAATTTTTAAATAAAATATTTAAATATATAATGAGCCAGTTCAAATGGTTAATTATTGGGTCTAAAACCCGTTGCGGTTAGTTATGCAGAAAAAAAATTCTGTGGAAACCATATGCAAAATATACGAAGAGGAAGCTCTAGGCCAAAACCTTGTATCAGGTACGGTGTTGGAGTACGATGCAAACTAGAGTTGTGTCTTGGTTGTGATGTTAAACACTATAGAGACCATAAACGATATTATGACATAGTTACATCACATAACCCTTAAATTAAGATTATACGAACTCCAAATGATTTCTTTAAAAGAAATAATGATTTAGAAAAATAAATTGTATTACGAATATATGAGTCACAACGAAATTGTTTATCATCCTATATATATTAACTACGAAGCCTTTTGTGATGGAACGATTTAAAACCATAAACGAAAAATACCACTCGGTCAGGTTAGTGACATGGGTTATGTGAGATAATTTTTTTTAAATAAAAAAAAACAATAAAAGGTTATAGTGCTCATAGATTTGTCTTGAAGTGTTTCAACGGGGTAATTAGTAATGGGTTCGTCATCGACCATATTAATCGAAATCCTCTTGATAACCACGTAGAAAATTATAGAGCTGTTTCTCCGACTGAAAACTGTTTTAACTCAAATCCTCAAAGGAGTATAAACCGTAAACCAAAACAAGCATTTGCATTAATGGATATCATCATTAAAACATTTCCATCAATATCTTCGGCTGCTAAATAGTTCGGTGTTCATTATAAGTTTGTCGTATACGCTGCCAATGACATAAGCAGTTCAACGTACTCAAAACAATTTAATGATTGGGTGTCATTTACATTCGGATGATTATTTTATTATACAAAAGTTATGATTTAGACCAACAACAAAAATTTGTATATTAATATGAACGACGAAATTATATCAGAGATCGCCGAACAGCTCGAAATTATTCAACTCGGTAAAAAATACTTTTAAATGATGACCACGGAAAAACTGTCAACAATGTATAACAAAGTGGAATATTATCGCGGGGTCGCCGAGAATTTGAAGATGAAAGCTCAACAATTATCCGAACTTTTTGATGGTAGCAACGAACAAGATTCCCCACAAGAATATTACGAAAATTCAATACTACTAGAACAAGTTCGTGAATTCGAGCATGAATGCATCATTTTATCGTTGCATCATGAATGGAAAATATTTTAAAAAACTTTTACTGCAATGTGCATTTGTAATTATTAATGATTACTTCTTCACGATGAAAATTATTCCGTTGTATAAACTATGCAACAACAAACGCGATATAAAACCTGCGATCTCGATGGCAAAATACACACTACAACGATTTTATGAGAAACATTTAAACCAACGTGTTAAATATATAATGAATGATGAAAATATCGCCCAGTTGAAAAGCGAACTCGATCGTGTACAACATCTCCATTACAGTAATATAATTACCAACGATTTTATCAACGTTGATTATAAGAAAATTGCCTACGCGGCACGATTAGGTCTACCAACATATAAATCCGAGTACCGGATAATGAAAATTATCTCCAGGGAACAAAATCGTATCATTTATAACAATAAATCCATCGAGGAATATTTCATCAGGGTATCTTTGATTATAAGAAACATTCTCAAGGCCATCGGAAATATATTTAACGAAGAAGCTCTCATAGATTACAATGCAAAAGAATTTTAAAAGAAATTTCTCTGTGTGTGAATCTCATCAATGTCAAACAATGTCGAATAGATACATTTGTCGGTTTGGGGGATTGTTGAAGTTTTTTCATGTCTTGATAACCCTCCTTCATTGTTTGATTACGTTCTATATCATATTTTATTTTTTCGTTCCATGATTGTAGTTTATTAATCGTCTCGATAAGTTTTCTTTATAGCGATTCGTTAACATGTTATTGTGTTGTTGATGTTTTGTAACTTCGGTCGCATTCTCGTTTTTGCGTTTTTGTAAATCGGTTATGATAGAGTAATATTCCTTGTTGGATATTTTCAACGCGGATACTTCCAGTTCATAACCAATCTCAGTTTTCTCCGCAGTTATTCTTATTTGATCAAGCAATGCTATTAAATCTGTTATCTTTTTTTAGCTCGGAAATATCTTCTCGGAGTTTTCATTTGTTCTCTCGGTAACGCTGTTCAGCTTCAAGAAATTTGTCAGCGTTGCCTTACGTTACAGCGGAAATTGGTTCCTTCGCCCATTTTTGATACAACCTGGATAATCCTATTTTATAGTCGGTAACGACCTCGACTGCTTGATTAACGCCATGTAAAGCTATTATCTTTTTTTTGTCATCGGTGGAAGTTAAGTAGGTGTTTTCATATAAATATGTTGAAAAATGTTAGAAAACAAAATACAGTGGAAATCACGGGACAGAAATTATAATGCAAATCGCAGAAACAAAAATTGACAGTAATAATTATAGTCAGTAATCGTAGAATTTATTTAAATTAGGCTTGATTCTTTTGTGATTTTGTTTCTATTTTTTTCGATATCTTTGATAATACCTTTGGTACCCCTGTTAATAACGTCAAAGATGCTATATTTGATGGTATCAATATTCCGCGAAAATATTTCTTTAAGACTTTCCAGAGATATACACGAGTGTGTATAATTTAATATCTGATTGCGGTTACATGAAATTACTGTAACATGATCACGTTGAAGTTGCCCCAGCTGGTGCTCCGTCAGTAGAAAAGTTTTATTACCAAATTCATCGATCGCTATTTCAAAATTTTCTGTGATAGTATTTGCAAATGCATTTCCGATTGCGTGTTCGAGTTGTTTTTTATCATGGATATATACTCGTGCGTGTTGGTACCTTATTATTATAGTGTTGTAATTTTTAATTACTGCGAAAATCCTCAAGATTGAAGTCTATGACATAAATCTTAAGATTTCACGTCAAGAGTAATTTGTAACTGTTCATCTCGTAAATCGATTAGGCTGGAATTCTGATCGACGAGTTTAAAATTTATTTTTGTTATCCAGTTATAAATACACGTCAAATACTCTGAATTAATTGGTGTTTGTACGATCAAACTTCCAGGAGGATTTCTGAGGGGACAATTTTTATGGGATATAACTCTGATCCGCTTCCTTTGACAATGCAGTATTCGCATTGTAGCTTCCGTCGATGATATCACATGAAAAATGTATAGCGATCACCCATGAAATATCAACGTTGTGCGGTGATACATGTCTACCGGTTGCATCAAGGGACTTATTGTATATGAGATATCTATTTGTGGCGGGAATATCATAGAGAAGTTCTGAATTGTCCGAAGAAAATTCCTTCTTCCACGAGGTGAGTATCAAATGGAAATATTCATCATGACATCATTGAGTGATTTTATTAACTCGGGAACATTATATTCCGAAAATTTTTAATTTGGTAAATTAGCTTCTGCTAACGTATACGCGATTAGAAAATCTGGTTTACTAGTGAAATCCTCCCCTCTATATTTAACTATTGCCTTAACAAATCTCTCGTTGAGATAATCCATGTCGGATACAAGCTGAATTAACATCTCCACACGTTTAATGATTTCATCACGTGGACTACTTATATCAAGGAGATGTTCTCGAAATGTTTGTCGTAATTGTTCTAGCTCCTTTATATTCTTGGTTAATTTTTTTAAAGTATTCAATAAGATGATCACGATTCCATGCAAATAAAGTAATATCGTGATCATACTCAGGGGTTAAGGTACTAAAATCCCATATGGCTTTTTTCAATACCATCTACGTGTCCATAATAAAATCTTTTATCAGCTGAATTTTCCGTCCATCCTAATACAGTTCTGATCGAGGAGTTTTATATATCTACAACTTATTCCGATGATGTGATCTCAATCGCGGTTGACAGCGATGGCGCATGAACAGTTATCGAGATCTTAGATTCTACTCCAGTGATATATTTTATCTCGCGCTGACTTTCGTTATCGATATCCTCGATTTAGTAACTTCCCTTGGTGAGATACAGTTTTCGAATCTGTAGTACCATCCGGTTTATTATTAGTCGCAAATGCAAATGAGTTATTAGGTGGTTTTCTTGCAAATGAGCCAGGTCTGATATTAAGCCAGTTATAATATACTCATAATTGAGTCTCCTTTACTGGAATTGGATTAGGAAAGTCAACGCTGAATTCAGGATTGTTTGCCGTTATTTATATCATCGTTGTTTATACCGGGGTGGTGTTTTCGACTATTCGTTGAAGTAATTCTTGCGGTGATGTCTGCGACATTGTTGCCATTATCTTCTACATGGTTTTTTATCTTCTAATTTTGACATCGCGGATTCTTAAATGTTCACCATCGCGGAGAACGCATCATCGGATATTATAGTATCATCGAGAGACAATGAAATCGCGGATATTTGCGAATACGCGGTTGAAATTTATGTAATTTAACAATATAATGATGTACCTAAGGTTGGCTACACGAAGATAATTTTCTGTAATTATTCCTAACACACAGGTAATTGGTGTCGCCGCATATATACAGACTGGGACAACTACCGGACCTATCATTGTCACCGAAGATAATATCACACCGGTTCCGGCGATAACACCTGAAACCGAGTATGCAGTTACATCGATGTAGGCAATCCTTCGTCGATATTTGTTTACTTTTATCTTATACTCAACTGTAAGGGATTTTAGTTTTATTTGTAACACACGGACTTGATCATATCGATAACGCTGAGTGGTCATTATTTTAATTAAGCTGTTCATTGATGATCGAGCTGAATTTTTATCTGTGGTAGTTATTGTAAATCGTTCAGTTGATCCTGTATCTATTACCGATCTGACAATATTATTTATCCCGGCGGACGAACTCGATGATATTCTAAATTGTACCGGCGATACTAAGGTTAATCTGTATATGCCTCTGATCTCCACGGTGATGTCAAGAGTGATATTTGGTGGAGTCCAAGCGAAGGATCCATGTTGTATCAAATGCATGTTCTTAAAATTTTTCTCATGGAGGATCTTAACTTTATCAAGCGTGCAAGTCATACGAGGATACTCATCCTTGATAGCTTCATGAGTCGGTTTAATATCATCGAACAATTTTTTTCAAAGCAGTGAGTTTAATAGGAACCTTTGCTGGTTTTCCAGAGAAGCTATCAAGAGCATCATCAACCTTTCCAAAATTACTACAAACTGTTTATTTACATGTTCATCATATTCAGATCGCATCGCAGCTTTGTTAGTTTATCGTCGATGATTTTTATATCAGCGAGTTTCAATGGGAGCTCCGGCGGTAATTTTCCCATAAATTTTCTCAACTCGGTTTTAACCTGGACATGTTCTTTTATGTAATCGTTATATAAAGAAATATGTTCATCATAATCAGTTTGTAGCATTGTTAGTTTAGCCACGGCGCTTTTTATATCAGCAAGTTTTATAGGAACCGTTGATAGAATTCCAAAGAAATTATAAACAGGAGTTTGAACATTTTCAATACTTTTTTGTAGCCTAGTAAACTTGTTTATATGAGCATCATATTCAGCCCGTAGCGCTCTTAATGTATTCGTCGATGTTATATAACTGTCGTTCAACGATGTTAGTTTACTATTGATGGCTGAATAAAGAACTCTATGTCGTATTTTACCTTGAGAGTCAAACAATGCAATAGCACCCTCGGCTACCCCGTTGAGTTTAATTAAAATGCCTTTCAGAGAAACATTACTCGTTTTTAACTTACCCTGCCGATTTTGAAATACAACGATTTCATCCGGTGATACATCTACGAGATGTAATAAATCGGATAGCGACTTGGATATAAATTATTTTTACATCCTCAACTGAAACTCGTTCGGTTTTCTTTCCTCATGAGAAGATAGGTCTCCCCCAAATATCTACCATTATACGTTTAAGATCTCTTTAAAAAGGTATCACTGGTGTATTCATGTACAGTTTTATGAGGCAGTTTAGACGATGATGAGATCGCGGTGAGGGCATTAATAACTTCTCGGCCACATATCGGGGGATCGTTTAATTTCTGTGTGGGTAGCGTTGAATACCAAACAGGGATCTTTAAATCGTAGACGTATTTGAGAAATTTCTTCGGCCGTGCTATTCCATACCAGTCAAAATAAATAATTGATCGTGGATGTTATGCGTACGCGACCCAATGAGTTCCAGGTCCGGTGATATCATCGAGATTGATTATACCTTTTTCTGAATTTGATGGCCGATTTGGTAATTGTTCTTCTTAAAACACCTCTGAAATTTTTTATCCGGGATTTCTTTACCGCGGCGATTAAGTCAAAATTTGACATCGGGGTAAAATCTAACTCAGATAAGTTCCTGGGAGTCTCGGACCGAAGTCGCGAACTGATTGTTCCAGATAAGTTCCTGGTAATCTGAGACATTTTCCCTTTTTTATATCCTTGTCCGGTAGCTTTCTGAAATGCTATGCCAGCGGCGATACCAGCAGCCTCGGTAAGAGCACCAATCGCGGCAGGTTTAGCAATTACTGGAGCTGCGGTTGCAATCAACGCGGGGATTACGGCGAGGAAAGGAAATATACCTCCTGATTTTATCATATTTTTAACAGTGGAGGGTGCAAATTGTAACTGAACACCAGTGTTGGCTTTTAGCGCTTTCTTGAAGTGGTTACGTTGGGTTTTTGTCAACGATAGTTTACTTGGCCCGCCATTAGCAATCTGTTCTCGCTTCAAAGTTATTTATGTGCCACATGTGGTAGCATTTTTCGACTGTAATTTCTTTGCTTGACCTGAAGTCAATGTGACATTAACATGATTGTACGACATATTTATTTAAATAATATATTGATCTAATTGTCTACATGTTTTCAACATTAACAAGCTTCATCCTTCCACCAACGCCGTCGAGTAACATAGATTTATCACTGAAAATATCAGCGAGTGCTCTAAAACCAGCAATAGGGGTAACTTCTACATGAGGTCAGATTGTCGATACAGTTCCAAATGCTCTAGTGAGAAATAATGCATTGGATACAACGTTGTCAAATCGCGCTGAGATATTAACAACTCAGTAACGATATTTAAGTGGCATCATAGGAAAGTCATCAAACTATGATACGCTCGTGCAACATGATTATGGCCAAAACTCATTACTATACCTTCTCATGGCTCTTGATGTCCGTTTATTCTCAACGAAACCTGTTAAACATTAAGCGGATCAAATATAGGTGTTCCTCGTTGGTAATTTATTCTTGCATTATCTAGAAAAGCGATTAAAACATGTCTCGGAGCTTACAATCCATGCTGTGATGCAATTTGCCATGTAAATAATCCTGCGTCATGGCCAGAGATACTACTCGTATTCATTAATATCCATGATAACGGCAATTTACCACCTGATTCCATAAAAGAGATTAATCACTGTTCTTGATCGGTCGAAGGAGCCAATGTTGGTATCCACAATATGAGTTTTGTCAAAGTTACCTTGCCATCATCAACCCAGTCTGCTCTCCATATGGCAAAGTTACCTTGCCATCATCAACGCAGTCTGCTCTCCATATCGCGTCATTGTCATCACCCTTTCTGCTAAATACAATCTTATGTTTTTCACCGAATATAACTTTTTTAACTTCACGACAAAACCCAGATATATGAGAGATATGAATCACACAGGAACACTCCTCGTTATCATTTAACATTGCTCAACGAAATGCAAACCCCAGATTAGAATTCTCATTCATAGATGCGACTGCATCCCCAGCAGCGTTCATCGTTACATTTCGATTTTCTAGATGATCTGTCGTATTTTTTACAAATATTATAGACGGTCCAACTGTTCTTGCATAATCGCCTGAATATCTTGCTAAGACTAGTATAGTAGTCGCGACGTCAACATTCTCGTGAATTGTCTCAATTTCTCTTCTATCGATAATATATCGGGTACTGTTAATCAGCGCCATTATGCCATTATTGACAAATCCACTCGATCACCAATCCCATAACCAGTATCATCATTTTTGAAAAGTCGACCTTCAACCTCAGTGTATCCCTCAGAGGGGAGAAGATATCTGCTGGTATCCTGAACTTGAAGTTTAATTCTACCCCGCGCATTGGGAGTTTTCTTGCATCGTATGAATACGTTTGACAATCGCATAGAGATGTATCCCTCAGTACCCGTGCACCTATATAAAACTCAATATTAATTATGTCTTCAAACATTTTATAATAATTGGTTATCGTCTAAAACAAAAACCACTCCCAGCTATCATACTCGCGGTAATGTTTATCTGCTGTTGTTTATCAGACACGCCACCTAACTCGAATAATTTCTTATTCGCGAGTTGGTTAATTACCCCACCGACACTCGCTGGCATAATCTCATAATTTACAGGGTGGACTGGTTGAGGTTTATGTATTAATCTCATTAATCTAGTTTTGACCGTAGAAAAACTTTATCAGCGAGATCACCAACAACACCAGTAGCTTTAGCACGAATAACCCCGATTGCTTTCATCGATAGCTGTTTCGCATGTAGGTAAACCTTAGGAGCAATTCTAGTAAATAGACCTTGAATAAGATTTCCAAGCCCATCTCCGCAAATTACTTTATATACCGGTAGTCTTGAATTTACAACTCTGACCTGTTGCCATCGTTGATCATGTATAATCATCCTATTTGATATCCGTTTATCTCAAACATTTAAGCACTGTATTACTGTGATAGTCATCTATGATTTCATCTATGAGAGCTCGATATAAACTAATATCTATTAAACCGCCCTGACATAATCGCTGGCAGATATCGGTGGCCTCATTAATTATCTCTCTGTAATTGTTTTTTATTAGCTCGTTTACCCCCGATAAGAACTTCTAATCTGGATATATCGCCGACGATATTATTTGGATGAACCCCTAAACCACTTCATGTAAACCCATATCCTGTTGATGATTCAACGAAAGGATCCTTCTGGGGCTTTTTCTGTCTCCGCGTTATTTTTTTTACTTTGACCTATTTGTCTTTGACGACGTTCTTCTATTTCTTCTGCTAACCAATCAACCCAATCATCGCGAAAAAATTTTGTATCATATCCTTTTTCTGAAAATTCATTTCTTGAATGATAGCTATTAGCAGCAACATTAACAAAAGCGAGATAATCTCTAGGTTTCAATAATGAAATTTGTTTTATTTTACATATAGCTTCATCGAAAAATGTATCCATAAAAGAAACACCCCTTGGAGTTCCACCAACAGCACCTTCCTGTTCTTCGACATGATCAACAATTTGAGGTTGTGATTAAGCTTCAGGGATATGTTTTAACAGTGGAAGAATACCTTTTGTATCTTCTTCATTTATAATATCTCCTGATATAGCTTTCTCAGTAGATAACGCAGATTTCTCAGTAGCTGTAATTACAGTCTTAAATAACTGTTCTGTACTAGTTACAAAATCAGCATGAGAATCTTGTTGCTGTTGAAGTTTCTCTTTAAGATTATCTCGTACAGGAATAGACTTTTTAATCGCAGTCAATCTCTCTCGAGCTAGACTAGTAAAATATGATTCTCCGATATTTGCCATTATCAATAAAACAATGTTTTAATTAACCGCATCCATCCGATAAATTTCACATACGCGATAAACACGCATGGGAGGAGGGTGCGAGCCAAAACATATATCCAAGGTTTCATTTGATGAAATAAAATTAGGATACAATTTCATAACAAAAGGTTATATTCAATAAAATAAAACCGGAATACAATTTTCTAATAAACGGCTCTATTAGATGAAATAAAACCAGGATGAATTTTGTAGAATTCGCCTTCCCCACTACTCATATCAATAAATTATAACCTATTTTGTCTAAATATATGGTGATTTGTTTTACAATTAAAATAAGACTATACTATATCATAAAAGCTGTTGACGTCATTGAGATAATCTGATTATCTTGCTCTCTTCAACTTAGTGCCATTTTGAAATTAACTGTTGACAGTTTTTATATCCAATCATCGTTTGTTGTGTGTTTGCTGATATGGATTTAATGTCAATTATTAAGAACTGGATTTTATAATTTGGTATGAATAGTAAATTATATGAAAAGTAAAATGGTAACGATATTTTGAGGAGGGAAACTCATTTTGTGGAGGAATATATGTCAAAATATAAATTATTAGAATGTATTGATGAGAGATTCATAAATTAATGTTTTCACAAAGTGCCCGTTAACTGAGAGAGAGAGAGAGAGAGAGAGAGAGAGAGGTGGGGTGTGGCGTTTTAAGTAGACGTACTAAATAAAACGGAGGCTTTATAAAATAAGACAACATTTTGGCAGACCTGCATTTATGTGCATCAGTGTTAAACAGAACAAGTTCACCCTATGGTCAAGAGAGTAGATGACATTACGATAAAATTAAAACTGTATGCCTAGCCGATAAATTCAAAGTAATCTATAAATGATGTTCAAACACACCATCATTTAAAGAACAGGGATCAAAGTAACGACCATACAATGATCATTAGTGCCATATTGCTCGATTTAACTATGACATAAAATGATTTTCCTTTAATAAATAAATAAGAATGAGAAGATGGATTTTAAAATGAAATACTACTGACAATAGCGGCTTCCTTCAGTTGCCACGGGACTTCCTAACCGCTACACGTTTTTCGGAAGATCAGTACAAACACGTTTTTCGGAAGATCAGTGCTTGACACTAGTTCATCTACAGCACATTTTAAGATTTTCATCAAGAGTAGCGATTATTCCTAATATATTGAGTATTGTAACTATATTATGAAGTAGTGATATGAACCAAGATTGCTATTGCTAATTTATGTGAACTATGATCAGAGTGTGTCTCATGTGGCGAAACACATTAGTCACGTGATGAAATTCTGAGATATTTCCCAGTGTTATTCTACACTGCAAAATGGTATCCTTCAAATTTATAAATGTGAGAAACTTCTATTTACTATAACTTGTATTAGGTGAATGTCATCTTTTATTTGGCATAACATCTCAACTACGCGATTTGAAATCAGTAGAGCAATTATGTAAGATACATGATGGTCTATAGGACTACTCACTGCCTTTTCCTTTAGAATTCGTTTCACTAAATATTCAGATTAGAGATTAACATTGTCCCAACATGTATTTATTCTGACCCTATCAGCTCTCTTAACAAAAGTTCTCTTACCATTTGTCAATCAATTCATATCAGTCTGACCTTTAAACTTCCCTGTTTTGATTGATTGTATCTTTTACTTTTTTCATGCAGGTTAATAATCTGTAGTGCATACATATAGTGTGATAGAATATTCATTCGATGGCTGTTCCCCCCTCTCTTTTCGAAATTTTGAAAAAAACAGAAAGCTCGATGAATATAAAAGTTCTTTAAAAACAACTTAGACATTGCATTAATTTAACAATTAGCTTTATCACTTGGTTGTCGCCAGGTGCTGCAATCACTGTAGTCTTGTTTGTGTTTCAAAGCAGATATCATGCAAACAACAAACGTACTGATCTACCTTAGGGGTCAAAGGAAAATCCAATTCAAAGTGACTGTTTGAGATGCCTTGAACTACAAATGAATAGAAGATACAATGTTGTCTGCATACAATATTGTAATGTTTAGTTTAACATGTGACAGAGCACACTTGAAGAAACAATACAGATGACAATTTATGTAAATTGATTTAAAGTGATGTAAATCCCGAAACGACAAAATTTACATAATTTCTCAGACATTACAAGTCCGATAAACTACATCTTTAATGGAGTCTGAAACAAAAGAAGACTAGCACAGAAAAATATGACAGCTATGGTAATAATGAGAGATGATAGTGTTATGACCAATTACGTTTAGAAGTATAAGTTGATTAATTAAATGTTGTTTATCTTCATTTTGTACATGTTGAGGGAGGGGTTAATCTGTTAAATGAGTAGCTAAATGTTTACTGTTATTATTATTGTTATGTACCTTACAGTATTTAGTAGTAGCTTGAATGGGATTTCAGCTGTCACAATTCAAAAAAACTGTACCGGACCCTTTAAAACCTAATTAACTCACTCTCGATCAATTGATCAACCTTTTCCCTTTCAGCAGAATATGTAGCTTCTCATTGGTCGGTGATTCTTTTCGGGATTTCTGGGTTCTTCCTTCACCATTAATACTGGCCACCATATATAGCCTATCGTGCGCTGAAAAATGGCGTTAAACCATACAGCAACATCAACATAATATGTTGGATAATTCTCAGTCAGTGTGCAGTTTAATATGTACGCCTATTATACTTGCAAGTAAAGGTGCACGTTATCAAATATTCTAATTCTGTCAACCCAGTGTGCGAATGATGTATACATACCCGGAAAGCTCAGCGGTACATGCAACGATAAATGTTTACACAAACCTCCATAGCTAATATAGCTATCTAAAGAGACTATCAGCAACAAAAGGGTCGTTTTGCCATAAGAATGATTACATTGTCATAGGTAGCGTGGTACACTTTTAAAGCTACGTCGTATATACCAGTATGAATGTTTAGAGTCATTAGAAATCATACACTCAGGAATCCCTTTATTTAAGATAATTTAATTACGAAAACAAAATGCTTAGTAATATCTCTGCTTATTACAATTTGTTTTCTTAATCACGTCATTTGCATGCACCGTAACAGTAATAGTTATGTTTCAATAGTGAAATAATGCACAACGTATGCAAGAAGGTATATTCGATGTATTAAATAAGTTTGTTATAAATGTGTTGCCCTATATTGGGTGGTCAGACCAAGACACCTTGTGTTAAGAAGGATGCCAATGTATTCTATTTTCTAACACTACTTGAGGTGTGGAGTTAAATTCTTAACACTTAGTCATTGTAGATCGTATGATATACAAGTTATACTTAATGTAGATTTTTAATTTAAAAAAATAACTCTTCGAATTTTTCATACAAACATTCGATAAATTGCTTCGATTACAAATAATGATGGAATTAGTTTGTAACATTTAAATCGTAATATTTTTATTATTGATAACTTATTCGGTATTTAATTCCCATATACAAAAATTACAGAACTGCGTGAAGTTTGTTAGTTTTCAATATAACAACAATTTTCATAAATAACTTAAAATTCGAATTTGATTTGGTTCTCATGTTTCTATACTGAGTAATTGTTTATTTCAATAAAGAATTGCTACGTTGCAGACTTCAAGTTATGACTATCTTATTTCAATTTCGAACTCATTACCTCCTAGCACATACGAGAACTGTAACAACTACATCGCAAGAGTGAGACCACCGGCAACAAGGTGGCCATACTTATATTTTTATCTATTTTTCTTTTGTTACATCAATGCAATAAGATAGACATTTTCATTTGGAAAATGACAACATGTGTTTTAAAGACCCATTGAAAGTGTTCTTTCGTAAAATATGTATTGTGGCGCCCTTTTTAGAGTCATTGAAGAAAAAGATTTAAATTGGATGTTTAGACAAAAAAATAAATTACCACACTCTCTGATACTCTTAACATTAATTATAAATGTCATATATTAAATGAAAGGATTTATGATATATTTATATGAGGTTTGCAAATTACCTTCCAGCCTAGATATTTTAGTTTCTTTATTTTAAGATTTTGTTCAGATAATGTAATGGATATTATATGATACTCTCTTGCTAGAAATCAGAGCGAGATCTTGTTCCAGCTATGTGATAAAAGGAAATGTTAAATATATTCCAGGCCCCTGCCATTGACATTTAAATTGTTGCTCACTAATATGACTGCAGTATACCATGGTACGTATCGCAGCATGTTCAGGAATACAGTAGCGCATGCCTTTATGTGATTTACAACGCTAATAAATATTCTCTTGGAAAATTTACTCCGCCCTTTTTAGTATTGCCTTTTAATGGAACATATAAGAAATAAACAATAAAATTACTTTCAGGATGCTTTCTGAAATCAAAAAGTGTGCTCGATTTAAATTGATAGACCCTTGTTTGACATATGAGTTCTTTGAAAGGGGGTGGGGAGCATATTTAGGACTTGTGTCCATTCACAACATGATATTTTTTTTCTTTGTTTTAATATTCTAAAAACACAATATAACCAAGTGTCTAATATGCTGTATCTCATTTTAACTTTAATAACACATTCCCTTACGACCAAAGTGTATTACTGATTGCATATGTAAATAATATCGAGGGTAGAGGTCATCCACAGGTTATCTGTGAGATACATTCGCTTTAATTTGTAGTGAAGCAGAAATTAAATATATTAAGAATTTTAAGATTGTACTTATATAGGGACTAAGAAGTTTTAAAATATTCACATGAAAATATTGGAATCATTATTTATCTAAACACCAGACGACACACACACACACACACACACACACACACACACATATATATATATATATATATATATATATATATATATATATATATATATATATATATATATATATATATATATATATATATATTTAGTCATTAAAAAAAATGGCTATCGCACCCATTTGATCCAAGGCTAGCAAATAGCATATACATTTGTGCCACATATTCACGTTAACGGTTGTTCGATGAACAAGAAGGTTGTAAAATAACATAGAGAAATATATATTACTAGTATTGTGTTTCAATGAATGTATTGATCACCTCTTGATATAAAACTGTAGAAAACAAAATCAATATGTACCTATGTCTCTTGCAATGTCACACTAAACTTTGGAAATTATTCAAATATGAAATGAAAAACGTTTCAAGGTCACGGCTGAATAAGTAAGACTGCATAATTAGATATGTGTGCTACTTCAGCAAAGTGTTGGGTTTGTTTCGTTGTCGCAATATGTATTTACATCAAAACCCTTGTCAAAATGACGTGGGTACTCAGGTGCGAATTTAGTTAGCGCATTATGGATCCATATAAACGACCAGAACCAGAGCTATTTAATATAATATCCGTTATATTTGAACAATTATATAAACCTTACACAGTTTGGCTTACTCCCAAACTTGATAACGACTAAACGTTCATGCAGAACCAGTTATGTGTCTATTGTATTATCCTTTTATGGGCTGGAATATTCAAATATTTGCAGTACATAAAGCAACTGTCACGAGATGAACAACCATATATCACCCTAAACAATGTATTTGGGTGATCCTCCAGGATAAAATTTTCCAGTGTTTTGAGACTATATTCAAATCGACTAGGAGGATAATTTGAATGAATCCTTACAGTTTAGTATTGACCACCAGTTTCGTGCAATACAATTTGAGAACTATAAAATGTTCGGATAATATTTGTTCTTTTCTCTGACCGGTTTAATTGCACGTAATAGAGATACAAAACATGCTCATGTCCACGTCTTTATTTCAGTCTTTCTCTCTATGCCATCATCTAGTCTGTATATTGTTGGACTCAGATTTTTGGATGTTTTAATCAGCTGGCACCATGGAAAAGTCTGTTGTAGCAAAAATATTGTTTTATCATGGTATTTATTAGTTATTTAGCATGGTATGATTGACATCATGCAGATGGGTGATTTTATCCTTAATCCAGCATTAAGTACGTGCATGTTTTAATCAATTGAACACTATCGTTTTCTCTAAATGGTAATAGATTCCAATTTTTATATACTTTCTCATTCTTCAAAAGATATACAAATGCTCATATAATAAATACAGCAGATGGATTATATGTAAATTAGTTATCATTTAATTTGTTTGATTCTTCATGAAATTATACGACAATTACAAAATGTAATATTATAGTAACGGAATGAAAAAATACAAACATTATTTGACCAAGCTTCAGAATAGTAATGTGTATGTATTTTGAAATAAACTCAAATGCATCGGTTATTAGGTATTTCCTTTCCATGACGTTGTGCCGTTTGTGGGTCTATGAGGTATCATTATATGTGTGACATGTACATATATTCTGATATGGGTATAACAACGTAACTAGCACACTAGGAATGTGATAAAGGTATATACTTAATAAAAGCCAAACGTTAGCAATAGTTTTAACATTCGATAATAATGGGCATTTAAAGTGACAACCTTTATCCGAAATTCTTCAGTCCGAAATGTTCTAGAGCTAAGGTTGGCTGCGAGTAATGCCTAAGAAAACAATAGTGCTTTCCTCGTTAAACAAAGGAGGGAAAATTGTGTCTGTCTTGTGAGAGAGATAAGTTTCAGTACTGGATGCACAAGTTCTAACGTTAACAGCAGTAACGAGGCAGTTTTCCGACAGAGAGGGGAGTCGACAATCCAAAGACGTAGTCCGAAAAAAAATAATAACGAGAAATAACGAGTAAAATCCGGAAAAGAAAACTCGACGAGTGAGGTCAGAGAGAGGAAAGTGACGAGTACAGATATAAATCTACGAAGTCCAAGAAGAACAAGGCGGTCAGCAAGAGATGACTGGAGATAATAGAAAACATTGGAACACGGTCGGGAGAAGAAACAATAAAGATGACAATTTATGTAAATTGGTTTGAAGTGATTAAGTCCCGAAACCACAAAATGTACATAAATTTTCAGACATTACAAGTACGACAAACTACATTGTTAATGGAGTCTGAAACAAAAAAAAAAGACTAGCACAGAAAAATATGACAGCTATACTGAGAGATGATAGTGATATTGACAGTTATGTTAGAAATTATACTTTGATTAATTAAATGTTGTTTATCATCATTTTGTATATCTTGTGAGAGGGGTAATCTGTTAAATGAGTAGGGTAACGTTTACAATTATTATTAATGTTATGTACTTTAGTATATTTAGTAGTTGTTTGAATGGAATTTCAGCAGTCACAATTCGAAAACTTTACCGGACCATTTAAAAACCTAATTAACTCACTCTCGATAAATGGATCAACCTTGGATAAGTATCAGTCAGTGTGCAGTTTAATATGTACTCATATTACACTTGCAAGTACAAGTGAACGTCATCAAACATTAGGAATCTGTAAACCCCTGTGCAAATTATGTGTACATACCCGGCAAGCTCAGCGGCACGTGCAACGATAAACGTTTACACAAACCTCCATAGCTAATACAGCTATCTAAGAGACTCTCAGCAACAAAAGGATCGCTTTGCCATGAGAATGATTACATTGTCATAGATAGCCTGATACACTTTTTAGCTGCATCGTATATACCTGTATGAATGTTTAGAGTCATTAGAAAGCATATACTCAGCGATCACTAGATTTAAAATAATTTTATTACGAAAATAAATGCTTAGTAATATCTATGCTTATTACAATTTGTTTTCAAAATCACGCCATTTTCATGCACCGTAACATTAATATTTGTTTTACAATAGTGAAATAATGCATAACGTATCAAGAAGGTAAATTCGAAGTATAAAATAAGTTTGTTATAAATTTGTTGCACTATACTGATTGATCAGATCAAGACACTTTGTGTTAAAAAGGATGCAAATGTTAACACTAAGTCATTGTAGATCATACGATATACTAACAGTTGAAATAGCTCTATGAAGTTTTGATCTGTATTATTTACCAGCAGGGAGCTTAAATACTTGAGTAAGTTTGCAACGAATCCCATCATGTGTTTAGGGTATTTATTATTTGTAAAGAGGCTAGACTGAACTTAATTAAGAAACACTATTACCTACACACTGCCGGATTAATCCGTGTGGATTCCTTCAGCCAGTCGGAATCTTTGGGCACCACACGCAAATTATTTCCTATAATATTACTTTGATCCTTTTTTATGGGGCTACATACAGGCGGTGGGCTCATAGACCCGTGCCTACTCTACCTACTTGGTAATCCGACACTGTACATACGTGCGAATATTTTTAATTTTCAATATTTGTGACAAATGCAAACAAACGAATACTAAAGAACTTAAGCATATATGTTATTGTTAGGAAAATATAAGCAAATTATAAATCGAATACAGGTTTCTAAGGCTACATAAAACACCAATAGATAACACAAAACATAAGCATATATGTTATTGTTAGCAAAACTAATAAGTAAATTAGAAATCAGATACATTTTGCCATAGCAATAAAAAAACACCAGTAGCTCTTCCAAATCAGACTGTTAAGAAAGATTGATAGGTTCGCATTTCAACCGATATTGACCCATTTATGTATTACGGTAGATCTATCAAAACAATTTTCACTGTATTGACATTATCGTCGTGTAAAAATTGTACTGAGCACTATAAAAGCTATACTAGCTGGGCAAATAATGTTTAGATATTCCAAACGTTCACTCTCTTTCACTTGTTTCTGCTTCTCTCTATATATTAATTAATTTTTGTTAAAACTATTCTGGGAAAGTGGTACATTTACAGGTAAGTTCATGACAAGTTTTATAATGAATTACCTTTGACAGGTCACTTTGTTAATAAAATACTGCTGAACAACTTTGAATGAGATCATTAGGTGACTAACCATGTGTTACTGTTCTAAAACTTCCTCAAGAAAAAATAATGTAGCTTGGATCGAAAAAAATAAACGAAAACTCACCGATAGCTCAATACATTTATGTATTTTATAATGAATATTGTCACGAAAGCTCACTGAAAGTTATACCCGCGCAAGCCCTTCGCGCCATTTTTGGCATCGGGCTTAAGGAGGCCACCAATTGGAGTCTCCGGGCGGCCGACAAGAGGACCATGCTTCTCCTTGTATGGGATAACGAAGATAAACAGGAATATCAGGGGGCTCTTAAGTACAGGAGAAATAGAGGGAGCAAGCAGCGGCAGAAAAGGGAAACCAGGCCAGCCAGCAGCACCCCACCCCCACCACCTACGGTGAACATGGAAACTGCCCTTCAAGCACCAGAAATGGAGGCGCCTGTACAGGAGGACGCAGTACAACTTCTTCGTGACCAGATAGCATTGCTATCATCACAACTCCACGCTCATTTTATGACGGAGATGGCGGATGTGGCCACATCACCGGTTCTAGAGCTTCAACCCACACCATCACCACCTCCCCCTCCACACCACCAAAAGAGGATAAGGCAACAAAAGGGAAGGTAATAAAGACTAGCACTCCTACTACACCTATCCCTACGCAGTCACCATCTTTGGCAGTAAATTTGGACTAAAAACTGGGGGCTGCCTCGCCACCGGAAGAAGAGGAGTTTAGGTCACTGGTAACAGCCGTCAGAATGAAAAAATCTGCAAAAGACCAAATCATGGGGAAATTATGCAAGGTCCTGGGGCTTTCCACATTACTGGAGGATAAAAGGAAAGCAGGGCATTTCTTAAACGCCATTACTTATATTGGATTCAGGTCCTTATCAACATCGCCGCCCAGAATGGCCTAGTGGCACTATGCGCTCAAGATTCTGTTGAGTTTCTACTATGAGATCTTCGAGGAACGGCCTCTTCACCAACTCTTCGATGCTGCGCAACACATAGCCTCCCTCCACGGGATTTATTTCCCAAGAGTAACCAGGGAGGAAGAAAGAACAGCTGCCTTCATCGCAGAGATCGTGGATAGACGGGGCACCTTCTGCCCAACTGCACAACAGCCCTTCTAAGGACTTCAATCACTGCCATTATTTTTCAATAGAGCTCTCATTTGGCAAGAGAACTCTTTTTGAACAAGATTTTCTGTGAAATCTAATACGATCTTTTTGAAATACCGCCTCAAAATTTACAATCTATTCCATCCTAAACGTTACCCACCTAAATGTGTCGCATAGACATTTTTTTTAATTTTTTTTTTGTTAGGGCCTTATAATATGTACACTATATACTAGTAATATTGGTATGTTAAGCGTTAGGAAAATTCTACAACTTATTGAATTTGTCTCAATTGCACAGGTGGCTGACACATTATTGGTTTTATTTTTGTCCATTAGTAAAACTGGACTGAATTTGAAATAAGTATGGCTAGGGCGTTCCAGGGCGTAAACGACATCCATCTACGACATCGGCTGGCCGACCTCCGGGACCTTTTCCTCCTTTTCCTCGTCCAGAGCCCATCAACATAGCGATATGAGAAAACTATTTTTCTCACGCTATTCTTTGCTGCCATTGCACCAATGTAACAAGCTACCTGATTGGTTGAGTGTGTGTTGGGTCTATTCCCACTCACCCAGGGTCATGTCATTAGCCACTTCTTAGTGGTATGACATGACGACCAAAATTAACAAAAACACTTTGTGCGTTAAATGCCCGTTGGGATGTGGCACCATTCCTTCCCCACGGGAACCCAACCATCATATAAATTGATGGTTAAACTAGTAAACAAATGACCTTTATGGCCGGTCACTATAATTCAACTTCATCATCGACAAGGTTTCGTGTTCCATATTGTCTACACACCCAAATCCCTAGGTGCATATACATAATGTATAAGTGTACCAATATATATATATATATATATATATATATATATATATATATATATATATATATATATATATATATATATATATATATATATAAAAGCAAATATTAAATCTTGAAAGGAATGCATCATCTGGATATTTTATAAAATTCCAGTGCGTCAACAGTAAGCATACTTTAACCATCTTACGATGCTTGTTGTGTTCTACATTTGCGGGAGTGACATGCTATTTATGTATCACGATATAAAATTTGGTGAATCTTTATTAACGTCATCTTATGGGATAGTAATATAATTTGTATAGTTTTGATGACGATTATTGTCTGAATTTGTATATTGCGTAATCCATAATTATATGTCTTTAATACTCTTAATTATTGTTAGTAATTTTGTTATTATAACCCAAAACGTATACCTTAAATAGAGATAACGATTGTCCTTATATTCTTATATACTATACCATTTGTACAGTATACGAATATATATATATATATATATATATATATATATATATATATATATATATATATATATATATATATATATATAACTATTTCTTGTATATTTCAAAACAGAGGTCGCAAATACAAAACACACATAAGAAAAACGATTTACGCCAGCACCATTCCCAACCTCGGAAGTAAAAAGGCATAATAAGAAACATTAATGCAGTGAAAGTATATGTTTTGCACTGAAGGCAATTTGTGACAAGACACATTATTCTTGGAAGTGGAATGCAAAGAATTAGAGGGTTGTTCTTTTTTTTCTTCCGAACACGTTCGTTAAAATAACCTTATCTTGCTTTAGAGATATGTTTTATAAGTGCCTTACTAAAAGGGCTTTTGAGAAGAAACCTAGTTATGAAGCATTTCGCTCAGATTTGAATTTAGAATTTGTAATGATAGGATTGTTGTTTGTAGAAATGGTTTGCTATCAACATCAAGTCTATTAATACTTAATTTAGATTTTACATTATGAAAACAATTCTTCAAACTTTTCATAGAAACATTCCATAAAATGCTTTGATTGCAAATAATGATGGGATTAATTTGTAACATTTAATTCTTAAGCATTTGTTTGATTATTGGCAACTTATTCGGCATTTAATTCCCTTATACAGAAATTACAAAACTGCGTGAAGTTGGTTAGCTTTCAATAAAACCAACAGTTTTCATAAATAAGTTAAAATTAGAATTTGATTTGTGTCCTATGTTTCTATTTTGAGTAATGTTTGATTTCAGTAACGAGTTGCTACGTTGAGGACTGACATTCCTTGTTCAATTTCGAACTCGTTACCTGTTAGCACATACGAGAACTGTAACACCTACATAACAAGAGTGACACCACCGGCAACAAGGAGGCCAGAATAATGTTTACATCTATTTCTCTTCTGTGACATCAATAAAATAAGAATGACATTTTCATTTGGAAAACACAACAGGTGTTAGAAATACCCATTGAAATTATTCTATCGTTAAATATTTATTGTGCCGCAGTTTTTAGAGTCATTGAAGGAAAACATTTTAATTGGAGGTTTAGACAAAATAAATAAATTACCACAATGTCTGATATTCTTAATATTAATTTTAAATGTTGTATATTACATAAAAGTATTTAGGATATATTTATCTGAGGTTTGCAAATTACCTTCCAGCTTAGATATTTTAGTTTCTATATCTTAAGATTTGTTTCAGATAATGCAACGGATATTATATGGTACTCTCTTGCTATAAATCAGAGCAAGATCTTGTTTCCGCTATTCGATAATAGTAATTTTTTTAAAAAATCCTTTGCCACTGACATTTAAATTGTTGCTCAATAATATAACTGCACTATAACATGGTACGTATTGTAGCATGTTCAGGAATACAGTAGCACATGCCTATATGTGATATCCAATGCTAATAAATATTATATTGTACAATTTACTACGCCCTTTTTAGTATTGCGTTTTAATGGAACATATAGGAACTAAACAATGGAATTACTTTCAGGATGCTTTCTAAAACCAAAATGTGTGCTAGATTTAAATTGCCAGACCCTAGTTTGACACGTGAGTTCTTTCAAAGGGGGTGGGGAGCGTATTTAAGACTTGTATCCATTCACAACATGATTGCACATATGTTTTACTTTGTTTTTATATTCCAAAAACACAATATAACTAAGTGTCTAATATGCTGTATCTCATTTTAACTTTAATAACACATTCCCTTAAGGCCAAAGTGTATTACCGGTTGCATATGTAAAAAATATCGAATGCAGAGGTCATCCACAGGTTATCTGTAAGATACATTCGCTTTAATTTGTAAAGAAGCAGAAATGAAACATACTGAGAAGTTTAAGATTGTACTTATGTAGGGCCTAAGAAGTTTTAAAATATTCACATGAAAATATTGGAATCGTTTTTTATCTAAACACCAGATGACATATATATATATATATATATATATATATATATATATATATATATATATATATATATATATATATATATATATATGAAATGTTTTATTCATGAAAAGAAAATGTCTATTGTACCCATCTGATCCAGGGCTAGCAAAAAGCATATCCATTTGTGCCACATATTCAAGTTGAACGAAAATGTTGTAAAATAATATAAAGATATATATATTACTAGTATGGTGATTCAAGGAATGTATTTATCACCTCTTCATATAGACCACTGCCGTAAACAAAATCAATATGTACCCATGTCTCTTCAGATATCACAAAACTGTGGAAAATATTCAAATATGAAATTAAAAACGTTTCAAGGTAACGGCTGAATAAGTAAGACTAAATAATTAGATATGTGCGCTATTTCAACGAAAGGTTGGGTGTGTTTTGTTGGCGTAATAGGCATGGAAATCAAAACGCTTGCCAAAATGACGTGCGTACTCAGGTGAGAATTCAACTAGCGCATTATGTATAAATATTAACGACCAGAACCAGAGCTATTTAAAATAACAACCGTTAAATATGTACAATTAAATAAATCATACAAACTTTGGCATACTCCCAAACTGGATAATGACTAAAAGTGCATGCAGAACGAGCTATATATATATATATATATATATTGCAATATTCTTTTATGTGCTGGCCTGTTCAAATATTTGCTGTTCATGTGTTCCACCTAAGCGTAAATCAAACAACTGTCTCGAGAAAAACAACCATATATCACAAAAAAGCTATATTTGGGTGTTCCTCCAGGCTAAATTATTTAAATGTTTTGAGACTATATTCAAATCGACTAGAATGATAGTTTGAAAGAATCCTTACTGCTTAATATTGACCACCAGTTTCGTGCAAAACATTTTAAAAAGTATAAAATGTTCCGATGATATTTGCTGATAGTTACAAAATATCTTCATTTCCATGTCTTTATTTCAGTATTTCTCTATATGCTATCATCTAGTCTGTTTATTGTTGGACGTTTTAATCACGTGGCATCATGGAAAAGTCCGTTTTGACTGATATTTGTTATAGCAAAAATACGATTTTATCACGGCATTACTAGTTATTTAGTAAAACATGACTGACTCAGACAATTAGGGACCCATAATTCTCAGTAACCTTGAACCTTTAGTCTAGGTATGTAGTCTGGGAATAAAGTTGCTCTACATCAAATCATTATTTCCATAGAGACTTACTATTAATGTGGTCTCGGATAAAATTGTGAAAAACCCAGTTTTTAAAAGCCAATACAGGGCCTTCGACTATCATTGATGTGCATCAAGCATTAGTTCTATACAGATGTACCCTAAATGTAAAATCTGACCTTTAGGCAGCAAAAACTCTACGTTTGGTCAATGAGCTTACTCAAACATAAATTTGACATGAAAAACACATTTTGTTTTCAGTCAATATGACCCCGAACGTTGACAAATATTGATCATCTTGTTTCTTACCCGATGCGAAATACATCCAAAATATGTGTTAAAGACATGTGGTCGAGAACTGTAAATTTGGTGCATGATCTATTTGTTCACGTGTAAACCAAACTGTACATTATTTTCTCAATGAGTCATCTCTTTATCAATATGCTTCTTACTTATATAAGCAAACGCGCAGCACACCGTCTGCTATTTGTCGGTGATGTACACATGATGATAATTGTGTGTGTGAAATCCTTCTGACACACTCATATTGATATTTGACCTTTTACTTAAAAGTCCATAGAATTACTTTCTATCCTAATATCTGATAATTTATACAGATTTCGTGACGGTAAATGGTAGGGTGAGGTAAGGTTAGTATCCTGAAATGACATTTAAACCTTATATGCCACTTCTGATCATTATGACATGTGAACAAAACATGTATATGGCTCACATGTACACAATGGGTTGTGCCGGCCTCTACCCACGTTTCAATATCAACCTGGGACACCTAGACCTGGTCAAGCAGTATTTGTTCTTCATGGCCCGCGTCACGTTAGGTACAGTTCCCTACTAGTGATATATTGCTGTCGGTCTTTAAAACCAAACACTGCTGCTCGACGACGTGAGGGGCAGATGCAACTTGATCAACGATCTCTTGGAAAACGTAATTTAAACTACACAGGAAAACATACGTAAAATTACAACGTGCACAAGCCACACAATAAAATAACAAGTAACTCGCTCTAAAGGGCGCTACCTCATTATGCTAACAACCACCCAGGCTGACCTCCTTGAAAACGGCTGTAAGTCAAAACGCAATGTAGAAGGCCATACTTAAACACTGCGGTTTTAATGCTCCTTCTCGCCTTGCTGCACCAGTTTGCATAGCCGCTGGCAAGGCAGCATCGGATAGGGAGTTTGACACAGATAGTGGCCATGCCCTCAAGGAATTCGGTTAGACGCTATTAAGCGCAGCAGTGATGTCATATAAACAAATGGCAGTGTTCTTACCTTATGCCGTTGGCCAAGCAATTCCATTAGTTCGGCTTCAAAATGTACAGCGCGACAGCGCAATTGAAATCAGCTTCGACATTTCAGAAAATGAACGAACTTAATGGGCAGCGATCAGTCCGACATCATAGTACTTTTTATATTGACTGGTACGCATAAGCAACGCCTTCTGAACTAATTTTGTATTTTCTTAAATAAAGAGAAGTTGACCACCATTCATTGTCGCTGACCTACTCCACGCTCTCACTTCAAACGAGACTGACTGACAGATTTAATGCCATCATTCCGGCACAGTGCTTAAAGAGCTTCAACACAAATGTAACGCCTCAAATACGTTTGAGGTGGAGTTTTCATTCCTCAGAAGCTAATCTGTATATCACCCCTATTTCGCCATAGTCACGTTGGAAGACGAACCATTGCCAGAAAATATTTTCGGAACCTAACGCATGAGCATCACCCCACTTGCTAGGCCCATAAACTATACAAACAAAGCCATCCTTAAGGATTTTATGAACGGCTCTGTTAATGCAGACAAAGTAAAGCTGGTTGTATTCTCCGATGTCACCGTTAACTTTAAAATTTCAGACTCGGATGTCGCTATGCTCGTAAACACACCAGCCAACATTGCGATCTTTACTACCACTGCCACACTAAGCAAAAGTGTTAAGACTATTGTCCCGCTAGTTATTTACGAACTTGCGATCAAATGTATTCGGGCGTACAAGATGAACAGTATTTGTATTAACCCAAATGACTTCCAATGGCCTTTTACTATCAGTTTTATTCTTTAAACGATATCTATTAAAGGCTACCAAACCGCTTGCATCATCGGAAACAATCACGCTTTTAATATAAAGACTCCCATAGGCATGGCATCTGTTGATGATCTTCGATTGCCACGCCCAATAATGTATCCCATTATCCAAGTACACAACCAATGGCGAACTCTCAGTTTGTAGAAAACGCGCCATTAACAGAAATCCAAATGACATGGTTTTGTTCTACGATCTGGACTCTAGGTATCTAAAACACCAGTTTTTTTTAAATTATGGGGATCACAACCTCAGTGTCGCAATGCTACCACTCGGTTTTTTTAGATCTTGTATACCTACTGCCTATTGCAATTGATATTGAATATCTTTAATGTATGTCATGAAACTGTTAGAGGCTATCAAACCTACGAATAAATTAACTCGAAGTTATGCGGCTGATAAAATGAGCTCTGAAACAAGCTAACGTTTGGGTATTATTAATTAAATACCTTTATCACATGCCTAGTGTGCTAGTTACGTTAATATACCCATATCAGAATATGTGTACATGTCACACATATAATGATACCTCACAGACCCACAAATGGCACAATGTAATGGAAAGGAAATACCTAACAACTAATGCATTTGAGCTTATTTTAAAATACATACACAGTACTATTCTGAGGCTTGGTCAAATAAAGTATGTGTTTTTGAATTCAGTTAGTATAATATTACATTTTGTAATTGTCGTATAATTTCCTGAAGAGTCAAAGGAATTAAATGAGAACTAATTTAAACATAATCCATCTGCTGTGTTTACTATATGAGCATTTATATATCTGTCAAACACTGACCACGTATTTAAGAAACTGTCGAAGAATGAGCAAGTATTTAAGAAATCGGAATATATTGCGATTTAGAGAAAACGATAATGTTCCATTGATTAAAACATGCATGTCATTTAAGCTTCATTAAGGATAAAATCACATATCTGCATTTGTGTTCTATCTCAATGGTTTTCCCCGACTATGCCCCGATTATCCACGTGTTTGTTGTATTTAACATGTCACTTTTTAAGTTTTGCAGATATTTGGTCACTGTACAATATGAAATGAAATTAAAAAAAATTCGAATGGTATCGATGTTTCATTCCTATAAATCTAATAACATTGAAACGCGAAAGTATGTAAAAACATCCGAATACCTGCAGTTTGTTTGGAATACGAAACTATTTATGGAAGAGCTGAACCCCACGTTAACAATGTAGGACCTATTGAGTGTGTAATAGTAATTAGGTTCAATCTCATAGACGTGCTCTCAACATCGTATCGTGATGTGCAAAATGTTTAAAGGCATTTATTATTTCTGGTCTCAACATTACAATTATAAGTATTTGGTCTTAAAAAAGTATGTTTTCCAATAGTTACATAATAAAAGTATCATGCTGACATTTCGCTCGCGAATATTTGGATGAGGATAGCTAAATACAGAAGAGGCATATGAAATAATGCTATTCGCATAGACAATGCCCAGCATATGTTATTAACATTTGACTAAATTGGTCTGCAAACAGCATGATGATACTAACTAAAATTAGTGTAATTGTGCTTTAACGTGATTATTTTACATTGCATTTATTATTTCAATAGAATACACTCAACCCTTATATGAATTTTTTCAAACTTATAATACCAAACATCAGGTTAAGAAATAATAATGTGAAATACACCTAACAAGCTAACAAAGTGTACAGAACAAAAATGAAGACTAAATATGTCTACAATAGACTATAAAGCAGAGAAATAACATCTTATGTCCTTGAAGAACTATTTATTGGAAAGTAGTGAATTTTACTGTACGTTTATTACAATGACACATACACACACGTGAGTTTATGCGTATAGCCCTGTGTGTCTGTGTGTGCATGTGCTCGAACGAGTATATAAATGTTTTCTAACGGATGTGACCCGTACATGGACTTTCTAACGCGTGATCTCTACTTGATTTAATGGATTTTTCATATATACGCACAATACTTGACGCATTATGAACTGTGTTACACAAAGGTAATACAATTTTAAGACCTAAACAAGTTGTAGTTGTAGTTGTTGGTAGCGGCTTTAAAGGTCTGGTAGTCAATGGTGTATCTAAAGTATCTACTATGTTTGTGGTATCCATTAAGTAGAACTTGTGTGTTTCAACAATAATTTAATCAGGGATGTAGAACCAATACTCGGGCTCTTAAAGACTATCAACTATTATAGCATCTTCAGTGGCTGTACGCTTGGAATTATGCATGTCACAAATGCTCTTCCTAAGATCTGTTGAGACATGTTTGTATACCTTTGTCAGAAGTACCATTCTATTCGTATCAGCTAAAGTTTCGATTATCGTAATTTTTCACATTTCAGCAAAACCATTATTAGGGCGGCTAGGTAGAGGTTAAAGAGATGACGCAAATAAAGATTATTACCATTAAAATTTAGTATCTTTGATTATGATAGATATTATTTGTTTCATCTTATTCAGTCAGTTAGTGTGAACCATTTCGTGGGTCATATGATCTCTGTAGCAGCGGCATTGACTTGATTTCCGATCAACATTTTGTTCTATGCCATGAGAAATCAGCATCATGTTTCTTGTCTTTGTAAACTGCTGTGCATCGTTCGTCACGGCAGACAACACGTGGGATTGAAACTAACAAACGTTCCAAAGATGAGTAGCCAATTCATTTATTATATTTGTACATACTCAGTCGGTCTTTATTAGGTTATTGAGTAGGATTCAATAAGAGCGCCATACCTTTCTGAATTATTTTTCCGTTTCTTTTTTCAAACCATTGGGCAATAACACTTTGAAAAAGCTAATCTTTCTGGTCTCTATTAAATAGTGTTCCCGCATTATCACACTCTAGCCATTGAGGATGTAGCAATATATATTTGGGATATAATTCTTTAATGATCGCTCTTACCCATGGAAAATGATTGTGGAAAAGGAGAACAGTACCTTTGATTGTCTGCGGCGGCAACCTGATAAACAACAACGAGACGTCAAATTTTCATCATGTTTCTCACTAGTATGACCTGACATTAGGTACCGCAATGCCATAACAAGATAACAAGGCAGTGATGGTTCAGATGAAGGCTGACATATATACCACCAATAGACATTTTATACTAACGCATAGAGGAGCACCATCAAGTGGAAGTTAAGTCCAAGCGAAACAAACACCAAGATCTTTCTTAACTTATTAGACATTTCAGCGCACAAATATCTGACCCAAGCATCTAGTCAAACCAGGGACAATCCCATCATGGCTTTTAGAAAACATATATGCAGCTTCTTACAATTTCAGATTTTATTCCGTGTACCATAAGAGAACTGAAAAACCTGTCTACCGCCATTGGGGAAGCTTTAAACTAGGTATAATACAAGTAGTTATTATCCACCATCACATGTTAACGTGATCTTCAGTTCCAAGTAAGATCTAGTGATTTCCAGAGCTACGCCGATTGGGATACACTTAACTATTCGCCAGTAGCCGGAATGTTCTGAGTATGAAAGACAAAAATGTAGAATGTCAGTCTTTCACTAGTTTTTGTCTTGTTTTTACTCTTCTACCAGTGATGTCGTAACCATATTGAAATATCATGCTATCTTTATCGAACATAACTTGTTATATAAAAATCAACCTTGAATATGTCAATGTATGGTGTAGATACTAATGTATATATCCTCTGTATCTTTGTTATTCTTGAAAGGATCTCTGTTGTCCTGCACTGTCAAGCAGAGATGCCCCCAGGGTATGACAATAACGTTCGAATCATGTGGATACACTCGTTATTAACCATCTACAAAGACTTAGACAATTACTTTTGTCTCTTTCACTGTATTTCTGTTTAGCATGGTGCTTCATGGTTTTTGTTTAGACCATTTTTCGTTATATAAATACTGTCCATCCAACAGTCATGTCCGAGAAAAACATTAACCATACCAACCAAATCATTCAAAAGAAGGAAACATTAAACAGAAAAGAAAATATTGTTGGTTTAACAAACAGTCAGCTCGGTCTCTAACTTGCAAAAGCATGAAGGACTCCTAAATTTTGAACAACTGGTCAGCCTGGTGTCAGGATAATGTGACTAGGTGAGACATCATGTTACATGTCTGCGGTATGATGCCCCAGTGCTAGACATCACTATAAACTGCCTCACTGCAGACATTGTAGCGATATGACTGAAATTTTTTTAAAGCTTCGTTAAAAATCCTAATCAAACAAACAAAAAACCCAACAAATCTTACATGTTTTAATAATATGTTTCAAACACATTCTGTTATGGTGGATAGGGGCTTTTATTGAATTCATCATATGAAATTTGGGTTCTTTATCCCCGAAACAATTTCATCTTCTTAAAATTTCTAATTGCTAAATAATTTGCCCTAACAAGTACAGTACTCAAAAGTAACAAAACTGATGCAACTGACCTTTTTAGGTAGATGAATATGAAATTGATAATGTGAAGCCACTGACTGCATCCATTGGTTGCCAAGTCAACAAAAAGATACAACAGCGTTCTAAGAAATGCCAGACTTATACTAAGGTGCCACAATAAATGATCCAACCTGCAGTGAAGATGATAAACACAGGTACTCATATACTTTCAGATAATCACTTTTGGTTATGATTTTTTGCAGGCAATAGTTAAAAACAGAAGATCAAAGTCATTTGGAAATAGCATGAAGTAAGCCCTATTAGGATGGTAGGATGATATAACCAATGTCCATATATACTGTTCTAATTTATTAGTAAGTTAAAGTTAATTGTATGCTTTGTTGTTAAACAAATACTATTTTAAAGAATTTTGATGTCACGTGATTGCTTTTTTACTTTGTAGTACACCAGTACATTGATAGTCAAGTTGAATACCTCAAAATTATCTTTGTAATGGAAACACATTATTTAAAATCCCAATGTGGATGAAAGTACATTTAAAAAGAAAAAATGATATTTGGTATACAAAAGCATCTTCTGGTCTTATGGAATACATGTCATGTAGGCATGTGACTCACTAACTTTATTGGTCTAGTAATATATTGAATTTAGATATATGTGTGTTAGTGCACATTTTAATTTTCATGCAATATAGCATAAAACCAAGCTTTGATGAATATATTTTATAACTTATAGGATCTAAAGTATTTAAAAAGCTTGAAGAGATTGTGACCAGCAGGCAAATGAGAAAACATGGACCAATGCTGTCATCTGGACAACAAACTTCAGCACTGGAGGGATACCACTCTGTGATCAATCATTTTGCACCAAAGATGATTGGTTTCTCTTATCATGGAATGCTTTCAAGGTAAATCTTATATTATTGTATACATAAAAATACTGTTTCAGGTTTTCAGTGTTTTATATATAGTCCAGTATATTCATCTTCAAATTAAATATTAGATATCAATATCTGATCTTTTGATATCTTGCAATGTAACATTGTATAACAGTTTTTAGTGTTTTGGAATGCTTGCAAATAAAGTTTTTGGTTTTTGATATAATTATGTATTGTATTTTGCATCTTTATTTACTTTGAAATAGGCTTTGGCTAGCTGCATTGCATTTTAATGAAAACAGACAAAGCGAGAACGTGTACACTAAGGATTGGAGGGCCAGATATAAAATAGTGTATCCAAAGTACAAGAAAGGAGAATACAGTGTCAGGAACTTCCTAGTTGACTCAACATATGGTAGGAATATACATTAGTAATTAATGAACAGAAAGGAATATATCACTTACAGGTATAAATACTGTTGTACCAAGATAAGTACCTATACTATTATTTTTTTCATTAAATTCAAACAGTAAAGGCAAAATATTTGTTAAAGTTGACACTCCTTTAATTTTAATGGTCATGATTTTGCCCTGTGGCAAAATTATAAAAATATGCAAACAATTGTAAAGACAATTACTTTAAATTCATGTATTAACTTCAACTAAAGGATGGAGTTTTCGGCTTGTACAATACAGTTATTACGTGTTTAGGCTCGAATAAACAGTAACATAGAAAGAGTGAAAATAATAAGCTTGTAAAAACTTAATAAACAATTTATTGAACACAAATATTTTGAAGAAAAGAAAACTAAACTTACATTTTTAAGAATCAATTCCAAAATTAATCCAAAAATAATTCAAAATATAATCCACTAGAGACATTGCAAAAGTCCTGGTAATAAAATGTCCAAATAATTCGCAGTTCGAATCTTAGTGAAGCATTCAAGATGGAAGAGGATGTCACGTAATGAAGTCAGTTCTGGTCTTATGAAATTCAATAAGCACAATTATTTTCCAGATAAATAACAAAATAAATCCTCTTTATCCAAACGAATTGAAATTATTTCCAGTAGGAGGTAATTGAAAATAACTCAAAACGACACACACAACTTAGTATTCTAAAAGCCCAACTTCTGCTGAATAACTCGCTCCAAAACATAGTTTATATCCCTAATTTTACGTAAACAAGAAGGGGGTCACGATCTTCTAGAATCTCTCAGAACAATTTTACGTTCAAGAAATCACGTAAACAGCGTATGATCAAACTAAAATAGAAAGATGTTTATACAAAACTCCATTTTATCCTTGGAACCAACCAATCATTTTAAAAGCTTGTTTACAACTCTGAAACCAGGTCAGAAATGAGGGCAACACCTGGTGTTTGCTCTGTAAAGTATAGGTCCCCCCTCCCCCCTTAATGAACGAATCTTAAAACTTAAAATGCCAAATTTAAATCTAACAAATATAAAATTAAATATAAATGACTTGTATCAAATATACGTAACAATGCTGTAAACAGATGTCTTTTAAATTTGAAGTAATAATTTGAAAATTAAGTTTAAATAAATTATGCTTTGTGCATTAGATCAAATTAGGAAATCAAAAGTTTTCATAGTGTTATTGGCCCAGTGTGACTTATCGTTATCTTTTATATCAATAAAGTTATTTGATTCCAATATACTCTGTGTGTATATATATATATATATATATATGTTTGTGTGTGTGTGTGTGTGAATGTGTGTGTGTGATTTTATTTTCCGGCACAAAAAATGAAATCAAACAGTATTTGAACATGTATATGTGTCGTTTTTATGGCATGACTTATCAGTATCACTGTGGTATAATGATTAGGCAGTGTAGACCTCAGGAACAGGGGTTCAATCAAGGAAGGTGGCATAAAATGACTGGAAAAAAGGTTTATTATTTGGCTGTATTAATAGCCCCAATCTATCTTGCCTTACTTCCTCGTCATCTGCATCTACAATTTCAGATTCGTCGGTATTGGAAACATAGGGTTCAAACTGGTTCGGATTAATTTGGGTGCCGGCAGCCGCTTCTATTCTACACCATGATCATAATATTCCGAGCTTATTAAATCACCAACTTTGAATGGCGTAGACCCGCAGGACAGTGACAATTCGCTTCCTTCAAATTCGCAGCTGTCGTGTTGAGTTTCTGAGACTTTTCCATAATGTGACAATACCGACTCAACCTTTGTTTACAACAAGTGTTCAAAATGTGACATCACGTTTTGTTTTCACTAAATACTGGAAGTGGTCGGCAGTTGCGTTCGGTTATTATCATAAACAAGAGCAAATGTGATATTAGATAGGCTTTCAAGCAGTTGTTACTTAAAAATTTTCAATTGGATTTTTTACATTCGTATTTTGAATATATTCAGCAAGAAATAAACTGAATAAATGTAAATACACTGTTATGACACTATAAGGACCAATGAAGTAGACTGTCAACATATACATCTAGTTTGTATTTCAACAATGACATATGCATAACAGATTTGGTTGTACCAAATGATCCTGGGCCACGAAAGTTGCATTTGCAGGGACTTTGGCGGCTTTTGAACATTCGTGGTGTTTATATATGACAGATGGTCTCTCATGACAAGTTACATCACTATGTAACCAATAAATCTGTACAAGGAGAACATCGTCTCTCAAGACAGTTGGTCTGTCACTGATCTCGCAAGACAAGCTTACTGTACCTTGATATTTCAATCTACACAAATTTTGCATTTTAAATTGATTTGTGCAGTTTCTGAGCATTAGTGGTCTTGATATTAGTGCGTAGGACTGCAACACAAAAATCAATACAGTAAAACCTGTTTTGAAAGAGTACCGCTTCTGCTAAAAATAAATGGTTTCTCAAGACAACTGAACTCTCATGACAGGTTATAACACTATATAGCCCATACATCTGTGCAAAGAGAACCTGGTCTCTCAAGACAGGTGGTCTTTAATAGCAAGTATTCTCACAAGACGGGTTCTACTGTACCTCAGTAAATCAATCTATACAACAATTTAATAATCATTTCCTTCCATTAACAAACCAAGCAAAACAACCTCAATGAGTATAAAAGTGTATGATGCTGAGTCTCTTGTCACTCGAAGAATGCGCTGTAATAAAAGGTTTGCATGACAATACAAGTCCAGACCCTGATGTCATTACGTGCATGTTTTAAAAATGTTTTTGCACAACTTAGAGAATTTTTTTTATAAACAGATTTAACTTCAGCTTATATTTTTATTTTTTTTTTTAGTCGGGACAAGCTGGACATTACATGCATTTGGGTAAAATCCCAATGTTGACATCATCATCCAAAAATAAGCAAGATTTTAAAGATGACTCCCTTAATGAAAATAATGGATTGTCAGTCTGATATAATAATTACGTTTCTGGTGAAGATGCCAGGTTCATGAGTATTCAGGCAGGATAATTAGTGACAAGAGTCTCATTATTCTCATTGTTACATCCATATTTTTGGTCATATTGACAACAAGTTGATTTAGTATCAAAGATAGATCACAAGACTTCTGGTGATTAAGCAACAGTTTTAGAATGGCTGCTTTTGTACTCGTTTTGGGTATCAGATCAACACAATTTGTATTGGAGACAAACTAGATACGATAAATGTCCTGGTTAAAACTGAAATTCGATTTTATTTCTATTTAGGGATTGTGATAAGAAGATTATCAAGATCTACGGTAAATTGGCGAGGATCTTTATCCGACCAACACCAGCGCATTATGCAATTGCAACTCGTGCAGTGATTATTCTGTTGTTGTTTCAATGTGATTATATATTTTCTGTTATTTTTTTTGTCCTGTTGTTTATAACCAGAGAGTTTCTTTTCTGACATCACTGACAATATCCCTTATTGTAGTGTCATTATAGTCTAAAACAACTCTTCGAAGTTGATTTATTCTTCGTACTCTGGACACCGCAAGATAAACTAAATTTGACCATTCGATATGACTATCTATGATCCAAACAATTGTATCGGATATAGTCAATCCCTGCGAAGAATGTATCGTTGCTGCGTATCCTAGCTTCCATGGGGATTTATCAGCACGCAGTGCATCTTCGACGACATTGATATCAACTAACACAATATCATTTAACACTAGAATCTGCTTTTCACTTTGTCCAGGAATATCAACTTCGATTGGTCTATAATACAATGGCACTGGAAGTGTTGCAAATTTTTCTTTATGCGTGTTAAATAACTTCATCTGAAGTGTGTCTCTGACTATCGTTCTACTTGCCACTATCAAATCGTTTGGTCTCCACGCTTCCCAAAAATCATTTAATGGGGTTTCCGAAATTATTTCACGTGGTATTTCAAACTGGATTCTATCCGGTTGTAATCTGATTAGTTTTTTGAACTCGCGTAATTCATTATCAAGTGCTCTATGATCTGTATTAATTTCTTCATAATAGTCTACAAAATTCTTCAGCCAATTATGTGGAGACAAACCGAAAAATGGTGGTGGTTGACCATGATCGCCATACATTATCAATTTTGTCTTCGCTAGCAATAACCAATTAAGAAACTGTTGTAATACATCTAACGACACTGTGCATATCTCATCCCAAATGATGAATTCAGGAATATATTTCTCACCCATTCGACCAGTAGTCCATTCGTCACCTTTCCATCAAAATAAACTGTGATAAGTGTAAGCATTAATTTCTCGTTGTTTCATCTCTCTTGCAAGTCTGTGTTTTGTTGGTAGAACAATCATGTTTGATTTCCCTCGGATTAATTCAATCGCACGAGTCGTCTTCCCTGACCCACCACAGCCGTTTAAATAACTGGTTTTATATCTACATATTGGATCGGAACACGACGGTGCATTAGATAGTTCTGATACATGATTATTTTTCAAGTAATTGTTTTCAATTGTAAAATCAGCTGATTTGGAGTAATTACGCAATATTTCTTTTTTTATTCTCCATGATCCCAAAATCTCGTCTGAATTAGTGAATTCAGCCACTACTTCGCTATATTTTACGTCTATATACAATGAATCAGTGGCTACTCTAACTGCGGATTCAGGAAATCTATTTATCATCGAAAGTAAATTAATAGAAGCATAAGCCAGCATATACGACCTTAAGTACGTGTATTGAGGATTTTATCCATCTGTGTAAGCTTGAATTCATTGAAACCATCACAGATTTTACCCAACATGCTTATATCACTTATTAGACTCTTTGGTACATCAGTGGAGACTCTATCGTGATTGAATTGAACATTTTTCCAAGGTGTAATTTTCGATAATCTCTCGAACTCCTCCATGTTATAATTAAAACAAGTATTTAAATAAGAAATTTATTATATAATGAATCATTGCAAATGGCTTATGATAGGATCAGTAACCGCTTGTAACACATTATGCAGAAATGAATTCTGTGGATATCATTTACAAAGTGTACGTCGTGGAAGCCTAGGCCCTTGTATCCGATGTGGGGTAGGTGTGCTGGTAAATCGCAGTTGTGTCTCAATTGTGGTGGTAGGCGATACAGAGAGTTGAAGCGCTGTTATGATGAACGAATCAAAGATTATATCAATGCCCTGACTCTGTCCCTGACAGCGTCAATGACAAAATCATAAGAACACCTCAAGACTATATTGATAGATTCCCAAGTATATAATTAAACCAATTAATTAATTAGACAAATAGTATTTAGTATGTAAATGAACCAAGAATTTCAACCACATCCCGTGATTACCAATTATGAAACATCTCGTGATGGTATTGTCAGACACCGCAGACTGAAGAAACCAGTTGGTGCTGACAATGGTATGGGGTTTTTGATGTTTACTGTTGGAAAGAAGAGATATTACTGTCATCGATTTGCGATCGAGGTATTTAATGGATTGATCGACGCTAGTCTTGTTATTGATCATATTGATTTGAATCCTAAGAACAATTCTTAGACAATCTACGAGCTATTTCACAAAGTGAAAATTTAAAACGAGGAGGGACTGGGAAACATTAAAAAAATGCAAAATGTATAAAATTATTTAACACAGAAAATAACGAGGAAAGAGTATTTCAATAAATAAATGAAGCCAGTAGGTATTTTGATATTTGTAGAGCATCAGTACGATATGTTGCAGAACAGGTATATCGGTCAGCGATTTCCAAAAGAACTGGACAAAGAATTCAATTTACATACGTCTTAATTCTGTTTTGTAACACCAAGGGGAATGACTCGTGTGGGCTTGTGTGTGTGGTTTGAAACAACGATAACGTTTTTGTTGTAGTCACGTATCTCAATTGGATAATGTTTTTTGTGTGGTTTAATGTTTCATCGGGTAGAAAAGTTCCGCATAAGGCAGTCTCTTGTTGTCATCATTATATCAATTTGACCACTAGCAGATGGTATATTTGACCCCCCTCCCAAACTGATAAGATGTAACAAAACGGCACTCTGCCTCAAACTAAGAAACTGATATAATTCCCCACACACTACGAGAGTGAAACAACACAATCCTGATTGCCCTGCATGTACACAAATTCCTTCCTAACACGGAAAGAAAAAAACACAAAACAACAATAACTGATTTCTCGAAAATAACAAAGTGGATACAAAAATTGGAAAATATGCCACGGCATGAAGAATAACTGTGATTGATACACATATATCGTATTTAAAAGCACATACCTGTAGATACGGACACTAGTGTATTGTATACACAGATGTAATCTCGTCCTGGGGCGCGTCGTTCGAATCTCGTGGCAGGCATTATTGTCGACGGTACCGATTTCGAGTTTTTTCTATATAATTGAGGGGCGCCAGCCCAGAGGTACTTCGTGTACACCTCCCGTCACGTCAAATACATGACGGTGTGATTTTGCACCCCCGGGAAATTAATTCTTGGTGGGAGGTGTACAACAACAATGGCGCCCTCAAAATAAACAATAGCATGGATGCAAAAGCTCTATTTCACACTTGGGTAACCCCACAGGATAGTTCACAATTAACTATCGGCTAAAAGAAACGCTCATTTTGTCAAAGAGAAAAAGAAATCTCATAAAAGAAAAAATAGAAGAGAGAAAAAATCTCTCAAAGAGAAAAAATCTCAAAGAGAAAAAAATCTCAAAGAAAAAGAATCCTATGAAAGGCCAAATAAGGGACCCATTGAATTATAATCGCTCATCATAGCTAATGTTTATTTTTGTTTTTGAAAAATATTAAATATTTTTTTGTTTTTGAAAAATATATTAGAAATATAATATATTATTATATATATGAATTCTGAAAATATAAACGAGATTATAACCGAAATTTTAAATTTGAAAAAACAAGGAATTCAATTGTCAGATATATTAAATTATGATCAGTTTTTTTTCAACCCCAATGTCATCAAATCTGATTTCAAGACCGGTAGGTGTCAATTGGCTGTGGATTTCAATCCACATGTAACATAGTGGATGGAGAGATATAACCAAACCCTGTATCTGAGTGTGATAGGATTATCTTGCATCATGTATTGGTTGATTGCATACATGTCTGATGGAGGAATAATTGCTTTGTGTTGTGTCGATCTTGATTAGCCAGCGTTTGTGTTTAGTTTTAATTTTCCATTTAACATGTTATTAGCTTTTTTAAACTCTGGGTCTGTAACAATATTAATGTAACGACCACATTCAACCTGATGTAGCGATTAATAGCAGCCCTGACATTTTTTAAAGTGTTTTTATGGTATTCCTCAGTCTGGGCTTCAGGATGCATCCTCTTTCGTGCTTTGGTGACCTTTGGGGCTGCTTCGACATAAAATATTGCTAACATTTGGCCCAAATGTGCGGACTCAACTGTTTTCAGATCTACCTCCATATTCTTCTCTTTGCACCATTCTGAAATTCTTTTTTTTTTCAGCTTGGTAATTACTAATTTTAACATTTGAAATATTTAGATTTTTGGGACGAATCATTCATGCATATTTCCTTAATTTGTATTTATGTAAATTTTTTTTACATTTTTTAAGCTTTCACAAATATTAGTTTAAAGATAAACTACATTTTATTCACTTCAAAGTAAGTTAAGTCTCATTTTCATTTTCAAAAAATGGCCTGAATGATGTTATTAGTTTTTCGTTGTAGCATAAAAATAAATATTTGTATAGCTTTTTTATAATATATAATTCAAGAAAATAATGGATTTAGAGCAATTTCAGTATCAAGCAATATTATTTATGTTTACATTAATGAACAGTCCAGTATACTGGTTACTGTTATTATTGTAGTTAATTTATTATGATTATTAAATGAATGAATAAATCTACCTGTGAAGGTATTGTAGCCCCGTTAAGTGTTTTTCTTGGTAGATTTAGAGTACCGCTGTTCTGAAATGTTTACGAGATCTTCCTCGTTTAGTGATTTGAACCGTTGTGGTTTGTGGTCATCCTGTTGATCAACTGTGAACTGTACTGGTATTGATTCATTCAAACTAAGTGTTAAATTGGTTTGTAATTCTTCTTCCAATTCAAAATGCTCGTCAAATATTGATAGATCAAAATTTTCAACATCATCATGCGTGAAATCTATTTGAATAGGCAAACTTATCGAAAAATCTCCTAATTCTGACATTTTAGTTTCAACGTTGGATAGCCAAAATACCGGTGACCTTGACCTAGCACACTTTAAACATTTTTTATCCATACTTGTAACAAATTTCATCAAACTATGAATGATTTTATTCATTAAAGATGAGAAATATCTTTTGCTTTTATCTTTCAAACTAAATGTATTCAATTTTTGTTTAAAAAATTGTAAAAAGTGGTTCTGTTCCTTTAATGTTTATTTCGTTTCTGCCTTCACTAGCAGAGTTTATCTATTGCTGTACACATGAGTCTATTTATAGACGTGAGTATTTTTAGAAAAATAGTTCTCCTAACAGTTCATACTGAAATGAACGCAATTCATTTTGATCACATGGTAACATTCTGACCAATCGAAACATTACTTTCCTCTACCAGCTACTTCGATTGCAATTATAATACAATAACATACTCTATTGAAAAGTCACCTGTTCCTTGATTTGGCATCTTTTGAAGTTTTGTTTGCAGTTATGTAGAAAACTGACTTTCATGAATACACATTTGTCCTTATTTTTTCTATATATCTTGAATTGCGACACATCAGTTCCATTCGTAAATATCTTTCAGTTGATGACCCTAAAACACTTCTATGTTCATTAGTACTTTCAAGACTGGACTATTGTAACTCAATTATGTCTGGTTCGTCACAATATTTACTCCAGAACCTTCAAAAAGTTCAAAACACAGCTGCACAGATCATCTTTAGAGCACCTCGATCAGAGCACACCTCACCACTGCTCTGTACCCTACATTGGCTATCAATTCGATACAGAATCAAACACAAAATTTGTTCTCTGTGCTATGTTGCAAGGACAGACTCCAGTCCAACATACCTATCCAGCTTCACCATGTGTATACACCAGCTAGATCCTTACGCTCTTCTTCTGATAATTGTATACTCATTGTTCCCAAGGTGAAAACAAAGTCATATGGACAACGTTCGTTTGCACACCAGGGCCCGGCGACGTGGAACCAATTGCCCATTGAAATTAGACACAAAGACACAGTGGTCCTTTTTAAGACTGCTCTTAAGACTCACCTATTTCGACTGCAGGGACAAACTTAGCGACCTAATCATGTTTTGTATCGTATATGTTTTCATTATGATTTTATGTTTTCCAATTTTATTGTTTTTGTCATTTGCTGTTCTGTAGTGTATTCATATCATTATTGATGGTGTAAAGCGCTTATAGCTTCGTAACATTACGCGCTATACAAAGTCCTCATTAATATTATTATTATTTATGGAAGTTTTTTAAAAATAATGAGCAATTGGACTATACCTCTTTGAATTCTTGTAAGGTTCTTCTTTTTGCGAAGTAAAATGAAAATGAACTAGTTAGGCACTAATGTAATAATCCATGAATAAATATAATGTATCTGACCCGAACTTAAATATGATTGAATGCTGTAACATAATGTTCTTTATGAAAAGAAATCATTAGATTTTCACCCACATAAGCAAATTTCTGCTGTGCATCTCAGTTTGAATATAAATGTTATTATAACAACTGTCATGCTTTATTCGGAAACATGCATATTGTTGTTCGGGGTAAGGAGGTTATTTACACTCTGATTAAGCTTATCTGATCAATGGCTTTTATGCCATGATCTGAAGCCTTTCTTCCAGCTGACTTCTCCATTGCTTTTGCATCCTGATTTATGGCTTTTATGCCATGATCTGAAGCGTTTCTTCCAGCTGACTTCTCTGGTATTTTTGCATCATGATCAATAGATCTTATGGCTTTCCTTACGGTTCTACCATGACCAGGAGCGTTGAAAATCGCCACTTCATCCACGGTGGTGGATGTTTTTTTGATCAAGTTTGTCTGCGCATTTTCAGCTTTTTTGGTTGGCTCAATAACTGCAGTGGACGCAAGTTTAAGGTAAGTTATGACACATTTTTATTTCACAAGCATTAAAACTAGAAGCCAACCAAAATATTTGATTACCCTTAGGCTAAATATATATTATGTGTAAATGCTTGCCAAATGATCATAAAATTGTAAACTTTTACTCTTTATGAACAAAGTCATTTAATTGTATTCAATTTACAAAGTTTCTTCATCATCAATTTAATAACACTTAATATTTTTAATATATCTTTATACTGACTTCTTAAGTTCATTTAAGTAAACTGAAAATTATTGGGTCTGACCTGTCAAATTTGTAGGTTTTAATAATATTACTGAGGCAAATGTATAGTGATAACTTTGATTTAAAAAATTTATTTGTCATTTATTTTACTGGCTATTAAATCTCTTGATTTAAATTCCATGGAAATTTTACCTTTCATTAGATCTACAATTTTCCATCCCCATCTCTTTCATCCCCATCTATGTTGTTAAATCTGGCTGCTTCAAAAAGTTTCCAACACGATTTTAGCCTGTATGATTTTAATCTTTTTCAGCTGAAAAACAGAATTGAAGTCCATTGATGTTTCTTGTCAAAACACTTTCAAACATTTTATGGTTGTTAACCTTTTTTCAGTTTGCTTGAAGATTATTGGTTCGTTAGTCCTGAATCGCATGACATTGTAACTATTTATTTTTCTTATTTGCATTTTATGCATGAGGTCATCAATTTTTTGTCTCTGACATAAAGTGCAAATGAAATAAATTTATCCAATCATTTTGCGAATCTTATACATTATCAAAATGTTTTTTAAAATAATGCTGACTGTCTCACTTTTTGTGATGTACCCACTACATGCAGATGGGAATGTGTCCCATGTAGATCATTTTTAAGTGGCCTATTTTTTACTTTAAAATCTACACTTGCATACAGATCTCAAAAGATTTATCAATAACAACTTTTTAATGTAGTTTAAAATATATAATGCACAAAAGAACCCATTGAAACTTTGAGGAAAGGGTGGGGATTATACCGAAATTGTCCAGTCTTTTACAAGGAAAGGTAGTCCAACATGTAAGACCTCGATACAGATATAATCTGCCACACAATTCGTACATTTTATCCTTTTTATAAAGATAATTTCTGAAGAAGGTGGTGGTGGGGGGGGGGGGCAGAGCTGGGGGGGGCTGGTTTAAGGGTTTCAGTTCCCTTAGAACCATTAGTGCTCAAGACACAATTTCAGGGTTACTGCGATCATATGACTGAATAATACCTTTTCGATCAAAATACTTAAAAAAATCAACTATTACTTACTTAGGATTATGAAATTTGCATTTGATGGTACATTTTGTTATGTTACTAACCAAAACCACAGGATCTAAGTAATCGTGAAAGAGTCTTTCATCAGGCCTATTTTACAAGAAATGATTTAAAATAGTTTACCATCAATTCCTAGGAAAGCTGCATGCTAAGGTTTCCCTTGAAATTTTGTTAGTACTAAATCTCTATTTCTATACTGATCACGGTGTAGTTTAAGTATTATTGTGATGCTATGTATTGACCAATTCCTTCCAATGAAATACCAAAACAACGAACAGCATTTTCGATCTTCTATCAATCAATCCATTTTGTTTAATATTCAGACAAAGAGCACGATGTCAATCCAATAAAGTTAGATCAGTTGGGCATTGCCCTATACTCGTATCTAAAAACTATAAATAATAATCTAAGTTCATGGTTGAAATACAAATGTGATTAGCACAGAATACCTCAATTATATTGTCCAATAGTTTTCTAAAACATCCCTGAATTTATCTTTTATTCTAAAATGGTCCAAAACAAAAATGTCTGAGGGCATCCATTTAAATTGTGTCACTAATTTGGGAGTTTGTATTTTTCAATCTATCACATTGTAATTATGGAATTCCTCATTATTGCTTAGTTAAAAGATTTGTGCAAGTCAAAAGTTGGGGTAATAATGAGAACACTTCATTTCACGCAAATTGTAATTTGAAGTCTTGCGAAGTTTACTTTAAATATATTTTTCCAATTAATTATAAAAATGTAAAACAGAAAAGTAAACGTTTTCATCACATAAAATCTTATATGTTGTATTACATGTTAAAACTATGAAAAATGTTTTTGGTATTTAGTGTTGTTGTTTAATTGTTTGTTTGTTTAAACACACACATTTATAAATACATTAATTTATGGGGGGTGGGGGTGTCAGTGCCAACAAGAAGAATTAGAGAACATTCCTTTAACATTTGTAATATTTACATTTTCAGGAATTTGGAAAGATGCTGAGAGATGTGAAGCAATTGAATGCAAGAATAAAGGTTCTGACATAATTACAGACACTACAGATGGAAATGCATATCGAGAGTTATTAAGTCAAACAATCTTACAGACATTTTTAACACTGATGGAGTGAGCTTATATTCATCATCTAAAATACAGTTATGGCCAATAATTCTGGCCATAAATGAATCAAATACAAGTTTAAGATTTGCCTCTGACAATATGCTGCTTGCAGGTATATGGCAAGAAAAGGGAAGCCACTGTTTAGGCAATAACTGACTGTTTTTAGTGAATACAAGAACAATTTATTCAATAATGGAGTGGATGTTAATCTAAATGTTGAGAGTTGTATAAATATAAAACTGGCAGTTTGTTGGATTGCTCATCTCCCAGCCAAGGCATAGATGCTTTCTCTGACATATTAGAATGAATTGGATGCTGCATTGCTTGTGAAGATCCAGGAATGGTTGTAAAGCAAAGAAAAGTAAATGCAAGGTGTTACCATACAAAAGTGTAGCATTCATATTCATTCCATTTAGACAGCGAACAAGGAGCAGGCAGGACCGGTCTTCACCTGGCTACGGTGAGCGAGATCTCTCAGCAGATAAATAGTGCCATTTAGGATTGCATAGAAAAAATGCAACCATAGTGTATTAATGTACCTGGAGTAGTGTACGGGAATATCACTGCGAAGCTACATCACTAAAAGGCTATTTAGGAGAAACGTTCTTCACGACGCTTCGAACAAAAGAAAAAAATGGAGGCCGCCACGAGGAAAACCAAGATGAACGTCACCACACGAGGTTAAAATGACTTCACTAGCGGTGGGGACTGAAGTAGAGGGGACCAGTGGCTTAATTTGCTAACACCTGAAAAACTTCGGAGCCTTGGGATTATAGATAACAGACGGAAATTTGCTGAGCCATGAGAAAATTATGGCATTGCTAACGGACTGCACCCCGAGAAGACTGCCTGCGGAGCAAGATGTGAATAATTTTCACGTTTGCCTTTCACTTGCCTGAATAATAGGGTTTCTCATTTGGTTACGAGAACCCTCTTAGAACAATCTCTATTACGAAACCAGACTTGACCAATTTTGAACACCGCTCAAAATTAACAAACTTTTTTTGCCAAACAATGACTACACTTTTATATGTCGCATAGACATATTAGTTAAACAAATTTGTTAGGGACGTATGATACGTACACTATTGTACTAGAAAATGGGTATAATTAGGATGTTAAAGAAAAATTCTACGACTCATTTATTTGATAGAATTGCACAGATAGCTAACACATTATTGTTTTTGTTTTGTACATTAGTATAACTGGACAGAATTTGAAATAAGTACGGTTAGGGCGTTCCGGGGCGTAAACGACATCCATATACGACAACGGCTGGCTTTCCGGGATCTTTTCCTCCTTTTCAACGACCGGACTCCAACAAAAATGACGATATGAGGAAACTATTTTTCTCTCGTCATCATTTGGTACCATTGCACCCCTAGTACGTTACTTCTGATTGGTTGATATGGTTGAGTGTGTGTTGGGTCTATTCCCACTCACCCAGGGCCTTACTTTCATGTCATTAGCCACTTTTTAGTGGTATGACATGACGGCCATAATTAACAAACGCACTCTGTACGTTAAATGCCCGTGGGGATGTGTCACCATTCCTTACCCACGGGAAACCAATCATCATATAAATTAAACGATGGTTTAAACTAGTGACCAAATGACCTTTCTCATTCATTCACAAAAGTGTAGAATCCAAGTATGAATATAGAATTCACCAGGAAGTGATTTCACATATGCAAATGGGAATGGATAACAAAACCTGCAAAAGGATTTAATGGAACATCAGGTCTTGCAACACTTCAGTCACTGCATTGAACCCTTCTTGGAATCACAAAGACTTTACTAAATGAAAGGTTTCCCCAACAGAAAGTAAAAATAAATATTTTATTGGGAAAGATCTTCAAAGCTATTTCAAATAGAATGAAAACAATAAAACCACCAAACAGCATTGAAAGATTTCCATGTGACCTTGAAAAACATTACCATCGTTTTAAAGCAATGGAATTACAAGCATGGCTTTTATATTATGCCATTCATATGCCTCAATGGATTTCTGGAAGTGGAATGCATGAGCAATCTGGCATTTTTAGCAATATATATTCTGCTTGGTGATAAGATAACTCCATCTACTCGAGAAAGAGTATAAACTAATTTGGATACATTCTACTTTTCCAGACTGTGTATGGAGATTGTTCATGTGGTTTTAATGTCCATAATGCTGGTGTTCACTTGGTGTCCTACGTTATGTTTTGGTGATCCATGTGGAGTTGGAGCTGTTTTCCATTTCAGGACACCCCATAATTCTGCACTCAGTGCATGAAACTGGCATTGTATTGAAACAAGCAATGAGATATATGCAGACACAAGCCTGTATTCTAGAAAAGGGCTGAATCAAGGTAAAATGAACTGCTGGAAAGTGACCAATGAAGCAAATAATTGTGCAGTATGTGGTGAAACAGAATGAGCTTAATAATTAAATTCTGGAAAACCTTGAAGTAATCAGTTTGCAAGAGGTGAGAAAGGTGGACAGAATAACTGTTAATTGTGTAAAATTGTATTCATCGGATTATCAAGGATCGAAAGACGAATTAGAATGATTCAGAAAACAAAATCTGTGCTATTATTCATCGATTTGAAAGAGATATGAACACATCACTGTGAAGACTTACAAGTGGAAAACATTTGCTTTCAGTAAAAACCTCACCATTTGTTGATGTAGTTGCTGCAGGAACACTTGACACTTAGTCTTCATTCAAACAAACTCAACCAATTCAACCAGTCAGACTTCTGTTGTAAAAATGCCAAACCATCATGGACATTCCGTCTTTAAATAAGAATAATAATGCTGTATCATGGGGTTAAATTGCATATGTGTGAAATAAAGTTTGATTTGCATGGATATAATATTAATTTATGTTTGTATTATTTAGCTAACTCTAAGGCCGAATAGAATGTCTTATTAGATTCTTATTCCTTTGTCATCTTTTTCAGACATCCTCTGCGTTTATAATTGCTTAGAAGATTTCATTTTATGTAATATTGAAATCAGGGAGTGAGCATGCAGTTTAAAAGATTAAGTTTATGACAAACATAGTTTCTAGTCTTTTTTATTGAATGTTATTTCAGCTGCTATATTTATGTTCTTAAACTATTCATGGTTATCGTAAACCTGTCAGCTGTTTTTTCTAGAATTTAATTGCCAATCTTTTAGTTCATTAACTGTTCTTGACATAGTCCAGAATTGTGTCAAGAACTATTCATGTGTTATGAACTATTTAAATTCATTTTAATACATTAACTGTTCTTGGTGTGGTCCAGAATTCTGTCAAGAACTATTTCTATGTTATCATCTATGTACATTCATTTTAGTACATTAACTGTTCTTGATATGGTCCAGAATTATGTCAATAACTATTCATATGTTATGAACTATTTAAATTCATTATAGTACATTAACTGTTCTTGACATGGTCTAGAACCCTGTCAAGAACTATTCATGAGTTTCTTGACATGTTCATGAATTCATTCAAGAACATATCTTGAACTCTTGTGATGTGTTAGTGTTCTTGAATTGTGCTTAATTTTTTCTGAAAGTTATTCATGAACTATTCAAGAATAGCAGTTCATGAACAGCCCAGAAAGGATTTAAAGAATATTTCATGTTCAGTTCAAGAATATTTCATAAGTTCATGAACTATTCATAATTTCAAGAACTCCTTTTCGCAGGAGTTGTACATGGCCATAATTGTAAAATTCAATAGATAATTTTTATCTGGAAGTTTCTTAGTGATATTTCAAATTGCAGAGCATTCAATAATCAGGATTGAATAGACTTTGATAAAATAAATTTAGTGTTTAATTTTAAAAGAACAATTTATATTTAATTTAAAATGTCAGTAAATGTGCATATTTATTACCCATGTGAATCTTACAATAACGTCTATCTTGTATTTTTAATTTGCTTTCTACCCAATACAGGATCACTAGTGACGATACTACCCAATACAGGACCAACAGTGAAAACAAATGCATGTATAGGTGAAAATAAGCAATTGATGACAAAAGACGAATCGGCTCAGGAAGATATATTAACTCCTCAATGGATGTTCAGCAATGGAGATGCTTCTAGCGACACTGATTATGTAACATATTGCCAGACGAAAACATCAGGAATGTTTATGGTGAACCCATTATACAGTAGCATAGTTGAACAGTGCAATACAACGAGTATACTCCTAAAACCATATCTTTCCATGACGTGGGATATTATATATTGCAAGTCCTGAAAGAAAAAGTGGGGAAGACAGAAAGTTTGCCAATATTTCCTTCAGTTTCAGGTCTGTAAAATATATTTTGTCATAATTACATTTTGTTATCCAACTTGACTCACTTGTGTGTTATTTGTTTATATTTTAAATCATAGAAGATTGAGATTATTAAAATAAGTTATCATGTACAATTTAATGACTTTTTGTAATGAAAATTTTGACATGTAAATGAATGAACATTTTTCAATCAAATGCATTACCTGATCACATTAAATTTGGATTTCCTTTCGCTACTTCCAGATTCTGCTCTCTGTGTAAGGCAAACGGCTTTCCATCTATTTAATATATTGACAAAGGGAAGTAACTCTTATAGGTAAACTATCCATCATACCATCTAGGTGTCCACCAGTATACCAAATGTAACCTTTTTAAACTATCACTTGCTGCTGTCAACAGTGACCCCTAGGAATTCCTCTAAATTTAGGCTTAATTTCAACCATCCATTTAGCCTTATCATTTGCATAGCTAGTCAAAATGTTATGCATTATGCAGACACATTTACATGATTTCCAGTGAATTTATTTGTATTGCTGCATTTATCATACTGTTCATTATTGTCCATGTGATAGCAATCAGTAAAATGCAAAATTTATCCAGTAAAATCGTGTGATTTTTGTATTTCAGTGATTGCTATAGCTCAGACATTCAGATTACCACTGTCCTAGTCAAATTGTATCATGGCAAGTCAGGCTAAGCATATAAGTTTCTGTTCCTAAATTCCTTGACACAGTTGTGTTGTGAGAAAACACAATTTTCAGTAAAACCTCGAAACTAGAGAGTAAATCAAAACACCACTTTCTGTATAAGTCCATTACATATAGCATATAACATTAATTGCAGACACTTATGCCTGCAGCTAATGTAAAACTATCCTTCAGACAGTTTAATTATAAATTAAAAGACTAAGATGTCAAGTATAGTGACTTCATTGGCTGAAAAAGCAAGTGAGGCATGATTGAAGACTGCAGTGGGTTCCCCCATTATACTAATTTGCAAAGGTAAGATCAGGAAGCAGAACAAGCCAATATCGGTAAATCAAAGAGATTTTAGACACTTGTAGGAGGTAAGACCTTATTACTTATCATTGTCTTAAATAAGAATGCTTAAGCCATATGAATTATAGATTTTTAATGAGTTGGTGAACAGCTGCAAAGTTCCTTTCAAGTAGAATTTTGCAGCAAGTATTAAATGCATTTCATTTGTCAGAATAGTGTTCAAGTGTGATGCATTTTTTGAGCCGATTTAGGAAGCAATCGTCTATCAGTAAAGCCAGCCAAACATTACTTTTAGAACTACAGGTTGACAGAAGTTGATCCTTGTAAATGCCAGACGATAAAATAAGGGTGTGTGGATGGGACAAATAATTATTTACACATACTGAAAACAACAAATCAGCATATGTCAGCTTGATTCTGACCAAGATTTACTCAGAGAAGTTTGAACACCTGTAACATTCAGTCTCTATGGAGTGTAATAGTTATGACACTATCGACACTTGTATTACATCAAAACCCCTTATTGGACACTATTGAAATTATAATTCAAGTGTAGCAATTGTAATATTGTGTTCCAAGTATATTGAAAAAGGGGGACATTTTGGGTAATATGGAAACTGGAATCTTGGCTTGTCAAATTTCTTTTAAATGTCAAAATAAAGGGATTTGAAAAATGAGCCAGCACCACCTGCCCTACATCCCACCCACCCCCATGAAGGTGTCAAAAACAATGCAGATTTTGAATTGTCTACAAATGCTAGCAATGTCATAAACAGCAATTTCAATCAAGCATGAGAATCATGAATGATTCACAGATTACAACTAACTCGTCAAAGATGTCCACGAGTGAATTTGACAATAATTATAATATCATATAGGATCCCAGTGAATACCTGTTCTTTTCCCTTCCCATGTGCTGGATTACAATTTGACTTCACTGGACAAACCAGCATTATGTGTCATGTATTGTCGTCAGCATGATATCCATGTATGCCATCTATTCTGCTTTTGGCATAGTCACTCACCAACTTCTGTTTTACGCTTGCCTATATATTGATTATTATTTTTGGTTCATTGAAAAGTAAGGAAAAATAAAGCAATAGTAAGATGCTTTTGTCGTTTACATCATCATTTCCTTGATTCCAATCATTGATTCCAATCATATAAATTCAATGGATTTCATCAAAAATGAACTTTGTTTGGCAGCTAGTTAATTAGTTTTGGCCAGTCTATATTTTTAAAAATGGTACTAAATGTTAAGCAGAATGCTTATGGTGTGAGTTGTGCATCTTGTCAGATGGAAAATAGTAGAACGGCTGGACCTTTTTATTCTTCAATTATTATGTCAGTGAAAGTTTCACATGTATACTAGTTATAGTAAGTACTGAAGATAAATAATTTTTTTACATGTATTTCTTTTTTGTTTTGATCACAATATAGGCTATACATGGCGGCCAGTATTAATGGTGGAGGAAGAACCCGGACAACCCCCGGAGAGAACCACCGACCCACGAGACGCTACTGGCAAGCTTTCTCACATAACTACATTTGCCGAATCTTAGACTCGAACACACGCAGACATAGGTGAGATGGCAGTGGTCCGTAATGGACAGTGCTTTAGTCCACTATATTTAATCCTTTTAGCATTTCAGTAAGATGAAGACTTTATTGGTAAGTATTGTAAGAACTTTGAGCGTCTGATTAAACAATTGAATTTATTAATTATGGTTTTATGGAGAACCAGCACTGTAAGGTTATTTAAGGTTATTTAGTAGATAGAAGTAGTTATTTGGATGAGTATTTGAAGCGCGATAAAGATCAAATACTTGAAATCGAGACGATGGGATGGTGTGTGTAATATATGACACGTCCCGATCGAAGCTAAAAGTAAATGGTCTGTTTCAATAAATAGTTATGAATAGTAGATCATCCACACTTATCAGCGGAGACGGGAATACACTAAAAACTGACAAAGAGAATATTCTTCATCGACGGTCTCAACACTTTGACAGCGTCTTGAAACGCCCTTCGTCCATCAGTGATGAAACCATAAGTCGTCTCTCCCAGTTACCCAAAAATGACGCACTAGATAACCCTCCATACTTGTTGGAGATATAAATCGACATGTCTACTCTCCAGTGGCAAAGCAAATTGTTCAGACTCCATCCCAGCTGGAGAAGCAGGCACATCCCTGATATAAATGGTTCACCAACTGTTTCAGTGGATTTCAAAAATGTTCATTAATCCACCTGTATACGTGCAAAGAGAACAGCCATTCCCGAAACAACCACCGGGGTTTATCCTATCTCTCAAATCTAGGAAAAATCATCGCCATAATCCAACTGAACTTCTTGAGTACACACCTTGACCAGGGACTTTTGCCGGAAAGCCAGTGTCGATTCCAAAACGAACGTGGGGCCATCGACATGGTGTTTGCTTCGCGGCAGCTACAAAACGAATGTCAGGAGCAAAGCACCAACCTTGTCTCCATCTAGGACGACGTGACAAATGCCTTTGATACGGTCAGCAGAGAAGGCTTGTGGAAGGTAATGGCCAAGTACGAATGCCCAAGAAAATGTATATCCATGGTGCAGCATTTCCATAACGGCATGAATGTACGAGGTCGGGACAATGTAGATACATCTGAGCCATTCCCAGTGACCGATTGGATCAAGCAGGACTGTGGTCGGGCACCGACACTGTTCAGTCTTTTCGCTTCCGCAATGCTGACTAATGTTTTCAGAGACATTGAGGATGGAGGCGGCATCAGGTACCGTACAGATGGAAAACTATTCATTACCAGGAGGCGTCAGGCGAAACACAATGTTATGGCAGACACCATTAGAGATTTCTTATTTTCTGATGACAGCGCCCTCAATGATGGCACAGAAGCAGACCTGTAATTCATCGGTGACCTGTTCTCCAACTCCTGAACAAGCTTTGGTCTCACCATCAGTACTAAGAATACTGATGTACTGCATCAGATGTAACCTGAAAAGCCATAGAAGGCTTTTGGAAGGTAATGGCCAAGTACGAAAGCCCAAGAAAATGTATATCCATGGCGCAGGATTTCCACAACGGCATGCATGCATGAATTTCGGGACAATGCAGATACATCTGAGCCATTCCCAGTGACCAATTGGATCAAACATGGCTGTGGTCGGGCACCGACACTGTTCAGTCTCTTCGTTTCCGCCATGCTGACTAATGTTTTCAGAGACGTTGAGGTTGGAGGCGGCATCAGTTACCGTACAGATGAAAAACTATTCAATATCAGGAGGCTTCAGGCGAAAAACATCGTTATAACAGACACCATTAGGAATGTCTTTTTTGCCGATGACGGCACCCTCAATGCTGGCTCAGAAGCAGACCTACAATGTAGCGGAGACGTGTTCTCCAACTCTTGAACAAGCTTTGGTCTCACCGTCAGTACCAAGAAGACTGATGTCCTGCATCAGTCGGAACCTGAAAAGCCAGAGAAGACTTGTGGAAGGTAATGGTCAAGTAAGAATGCCCAAGAAAATGTATATACATGGTGCAGCTTATTCACAACGGCATGAATGCACGAGTTCGGGTCAATAGAGATAAATCTGAGCCATGCCCAGTGACCGATTGGATCAAGCATGGCTGTGGTCGGGCACCGACACTGTTCAGTCTCTTCGTTTCCGCCATGCTGACTAATGTTTTCAGAGACGTTGAGGTTGGAGGCGGCATCAGGTACCGTACAGATGGAAAACAATACAATACCAAGAGGCTTCAGGCGAGAAACAATGTTATGGCAAACATCATTAGGGATTTCCTTTTTGCTGATGACGGCGCCCTCAATGTTGGCTCAAAAGCAGACCTGCAATGCAGCAGTGACGTGTTCTCCAACTCATGAACAAGCTTTGGTTTCATCATCAGTACCAAGAAGACGAATGATGTCTTGCATCAGCTGGAACCTGAAAAGCCATATGTTGAGAACAAAATTACCGTCACGAGCCAATCACGCAACGTAGTGAACCTCGTCGTCAGAATTGACGCTCTGTGACAGTGTACTACAGAGATAGGTGATATCACTGTAGTACTCTGTGACAGAGCGTCAATTCTGACGACGAGGTGAACCTTCACATTGCCAGATCATGAGCAACATTCGGCACATTGTATGCCAATGTACGGAATTATAGAAGCATCATCATCCAGTCCAAACTAAGGGTCTATAGGGCAGTTGTGATCCCCACGCTACATTACGCATGCAAAACGTTGGCGATGTACCAACGCCATGCCAAAGAGCTGAACCACTTTCACACCACAAGTCTCTGGAAAATAATCAACATCAAGTGGCAGGAGAAAGTTGAAGACACTGAGATACTCGCACAAGCAGGTCACCCCAGCATCCACACCATCCTGTTGTAGTGCCTGTTACGCTGGGCGTGACATGTTAAACGCATTCCAGACCATCGGCTGCTTGAGAGACCTTTGTATGGTGAGCTACGGCAAGGACGGCGAACCCAAGGAGGTTAGGATAAACGCTTCAAAAGACAATCGGAAAGCTGCATTGAAAACATTGCAACATAAACCTTGATTCCTGAAAACAAATAGCAAGCGACTGAGTCAGGCAAGCAAGAAAAGCACGTGTTATCAACCATCCATGACATATCGTAATCATTCCTCTTTTCCTTATGCAAACGAACTTACCGTGAAAGGTTTGGTCTCATCAGCCACGCAGAGAACAAATACAGCTCCTCTAAGCATCCAACAGTCTATGATAAAGTGACTTAGAATAACGTGATCATTGCAAAAACAAGGCCTCAGGTAGGTTCCGCTCATATATGTATGAAGAATTATAATGATTGCAACGACTACTTCGTCCCTAGGGATGGCTTAATGGGATAGAGGTCAATTGCCTAGAGATGGTTTGATGACATCGAGTTTGTTTCGCAAAACTATTCCCCAATGCATATCACTTGCTAAAAACCAAAGTATAATTCTTGGTTTAAAATTCGGGTATGATACATTAATATCAGATCATTGAAAAGATTGGATCATTTCAACAGCGCCGTCGGGCTGCTGTTACATCATATTTAATACCATCATTTCTAATTAACCAAGATTGTACTATATATTTGGAAGGTACACAGTTAAGTATGTTTGATACAAATCCTGAATATTACAACTTCAGATTGTGTAGTTGATGACGTAGCGAAAGTGAATCTGTGAAGAGTCCAGTAATTAAAATATCATGGCTTTCTATAGACTTCATAACAGGGTAAATTATAATGATTTCTGCTGTAATGTTTTATACACAAACTTGACAAACGAAAATTTGCATTATGACTTCCACTAATGAATGCAACGTCGGCCATTCTTTTATCATATGAGTATAACTTCATTTGCAGTTTTAAATTTGGCGGGATAAGAGCTATGAATGAGAGAAAGGTTTGTCTTAGATGTTTACGTCGTGTAGCGTAAAAAAGAACTTTGGTTGTGTAAATATCCACGGATGTATTTTGGAATATAGAAGGGCTAAACTTTTGTATTTTGCAAGGTGAAAGAATCTTTACTGTCATCGGTAGGTAAAGCATATTGTTTGCAGTGGCATTATGTTTTGTTATTTACTGTGACGAAAATCAGGGTTCAATGGGTTGGAACTAACTTTTGCGAGTGATTGAGGAGGCCCGATCGCTTCAGAAACAAAGCTTTCATTTGCTGATGTCCCTCTCCAGAAAGAGTTCGATTCCATGGTAGTGAATTGGGTCAAATATAAGTATGACATACTATATGGACATTGCCAGTTTGAACCGATGCCATTGAAACCAACATTGAATGTTGTATTATAATTATGTATTTCGTTTGCCTTGAAGTTTATACATGTTATTGTATCAATAAAATATTTGGAAATCATAGGAATATATAAAGCAATCGACACCATGAGCCACGCACTTGATAACACGAAAACGTTTGATGTTAAAAAGCGTTAGTCTCTCGTTCGCATATCTCAGGTGTGTGGATACCACTCATTCTTAGTTATATATGCGGGCAGATCATGGAGATCATTCACTATTCTGTACTTCCATTTTGTATTTTAGTTTCTTTATAAATCAAGCAAAACATATACAAAATCATTGGAAAAAAGTTTCAAGTCAAACCAGATGACTAATAATATTGACTAATAATATAAGGAGAATTTTGAAACTACTCTTTCTATGTGAGGAATAATTCTGCTTTGCTTAAATTAAATGTCAGACAGATTTTGTGTTGTCTCAATAACATATGTTTTCGGAGGATGTCCTACACTTGTTGTTATAGAGTAACAAACGTTTTAAGTGGACATTTGTGCATGATGATTTGTATATTTTATAATTCTGAGCAAGATTTAACCCGGACTATTAGATATTCATTTAAAGGTTCGAGCGTAAAATGATTGTTAAATGTCACAATGCGTCTGTGTTTTCAAATGATGTTTTTAAATTATTAAATGAACCATGGTGGATGATCATTAAGATCAGGGAAAAGATATTAAATTATCGCGATTAAAATCGTTGCTAAATGATGAAAAGTCACTGATAACTCTAATTTGCAAAAGTGTTTTAAATTTTTGTATTTGTTTTATTTTGTTTTTGTACATTACAGATGTAATTAGTTCAATATATAAATGGTACTATGATTTATAGAACTATATCATTATAATATTAGAAATGTTATGGTGGAAAGATTTGATATCTAAGTATGGATTTAGTAAAGGCGTCGAAAGAAGATAGCTAAAATATAGCAATATTACCTAATTTTAAGACAAAATAACATTTTGCTTGAAACTTATTGGAAACATATATAATATAGAGACTAGCTGGATACAGGAAATACGTGAGCCAAGATGATACAATATCAGCAACAACGATACAATTAATATGTTCAATACTTCTTTTGAACATCAAGAAACTGAAACTATATTATGCATGTTATTCACCAATTCAGATACAGATAATTGACCGATGGATGGCTATCAGTGTAGAAATTCTAAATCAAACATCCAAAACACAATATGACTGGTTTAAATTTGCGATATAAAAGGACCCCTTCAGGAAATAACCTGATGATGAAAATATACCAATACAAATGTGTTAAACAAATAGACTGGTTGTATTCAAACTGATCTCAAGTCATAAGTTTATAATGCCGGAATATAAAAACATTGAATGACGGAGAAATACACAACCAATCGCAAACATCAATAACACCAGGCCACGACGCCTCATGCAAACAAACTTATAACTGGCGGAGATCTGCTTGTAGAATAAGGAATTTCCATTGAAAAAATAACACAAAAGATTACGTTTTGCAGAATAGCATGCCTCTTTATAATCCTAAATCGTGATATGCAAACAATTGACTATTGTTAAGGAATATATTATGTTAGGACAACTTGCATATATGCTTAAAACGCCAACACTAAAGCTTACATATGCTGATGACGTAGATAAAAACGTGACTATTTCTAAACGCATATGGAGATGGTCGTAAAGCGATTTTCTCTCATCCACAGCCTGCTACTTGGAAAATAATTGTATTATTTGTAAACACAAAACGCACACCTTATTTATTAACGAAATAGATCTAAATTTACCACATTGCCAACAGTAGCAGATACTATTATGGCTCTACAGATCAGCGGGACATATGTTTTATGTTAACAGTGTGATGTGCATTGCATACCACGGTTGGAAATGCAACAACCTTAATTGCTGACGCTGTCGTTTCAATGATATTGCTCAGCTGGTGGCACAATCATGATAACCAGATTTATTTTATTGGATTCTCTGCGATTGTTTGAACTAAAAACGTATTGTATCACAGAAGCAGCACCGTTGTTAAAATACCTACGCAAAGAATTAATTTACGCCTGGAAGAGATAAATAAGACAATAAATCGCACACAGATGTATCGGTGTTACGTTTTGCAATACAATAAGTATTAGTGATGATGAGGACCACATGTTATGTGATAAGGTTGTATGATATTTAATTATGGACTGGATTGAATATGCGTCTGATAACAAATTGGAATATCCCCGTTTTGAATCCCATGGTCAATAGGAAGTATAGTAAAACCATCATCGAGAAGCATGCCTATAAATGAGAATTATAACATTCTAATCTAAAGTGGGCAACGAGAACAGTCAGGCTCAGGCATAGAACACTGCTAATTATCCAACAAATGAATTAAATGACTTCACAAACACTGCTACTGTACAATACAATATGAAAGATCGCGTGTTCCTGTTTAAATTATTCGAATGTGTTTAGACTGTCATGGTCAACAGTGCAGCCTTTGACATGTATTGCTATTAAAATCCTTATTCCATGACTTACTATTCCATGAAATGAAAAACCTATGCACCAGAATATCTGTAACCAGTGTTAATAAAAATAATTATTTCTGTTCTCGTCCGACTCTCTGTTTGAAGCAGCATGTCAATATAATATTAACAACAGCTTCCGATTTCACTTGAGCTTTTCCATTTACTCAAATCAGGCCTCTGCTATGGGCTAAAATCTCTTAACCCAAAGTAGAAAAGGCACATAATGAGAATCTTTGAAGAGCTTTTGATCAATATATAGTATATAACTATTCAGTGGCTTTACTGTCTGTGGAAGGAGCTAGGCAGGTTTTAAATTAGCCAAAATTTGGCTAAGGATTCCTGTTGCCATACTCAGTGAGGCTGGTACACAACTAATGTCCTTTTAGCCCAATTTGGCTAATTCCTACAAAGCTGTTCTTCACATTCTTAAGTTGAAACCAAATCTTGGCTAAATGAATGCTTAGCCAAAATTTGGCTAAGGATTCCTGTTGCCATACTCAGTGAGGCTGGTACACAACTAATGTCCTTTTAGCCCAATTTGACTAATTCCTACAAAGCTGTTCTTCACACTCTTAAGTTGAAACCAAATCTTGGCTAAATGAATGCTTAGCCAAAATTTGGCTAAGGATTCCTGTTGCCATACTCAGTGAGGCTGGTACACAACTAATGTCCTTTTAGCCCAATTTGGCTAATTCCTACAAAGCTGTTCTTCACACTCTTAGGTTGAAACCAAATCTTGGCTAAATGAATGCTTAGCCAAAATTTGGCTAAGGATTCCTGTTGCCATACTCAATGAGGCTGGTACACAACTAATGTCCTTTTAGCCCAATTTGGCTAATTCCTACAAAGCTGTTCTTCACACTCTTAGGTTGAAACCAAATCTTGGCTAAATGAATGTTTAGCCAAAATTTGGCTAGTGTGAGAAACAGCATTTAGTACAAGCTGCATGTATGACTGTTAGAATCAAAAAGCTTAAAAGCTGTATAATTAGCAACATTTGACCATTCACCTAAGTGCTTCATCCCATACTGATGTGTAAATAATATATGCTTAGTACAATGTTGGCCATTGGTTGCATTGTGTCTTTGTATAACCTACTGTAATGACTCTTAGAAATTCAAATTTGGCTACAAGTATGGCTAAATCACTCAAAGAGTAAATGCGGCATGTGCTAAATATGTGCCTAAACAAAGTTTGGGAAATGCATGTAGGGTCCCTGGTCAAGATCACTATGGATGGCTTCCAAAAAGAAATCTAGTATACTATATTTGTTATGATCACAAACGTTTTGAAATATGAGCAATTGCAAAGTTTCAGTTTTGTCATAGCAATCACAGCTACACTAGAGCAAGGTAAATCAAAGTGACACACAGTTAAAAACAATGCTTTATAGTATTTACTAGTAAAGTATTCTTTTGTAATAAAGATTGGTGTTTTTTTTACTCTGTTCATAAATATTTGATAAATACATTGGAGAAAATCTACAAACGCTCCTAAACTGATATTGTTTCATATAGCTCTTACCATAGTATGAATATACATTCCCATTGGTTTGTACCACCATTCTGTTTTCAAAAAACAAACAAACCATAAATGAGATAAAAATGTTCTGAACCTGGTCACTTAATTTATTGATTTAGAGTTTCAAACAGGATTATGACCAAGGGGACCCTAACTCCATTATGGACTGCACAGAAGTGTTCAGCATACCTCGCAAACTGGTCACTTCCAGTTCCTAGACAAGTACATTTTCAGTGAAGGGGTGGATGCACAACTGCATGTGTATGTACACAGAATGAACATACTATGTCATCTACTTCTGATATTTACAATGTCAAATCAAGGTAAAGAATGACAACTACACATTTGCCTTTCACATGGATTGAACAAGTGGTTTATTGTCTATGTACATAATAGTGATGTTGGTGGGAAATAGACTCACCCATATTATAAATACTACTACTACTACTACTAATAATAATAATAATAATAATAATAATGAGGACTTTGTACAGCACCTAATCTTTAGAAGCTCTAAGCATTTTACAACATCTATAATGATTTGACAACAAAAAAAACACATGAAACTATAACACAATAAAAACATGCTGAAAATATTTAAGGTAGGAAACAACATTAAGTCTTTAAGTTTGCTTTTGCAGTTGAAATGTTGAGTTTTAAGAGACTCTTAAAAGGGATTACAGTGTCTTTGTGTCTAATTTCATTTAGCAATTCATTCAAAGTTGTTGGGCCCTGGTATGCAAATGAATGTTGTACATATGACTTCGTTTTCATAATGGGAATAATGAGTATATGATTGCCAGAAGAGGAGCATAAGTATCTTGCTGGTTTGTACATATGGGAGAGGCCCGATAGGTAATGCTGGACTGGAGTCCATCAGTGAAATGTAGCAGTCATTGTATGGTACAGAGCAGTGTGGAGGTTTGCTTTATAGAGATGTGTGTTCTGATCATGTTACTCTAACATGGCACAGTGTTAGTACATAATGTACATTAAGCATAAAACCCACATACAATGACAGTGCTAGGGCCTTACTCGGGCCTTACTCGGGTTAGAAATAAATCAGTGAATGAAATGATTGTGTATTTTTATCACACCAATGATTTTTGTCATTGAAATTGATATAATCAAACCAGTATTTAGGCAAAAATTGTAAAACCTACAAACTTTATCAAGTATTTAGCAGAGAGATGGACCAACAGGAAGATGGATGAGTAGAAAATCTAGTGAAAACCAAAGTATTAAAACAAATGTTTAAATATATAACAAATTGTATTATTAAACAACATATGACTGAAATGGTGTACATTGTAACAACTTTTACTTTAACACAAAAGATCTCTTTTCAATAAGTCTTTTTATGCCTATCGGCAATTTTCTTGAAGCAGGAAGATCAAATTCCCCTGGTAAAATATTGCTGACTAATGTTGTCAGCTGTTTACATGATGTCAGTGACACCTTAAATTGCTTTGTTCTGTATAATCTAATTGTAATCTCAGCAGGCGTAACTTCCATGACCTGACCGATTTGAATGATAGTTGCATCTGCAAGGTACAAAACATGTCTCCCAACATCATATCTTCTTCTGTCTGCTCGTTCAGCTCGATGTCTGCCCGAGACTTGTTGGGTTGTGTATACCTGAAAAATTTGGATCAGTAATTTTTAAATGAATAGTATTTATTTTAAACTAAACTAAGCGAGTCTTTTGAATGATTGTTTTACTGTCATAATAGAAGAAATTAATATAAAAAATAATAAATAATGTTCAAATTTCATTGCAATTTAGTTTTAAAATTAACAATTAGATTCTTCTTTTTAAATACTGGCAGCAAACATTGTAAAATGAATAAAAACAAAACAACTATGACCTTTTGTGCATACATGTTTACTGAACAAACATGGATATTACCAATGTGATCTTAATATAGAAGCTATGATCCAAATTGCAGCAAAAACCATGTGTGAATGATACAGAAACATAACTCATTAAATTTTCCATCTCAAATGGTTCCGGAGCATTAAAACTCACCTGCTTAGCCTGGGCTCTCTTTTTATAATTCAATATCAAATTTTTCTCCTTCTCTGACAGTGTGGAGTAACTCTCCACTTCTTGGTATGTCTGAAGCAGATGGAGTGGACATGCTGGTTCTTCACTGTTTTGGAAAGGGTTTTCTAAGAACTCTCTCCACTCCATCTCATCTAACTCTGACACTACTGCCAGCTTAAAGTCTTTTTCCATTGATCTGAAGCAAATATATTTAATTAAAATTAATTTGAAATTAATAACCAACAAGATAAGAATGTTGTGTTACTGCTATCAGAAATTTATCTTTAAAGCCAAATCTAATCACATCACAAAAGTGTCAGAATTTACAAGTTGCTGCAAAAGAAATTAAGATCTACAATTTTGTACATTGCTTACTTTAAAAAAAACTTTCAAAATATTTTCCATTTATGTCATCTCTTGACAGAAAATTAGTTTTCAGGACAAACAATCCTAACCTTTTTATTTCCACCCAATCATCTTGATCCATCTTTGGTTCCACAATTGGGGGTAATCCTTCTGGAATAATTTGCTGAGATCTCTCATCAAGCTTAAATATTTCAAGTGGCGGTTCATTCCAGGCTGGTCTCCAGGTTACATCAGTTGAAAATTCCTTGAACTGGACTGTAACATGTCCAGTTTGGTCAGCGAAAATCCTGAATATAAAAACACACATTGATATATAAAATTGCATTTACTGTTTCTTGGAGAGGCAGCATCAATATTTGATAGAAGAAAACAATTTTTACAGTGCCGAAATAATATTAGCCTCAATAATTTATCTGACAGCATGATGATTTATAGATTAGATTATGCTCTCCTTCAAATACAAATCACACTATTCTTTTGAAAACCCTTGGTACTAGCTATTCCACACAGTTCATAATTTGTAGATTGTTTCAATGAGTAATACTCTTTTCTTAAGTCTGCATTTTAATGTTATGTAAAGTTATATATGGGCTTGGTCTCGTTACTTTTTGACACATAAACACAAGTATGTTATTTATTGCCAAGGCAATTGGAGCAAAGTATCCTGCTTAAGGACAAACCACAGTAACTGACAGAGTATAGTTCAAAGGTACGATTAAAAAATTTCACCCTTGCTGACTTGTATCATAATACTAATACCACAATACCAAAATGTGATATTTGCACAGATGGGATTATAGTTAAAAATGCAAATGAGATAAACCTGGAAAAATAAAAAATGTTTTGATCTGCTGCTGAGGTTTAACTTTTATGCATCCTTTGCATTCTGTCTGTTTCATTTTTTTGTATAAATATGGTTTGCTATGAGAGCTCAAAGACCAGGTTTAGAAAACATTTTATAGGATAATACAAATACTAATACAGATGTAAGATGATGTATCTTTCTCAATGAAGCATCAGGATAAGCCAAATGAGGATACTTTTTTGTGGTAACTCTTGTGTTTGACAAATGTTCATGGCATTTCAGGTACAGTGAAGTGAATAAATGTGGAACAAAAGAAAAAATGCTATAATACAGTACTGTAGAACCTGAAACTGGGTGTTCAACATCATCAGTTGCATCAGTACAATGTACCTAAACAAAATCTTTGAGAAAAAACCCAATGTTTAAATCTTTGTAAAAGCCCAGAATTCTGAACATGCTAGACTTATTGCCTCATTGTGTCACCATAAAACTGTTTCAATTTATGATAATTTATTCTCATGTGACTAACAATGTGTGTTTCAAAGTATAAACTGCATCTATCAAGATTCTAACCTGTATAGATGGGGAAACGTTACATTGTGCACTTGACATATGCTGTCTCCCAACCACTCTGAAATATTCCACACTGCATCCAGGTTTACAGCTATTGAATTTTGATCCTTGTGGCTCCTTTTTACAACATCCAGAAGACTTGATCGAGTGATTACTGACTCCTCATTTAGTTTGTGACTGATTTTCGAAAAAGCCTGGTCAATGTCTTCATGAGTATGACCCACAATAAGAAATGATAACCAAGCCTGAAACATAATAATTATGCCATCTTGTATTGGTTTAAAACCATCAGATATATCTAATATAAAGTTGCTCATAGATATTAGCTTAAATTCAAAACATATTTATGATCACATAAGGATAAATGCATTGTGAAATTCATATAGTATAACAAGGCACCTAATTGATGTGGGCATGACTAATATCATGACTACTTAGTTACTATGCAAGATCAGTTTGACAAAAGAAATGTGTCACAGATGAACAAAGAAATACTATTCAACAGGTAGGTAGATAATGTAAGGAATGATGCTAATATCTTGGTAATATATACCATATTTTAAACAGCTTCATACACTATATAAAGTACTTAAGGGGAATGTTTTAAAATATACAAGGTTTGCTTAAATTCCATACATGATGGAAGATTTTTTGACACATATTCTACAACACAAAAATGCATGTTTTATTACAAAACTATAACAATGTAGCCTTGCTGATGATATACAGACAAATCATTAAATTCTTAAATAAATGTAACTGTATAATTATAATCATACAAAAATCATTATTTCTTTATTTTATTGAAACTCAATAATTGTGCTGTTTATAAATCATGCCACATAACACTTCGGTTTGTTAAAAACAAGATTGTCTTGTAAAGGGACCAATTGTTACCAAAACAAAATAGAGGAGTTTCATCATATAAAACCACATTTTTAATGCTGCTCATTCAACCAAATTCAAGTTGGACCAATATGTAGAGCTTTTTTCCAATTACATGTACTTTTTACATTCACTGCTAAATACAAAATTAAAATACATGTGTGCAGCACATACATTGTATTATTGTGAAGCATTATTAATAAACATTGTAAAATGAGTGTGATGTTACTCATTCTTCTAAGAGAAAATATCAAAGAATATAGTTTCGGGACAATTATTCTCTGAAACAGAACACTATTTGGCATAATAAAAAAACTTTTAGATTTTTGTCAGTTATTTTTGTATTAAATTCTTTCATTTTTAAGAGTACACGTTATGCTGTGGAACTATTAAATGCAACCATATTTGAAAATTCAGAAAATAAGATACATTTTAGCACATAAAACTTAAAAAAAAAGGTTATTAATTAGTTCTTGCATAAATTTATTAAAAGTGAGTGTGGAATAAACAAGAACATTAAATTCATGCAGTAATGCAACCCAGCCACCATCTACCTCTGATGGTCTGGATGGTGCTAATGGGCACAATTACGGTACACTATTTTTGCACCTAAAATAGAATCGCATGACTTTAATTTCATTTATTTCCAAGTATATGAAATGCCATCTGTTAGCATCTACAATTTTATTCATTCAACTAAATTGGTGAGGTTTGGATAGGATACAAGTTAATATTTATTTACCTTTGCCTTTCAACGATTGGTTTGATGGAAACGGACAAACCACACTGATTTGTTTCCACATTACAGAATGTACAGTGGGGTACTTTAATTATGGAACAAAAGTACACTGCAAATAGAAACCTTTCCTACCTCTTTTATAAATTGTCTCTTCACAAGGTACCCAAGAAATCCAAGAAAGTATTTGTTCTTGTTCTCCCTGAAACATAGAATCCTGTTATATAATACAAGTTTATTGAAATAGGAACATATGAAATAATTGATAGTATGCCCTATTAGTATGCACTTTCAAAGGTCAAAAATAGCTTTTTCAAGTTTTGATTCCTTTATTTATAAAGATACTTCTTTGAATGAAAATTGGATCCAATTATGAGGTAAAAGAAAATAAGTATAAAACTATCAAGTTCGTGCTAGTTGTAACCTCAGTGCACAAGGTTTACATTGTTGATATAAATGAGGTGATTTTAATCATGTAAAGAAAATTGTTCAGAAATCATGTGTTTGTCTTGACATTTATGAACTACATGTACATGGACAAGTTTCTTTTTTTACTCAAAATTCAAAGCACAAGACCCAAGTTAGTGCAACAGTATGCCAAAAATGTTGCAGTACTATTATAGAAAACAGCTACAATGTTAACACTTACAATGCATGAAGATATTTAACTGGTTGTCATTGGCTAATGAGAACACAAATATAGACAGCACTTAAAATATAGCATATCATCACAGAAACAGAAAGAGCATGATTTCTGATTAATAAAATGAAAAATACTTGTTGAACTTGTGTATGTAACTGATTTACCTCACAGTGTTGTCCAGCTGAATATACAGGACAGGAGGGAGTCTTTGGCATTTTGCTTCATTCATCAGTATGTTCAAAAGTATTGTCAGGCTCATGTTGGTATTGTGCGGGTATTGATTATAATCAACAAAGAAATATTTGTTCCTGCCATGGACAATGGAACCCATAATATGTGTTCTCAATTTTTTTGATCCTGCTCCCTGTAATAAAGAACAACTTATCACTTTAAAGTGTCTGTTCACATTTCAATTTGCATGAAGCACATTATACCATTTTGAGTATATAGAAATCTGGCAGACTTATATTCAATGAAGTTAATAACATTTGCATGAATATTTTTTTAATGTGATGTATTTAAACTAAGTTGAATAACAAACTGGAAAATACCTGTTTTAAAGCAAATTACAAATAGCAGAACTACATTCTTTAAACTTATAATATAAATTCTTTTCCTTATATAATAATAACGTTTCATTAGAGTAAAGACAATATCCAGTATAATATGCTCACCCCACAACTTTGGTAAATTCATCTCAATTTTATAGGCTTGTCACATAACAAATGCTACTTAAGAAAATCGTAGCATTGGGTTGACCTGCTCTGTTGTGGTAAATTACATTTTCTCATTTTTTAAAGTGTTTGAAGTGATCTGAAAACAATCCAACTCTGATTCAGCAATTTATCACAGTGGGGTTTTTTTTGTTAAGAAAGTAAGGGAAGATAACATCGTAGAGAGGTGAGCTGTGACTGATCAGATTTTTTTTACAAAGAAAGATTGTTTTTGTCTGAAATGTAAAGTAGTTTCTATTTATTTGTCTTAGCTCAAGTACTCATTTTTGTTGCTTCTGGGACAAATTCTGTTGGTACACTCAGTCAAGCAACGTATTTCATGCTTGGTAATCTTATACGAATGTATTGTTCACATGTGAAAATATATGAATGGGAATATATGAAAATTATTTTTTTCAAAAAGGTTCTATATAGCAAACTTAGATACTCTAGCTATAAATTCAATTTCATAAGTATATAGTCATCCAAATCTCACTGAGAATGATGACACTGTTATCTCCTAACAAAGAAGCATTACAAATGTTAATATTTCAATAAGAGAGTAAAAAGCAACAAATCAGTAAATAACTGAAGCTGATCTAGTGCTTGAAAAAGTCAGTTTAAATACGCGAGATCAAAGATCCTTAGAGTTCAGTCTCTCCTGATCAAATATATCATAGTAGTATCATTATAGGGACTGTTTTGATACATATATGCATGTATGTATTCATATTATGAATTACTGGATTATTTTAATGTAACACTTGTGTTTGTTTTCCAATATATAGGATACTTTCTTCGTTTTACTTCAATCAGATTAAAAGGATGATTTTCTATTCCATGTCTCAACTTTCACATATAAAAAAAACTGAAACATCTATGCATTGGCTAGTTTGAAAGGGTGAAGTAATATTTATATATACATTTGTTATTCAGAGCACAACATTTGCTTTGCTGTGATCAAGGATATATCACTTAATAGTAGTGGCCTGATTATGTCTTAGTGACTGCCAGTAAAAGGAAAAAAAACAATCAAATGACAAGACACACACAAAAACATACATTTGGGTTGTTCCAGGCTTTGTAGTGTGGCAGGTCTGTCTTTCTTTGATCCATTCCATCAATTATAAGGCTTAGTACATGATGTGGTCTCATTTCAGCCTGTGCTCTTCTTACATAGTAGGACTCTCTTTCATTCCTGAAAATAAATTATCAAAGCTATAATAACTGTGATGTATGCAGGCGAAATAACATTTCAGGTGTGTACTGTAAATAACTGTTAGAACTTGAGATTGTTATCCTGGCATTAGTAACACTGTATGTATCCACCATAGATTTGGTAATAACACTTGGAGAAGTATTTGCTAACACTAGAACTTATGTCAATCATTTGTCTATAGTTACAAAATTAGCAAAGCCTAATTTTTATAATTTATCTGAAATTACAAAAAGATATAAAAAAAAGCATTAGTTCTCTTTACTTAATTCAAGTAGAGTTGAATCAGGACACTTAAGAATCTTTATTTTATTTGTACATAAATGATGTCCTATTCAAAAACTCAAGTCTGATCTGAATGGTTGATTTGTTAGCCTCAATTGTTTTCTGGTGCACCGAAACATTTCTTACAATAGGATTCTTCTAATTATAATAGTTCAAATTCTTTGGTTCATAATTTTTTCATCAGGTTTCTAGATTAAGAATGTTTGTAACTCCGATGGAAGAGTGTCTATAATAACATAGCTAGACAATAATTCATGAGCTTTGAGATGACAAAATAACATACATCATACTGAAATGACACATCATAACAAATGGGCAGATGTATAAAACAATGTTAAATATGACAACTTTCATCATCATCTGTGCATCATAAGGAAAATAGATACTATATGTTGGTTATATTTCTAAATTCCTTTCAAAATTTGCTAAATTAGTAAAGATCTTCCAGAGAAAGTTCATTTAAAGCTAAGGCAGTCATTAACACTAAATTCTTAATGCTGATCTCCAATGGAGGCAAGTGATAGTATAATTTGTACGTTTTTGGTATGACTCAGCTGGGAGTCCAACCTGTGATCTCCCACATCTGAGGGGGATGCACAAACCACTCAGATCTACCAGAGCAGTCAATCAGCTATTTTGCAATGCAAAAGGGCACTATATGTTACAAAAAATGTGACTTACTGTTGCTGCTGAAGATGTAAGTCTCGTATGGCCATGAGCTCTTTTCTTTTTTCCAGGTTCTTCTCCTTGTCTATTAACTGCTTAAAGTTTGAGCAGTCTGTGCACTTGGTACATTTTTGACTCTGAAATTAACGGTCTTAATTACACTCTGTGTCATAACAAGAAAAATTCTCACAGACTGATTAAATTGCTAATGGAGGATGGCTCACAAGTTAGTAAATACTTAACTTCCTTTTCCAAATGGCTTAATGAAATGGGAAATAAATTTGGATAGGTTAACATGATGCATTTAATATTTCTCTCTTTATTATCTAAAATGCTAAAGATAGGTGTAAAAACAGATAACATGGTTTTATAAGGAGTTTCAACTAAAAAAGCAAATTCCTCTCATGTAACTCATGATATATTTAACATAAAGAATATTTAATTTATACCCTGTTGTGAAGTAAATACATGTATGTCTTAATTAATTGCCATTATCGGTAACAATATTAAATGTCAGGTAATTAAATCTGTGCTTTTTACAAAGTATAAAATGCACATAATAGACTACACCACAAATGAATACAAACTTTAGTTTCCTTAAAGTTTATCCAAATTAATATTTTCTTATAACACAGAATAATCAATGGACTAAAGTGGTTAGCTCAGCTAATGGTTTCAACATACCTTACTGAAGGAAACATGAGGAAAATTTGAGCTCATAATTTGATAAAACTGGCTTTGCTCAAGCCTTTCTTCTTTATGCACTGTTTGATAAAGGTTGTACAGATCCATCCGTGTGATACCAGCAGGCATTCTGTATCTTTGGCATGTAGGATCATGATCACATGTCATGTTAAAATATGCTTCCAAGAATCCTTTGCATATAGCTCCTACAATTAAATTTAGCAGAAAAGTGTAAAATTATGTCACACAGCAAAATCTAAAAGTTTAAAAGTACTATCCGATTATTTTACTATTATAGGCTCAATTGTGGTTACTTAAGTTATTTTGTCAGATTTATTAAATGACCAGCTGTTGAACACTAAGCAATAATATCCAAAACTCAACAGCTGATTGAATATAATGAGATTATTAATGCATTATTATTAATAGTAACAGTATAAGTAATATTATTAGTTTAATATCAGTAGTAGTAGTAGTATCTCATACACAGACGTGTTCTAATGGTGATGTACGTTACAATATAACAAATGTTTAAAGAAACAATTCACTTAATGAATCATGCTGCATACATGATTTCTCAATAAGATACACTGAAAGTTGCATATTAATAGTAATACTATTAATACTACTAGTAATAATAATGTATTTATCTTCACTTATTTATTTTAATGGGTAACTGTCATGTGAATATAATGGTTGTATGATCAGTTTGAATCGTCCTATAATTGTAGGATGTAGGCACATCTGCTGACATACTGCCAGGGTCTACTCAGGTTGTTTAGGTCATCATTTATACTCATTTAAGTTAACATCCCCATGGAATGAAATGCCCACTTAAATCTTGAGAGAGTGCCGGGTCAAATTGATGATGAATCAAATCCCATCATCAGATATGCCACCATAGTTTGATACTATAGTATAGTATTCAGGAGCGTTATTACTTCAACATTAAGTAACTTACTTGCATTGCTTTGCAATAAAATACCAAACCAATCCAAAATTTATTTTACCCCATTTTACTGGGGACCCAGCTGTATTAGTGGTCTAAAGCACTTTTAGTTACTGACCACTGCCACTTCACCTCTGTCCACATTGGTTCGAGACTTGTGTTTAGCCAGTCTGAGTATGTGAGAAGTTTGATAGGTTCCACCATATTTACTGACTGCCATGTATAATGTGTCAAGTGTTGGAAAAGTGCACTAAGTATAGAAAAACAAATCAAACCTATTTTACTATATCCTGCCAAAATTATTATTCACAGAAAAAAACATGATTAATATGAGTAGATATAAAATGTAATCAAACTATTCCATGCCCTCAATGAAATGAACATATTTACAAAGTTTTATCAAAATCAGATGAGAAGAACAGATCTTGGTCATTACCAAATACAATCAATATCTTGATCACATAAACATTTCTGCTATTTTTAATTTTAAAAAATTTAATTGAAAGCAGCATTTTGATATGTTTTGATTTTAGTTATTGTTAATTTAGTCTGAAATCTTTAAATATGTTTATATTTCATGCCCTTGTTTTACTTGAAATTAAATAAAAAATATGGATCATAGTGATAAAAATATACCAATGATGGAAGGATGAAGGCGTATATAGGACCATAACATAAAATCACTTAAGCTTATGGCCTGAGGAGTTAAATTTAGCTCAAATAGGTAATATGGATATTTGTATAGTACCTTTAGCCCCATGGACACGGATGCTATGGACTTTTGATCCATGTATGTAACACCCTTACTTAGTTCTGCCTTTGCCCTTGTGAATGTTGCAGGTGACACTTTCAAAATTAAGTTAATGAATGCATACCTGTAGAAAAAAAATGAACATACATTATACAGAAATGTCATAATTCTGTGAGATATAATTGAGAGTTGCACATTCAATTTTCATTAATTCTTTGCTAAATCAACTTTCTAACTCATCATAAACCATTAGAAGTTTACTGGCACATTTTATTTGAAACATTAACTCATTGTATCTGTATTGTATCAATATTACATAATTGTTTCAATGTAACAGTCTTCAGAGGAAATATTTTGAAGTATTCACTCAGGTGCTTTTAAAACTTGTATTTTCAAGTTTAACATGACATTTCATTTAAAAGGAGAAGTTGAACAAACTATTTATTTGCTTCTTATAAAATATCCATAAAACAATGTATGTCTTTCAGAGATAAATGTTTAAGTACTAAACCATGTTTATTTTGGAACAATTGCCCATTACATTTGACTGTAGTGTTTTATGAGAACAGATATTTGTTTGGAAAATGTACTCTTCAGTTCGTCCAGATGACTTAAGTAATGATTAAAATCTTTAAAAGAACACATATATATATATATATAAAATTTGGCCATCTATATATCCATAAAAATAAGTGTTCTAAATCTCCCTCCCCCACTCAAGTAAATTCATATTTTTAAAATTGATTTGAATTGTATTAAAAATGGTCTGGTCATAAACACATACCGAAAATCATACATGTTTATTTATATTTGTCCAAAATCTGATGAGCATCTATGACAACTAGATTTTGATATAAACTAAGTCTCAAATGTTAAAGGACTGATTTGACATTTAAATATGGCTTAAATTGTGTACAACTCTTTTTATCTGATTTCTGATGCATATAACATTCCTTCAGATTTAAATTTGTCCTATTTATGGTGTTATTGTAATGGTGCTGATGGATATGACAGTTTCAATGAAAACACTAATCTTGTTGTGTACAAGGCAGGTGTCTGAAAATCACAAATTTGACTTTATATTCCATACATACCTGCATACAGTCTTGTCATTGACCTTGAAAGTCTGTGTTTTTGTATGTTTATATGTCACTGCACATTCTCGTATGATGCTAATGAGTACTGTCATCCGTTTAGGTCCTTCAGGTTGTATATGCAATTTTTGTCGCCAGACTAAAATGTCCTCCGTTGTAAAGTTGTCATTGCAACGACTATTGCACCCACATGCCACAGATTTTTCCTTTTCAATGAAAGTTAAATCTAATGCAGCTCTTCTTCTTTTCACATTGAAATCTGCAACATATGGCATTTGAAATTGTCTTCAGATTTTAGTATGCAGACAGATTTTCAAACCAACATTAATGTTATGCATATGATGACGCTTGTAATTTTGTGATGTTTTCATACTAATGCATATATTTAAACTGCTTAATAATTTGTATCTTTCTGTTTTTCTTTTAATATAATTAAGCTACAGAGCTTTATTAAGATTCAAAGAAGATTTACTGAAAAAGTCAAATAAAATTAGAAGAATTAAGTAATGATACTAAAATTATCTTAATGCAGGAAAATCAGGGCACTTAAATAATTAAGCATATAAACATCCATAACTAATTAGCCTCAAAGTTATTTTGGTGGAGTAGGTGAATAATGCATGACTGAAATGAAAATATGTTTCACTATACCATTTCAGTGCTTTATTTGCATGCTTTAAGTTTGTAATCTAAGTGGCAATTACTGTAGTAGTAGTGGTAGTTGCTGTTCTTGCTGTGTAACAAATACAAATTGTAATTTACCTAAATTAGACATACAAGATGACAACCGTTTCTGTACAAATCTTGTTGATGGGAGACCAATATCTGCAAGATAAAAAATTTAAGTCTCAATCTGTTAGTTCTTGCTGCAATCTTTAATTCACCTAACATACCTTTTAAAAGTTACGCAACTATCATTCTGAGTTTTCTTTTCCTACTGCTGATGATAACTAAATATTTGAATGCGTTTATGTCAATAGCATTTTACTTATAAAAATGCTGATATCAAGAGTATATTCTCTATGATTTTAAAAGAAATACATAGTGATTATTCAAGTAGAAATCTGGACCAGAGAACTGTTGATAGCCAGTGTTAGTCTCAATAATCAAAATGAATTCCATCAGTGGTCACCAGGCAGGAATCTTGTAATGGAAACTAAAAATGCTATTGAATTTTTTAAAAAAATCTTTGCAGTGAACTGAAAGATAAATAATTCCCTTTTGTTATAGCATTTTCCATCAGAATCTGAATCTGATTTATGTTCAAAACTTGCTGTTATATTATAGTATGCAGAGAGAAAATATTACAGTGGGAAAAAAACATTTCAGTACTTGCAACATAAAGTTTATGAAGACAAAATAAAATCTACTGCTTTATGAGTGAATATCTTTAGTCAAAATATGTAAATCTACTGGTCTGAAATCTTTTACATGTAATGCTAAAAATATCTTTAGAAGATTTTACATTTAAATTTGATAAAATGTAATACATGCTCATAGGGTCAACTTCACAACATAAATTTACAATACTATGCCAAATCTAATTCATACTGAGTATGCTCTGATTAGATGTGGGCTATGCTTACTGAATGGAATAAAAATCCCTGAATAGTTTAATAAAAGTGCCTAATACTAGTAGATACTTTAACATAATATAACTATGTACTATTGTTTATATTCTGTTTGTTTTATTAACCTATAGAATGTTTACAAATTAGAAATTTAAATCTATACACACCTTTGTTGAACTCATTTCCAAGAAGTTTTCTGTACAAGTCGTTGTCCATTGCTTCTCTTCACACTTTGGACATATCAGTTGCACTTCTCTGGCAGCAAGAAAACTAACCTTATTTATACTGCTGTAACCGGTTGAGTGCCTTCTACCAGTTCTGCTTCTATCAAGGCTATTACATGCCCAGCAGGCAGCTTTTAAGCACTCAGCAAGATCAATGAAAACCTGTCATGATCAAAGCAATTTTACACCAAGAGCATGGCCTGGAGAGACCCATACACTGACTCAAAAATAAGGCACTTGGTTTTATAAATTGTGTTACTTGTCCAGCTATCATAGTAGAGTATGCAAACTCCATGATAATAAAAATTCAGTAATGTTAGATGTTTAAATGCTGATGATCATACTTATATTTATAGGCATATCCTTAATGACAGCTTCTGTGTAGACTGAAAAGCCAAATGTTATGGCATTTTCTGTCATTCCAAGTGTTTGAAATGTTTTCAATATGGCACCAAAGAATCTGGTGCAAATTTCAGTAACCGTATTTTAAGTCCCTACTTTTTTCATTGGGGCCCCGAGTGGCCGAGTGGTCTAAAGCGCTGTCAGTTACGGACCACTGCCATCTCACCTCTGTCTGCGTGTGTTCGAGTCTAAGATTCGGCAAATGTAGTTATGTGAGAAAGCTTGCCAGTAGCTTCTTGTGGGTCGGTGGTTCTTCCCGGAGGATGTCCAGGTTCTTCCTCCACCATTAATACTGGCCTCCATGTATAGCCTATATTGTGCTGAAAAATGGCGTTAAACCATCAAAAACAAAACAAAACAAAACTTTTGTCATTTGAAAAAAGGATCAGCGTTCTAAATATTTTGTAAAGTAAATTATTGCATCCACTATCAACTAATCCTAGCCAGCCAGACACACAGAGATATATCATATTCCACCTATTTCCATCAAATTTGTGTATTGTGAGTCTTTCATGATGAATTTAGATAAATACTACTAAGTTCATGAATATATGTGGGAAATTATCACTGAGAATAATGTTAAACTAATCATCAATTAAGTTATCATGGATGGAATATCCTCAGATATTATATAGTAATCACAATAATGTAGATCAAGTATTATCTTAATAGTATAGTTTTACTGTTCCAGAATTTGTTTCATTACAGCCCATTCAAAACTTGGACATGATGTCTTTTTATAAATAATCAAAACTGAAAAAATGAAAATACTAGTAATCATGTAATTTACACAACTGCTGCTAGGCAATAAAAATATATGTGCTGCTCTTTAGCTTTGGAGGCAACACATATAACAATAGCATGATCCTATTTCCATTCATGTTTTCAACCTTAAACAGTTAACCAACCCACCAATAAACATGGTCATATTTTAGAATGACGTCTTCATAGACCTGATTTTAATATTCTATGGTCCATCCTTGTATCCCACGAACTTGCATCAGATAACTACTGCATTATATGCCATCTGAATGTATCAGTTCCTTCACCTTTACTTGCTGTTGAAAGACACCTCGATATGATATATAGAACCAAACTAATGCATGACATCCAAGCGAACCTAACAACTTGCTTACCTCCTACAGTAGAAGAATTCGATAACTGCCTGTGTTCATTGCTTGAAAACATCGCAGCCATCAAGTGCAGAGTATCAATTCAAAAGTGTTCTCCATGGTATAGCAGTGTTAGGGACCAGCTTTGCACCATTTAAAAAGACCACTGTGAAGTGGAGAGGCTTGGACTTTCCAACAGACTCACTTTCATAAGCTAATCTATGAAGCTGCCAAGAAGAATGTCACAAACATAGTCCATATAGCCAAATTATTCCACTACAGTATTTCAGCGACAACCATTAGCAGCACATGGATTAATTTCTGATAGTTGTGATGATGAGTGCACCAAAGTCATGTGAACTTGATCTAATTCCAACATCACTGCTGGTTGAGTGCTTCAATTCAATATTGCCTTTACTAACTGATGTTATTAAAACCTCTCTCTCATCAGAGGAATTCCCATTATTTTTCAAAACTGCCAGTATAAAACCTTCTGCTGAAGAAACTAACATTCAACCTTAATGCTTTAAAGAACTACCGACCAGTTTCTAATCTCCCGTTCATATAAAAAAATCTTAGAAAAAGTTGTTCTGACCCAACATGTATCTCATCTGAATTCAAACAGTCTTTATAGCAATGTACAGTCTGCATATCTCCCCTGCCACAGTAGTGAAACTACACTTCTGAAAGTAGTTAATGGCATTCTCTCTGCTTTGGTTAGCGGAAAGATTACATTCCACACACTCCATGATTTGTCTTCAGCATTTGACACAACAGACCATGATATATTAATTCACTGTAAAAAGCATGTATTTGTCATTCACAACACAGCCATATTTTGGTTCAAGTCTGACTTAGTCAACAGGGCACAAATTGTATCTGCCAATCTTACACTCAAACCCAGATGATTTATGTTGTGGTGTTCCACAGGGGTCTGTTCTTGGACCTGTTCCCTTCATTCAATACACTCAGCCACTCTCAAGTGACATAGATCATCATCCAGTGTTTCACCAATTGTACACTGATGACAACCAAATATACAAGTCTAGCCACACAACTCAAGTTGATTCTACCTTCCAAGGAGTAGAGAGGTCAAACAGACAGTACAGAACCTAGGTGTTACTCTGGACACTTACTCTCATATTGCAGCAACATGTCATGAACATAGGAAAGACTGCTTATCTTAAGCTGAGATGCATCAGCTCCATTCCCAAATATCTTGCAGCTGATGCCACTAAAACACTTTTCTTCATTAGTACTTTCAAGACTCAACTATTGTAACTCAATTATGTCTGTTTCATCTCAATATCTGCTCCAGAAATGTCAAAAAGCTCAAAACACAGCATGCTTGAATCATGCTTAGAGTACCACGATTAGAGCACACCTAGAAATATTTTGATCTTTTTTATTTTCTAATTTCATAGTGTTTTGCTCTTTGTAGTACAATGTAATATCATTAGATATGTTGTAAGTGCTTAGAGCTTCTAGGCATAATGCAAAGTCCTCATTAGTATTATTATTATTATTATTATTATTATTTGTTTTTGTAATCTTCTTTGCAAAGCAGAGTCAATTATATATCTCTCTCGACTGCTGAAAAGGACTTTTAATTATTTTATTAAATTATGAACTTTAACCTGGAAAGCAAGCAACCTATCTTCCCAGATGTGAAAAAGCTTTGGGCCTTGTATTGTTTATATACTTGTAAGGTGCCCTGTTATAAAGTTTTGGTGTTTATATGATATGAACAATTCAACCTAATTTTTTTCACAACCCGTATCACTGTTGAGTTTATAGTGTTCGCATTGTTATAGTTGAGATGAGCAGTTGAGGAAAAATAAAAGTCACACGTGTATTTATAAAAGGAATTAATTTTATAATTTATCTGCAATCAATATTTATCAACACATTGCATTGAAGACAGTAGTGCAGTGGATACTCAGCCATGGGTGTAAACATAATAACATATTTCTCTAACAGGTGTTGAAGTTAACTACAGATTGTACACACTTTTCAAAGTAATTTTTCAACCAATTGATCTGATTGCTACATGTGCTTATACTGGTAATTTCATAATGCCTAATTATCATACAGGATAATTGATTTTCTTATCATGTAAATATTAAAATAAGCCTATGATGCATTTGATAAGTAGATTATTAACATATAGTTCATAACATTATCAGACCCACTTTAAAATTACATTTGTTCCATGAATTTACATGACAAGATTATTAAAATATACATCTACAGTCCTTTCAAATATTGTTCAATCAAGATTCAGTTAGTTTGTTTATTTACTCATTCAGCTACCAAAAAAATTAGCCAATGAGAATTGTAGTGAATGTTATGTGCACACAGAATTTGCACCAAGATCTGTACATTAATCATTTCCCTTGTGCTCAAATTTGATGAATAATGATTATGTCAGTGTACTGCTTTGCCTGATCATATGGATATATGAAAATCCCTTTTAATATCTAGACTTTGTTGTGACATGCATATAAAGTTATATTTTAAAATTTGTAGAAATTTTCAGCTAAACCAAATCCAAATAATGAAATAGTCTAGGATCCATGACTTTGGTAAGAGACTGTTAGCTGCAAGCAAATGGTCCATAGGGCATCATCAAAGGCTTGTTTGTCTATAAAGCCTTGCCATCATGATTAGATTATTCAAATGTGTAATTAACCATGCTCTCCCAAGTGATTTTGGCTGTGAAATTTGAATTAGAGATGGTGATAATCAGGATGACCCTTGTTACATGTCCAACTGTTAGCACTGGGCTACATGAAAGGAAAATCAAAATGAAAGTTGAACTAACAGTAAAATTTTGTTCCAAATTTATTGTGTTCCAAGTACTTTTTGAGTCTCTTCAAAATAGTTATTGAAGAGCCACTGTGGGTTACATACCTTGGTAAGAAATAAATGGTGGATTATTATACTGTCATAATAAAAATTATAATACTCATCCTTTACTTATTTAAAAGATAGGTAGATAGATACGTAGGTAGGTGGGTAGATTAAATCAAGATAATAAATTTAATGTCTCACATAGAAATAAATACATGCAGAATGCAAATGATTTTCAAAGTTAACTTTTGGGCATTTATGTGCAATTAATGAAATTGTGAGAGTCTGTCTTTAGCAAATTGTGGGAAGTAATATCCCAAAATGATTCAATATGTGATTCTTTCTTATCGTTCATTTTGCCCTCAATATTTTTGACCCATTAACATAGTTTTGTGAAAATTGGTGTAGTGATGCATATTTCATTATATATTCTTATTTTCATCAGTTATATATTTCAAAATTCTAAAGTTTTTTTAAGTTGTCAAATGGTGTTAAAAATAAGTTTTCATTTTAATATTTTGGTCCTTTCCAAAACACACCAACAAATATAAGGAACAGTTATCATATGTTTACTTTCGTTCATATTTTTTTTCATTCACACATTCTCATAATTTTTCAGTGAATATCACATCAGTAGCTACATAATTGAATTATATATACTGATAAAACACATATATTAATGAATAATTATTAACTTCACAAATTACTTTCATTAATTTTTCAATTAATTAAGTTCAGTTCACTATGTCGGTGTATTGCTTTGCCTGATCATATGGATATATGAAAATCCCTTTTAATATCTTGACTTTGTTGTGACATGCATATAAAGTTAATTTTAAAAATTGTAGAAATTTTCAGCTAAACCAAATCCAAATAATGAAATAGTCTAGGATCCATATCTTTGGTAAGAGACTGTTAGCTGCAAGCAAGTTGTCCATTGGAGAACCATCAAAGGCTTGTTTGTCTATAAAGCCTTGCCATCATGATTAGATTATTCAAATGTGTAATTAACCATGCTCTCCCAAGTGATTTTGGCTGTGAAATTTGAATTAGAGATGGTGATAATCAGGATGACCCTTGTTACATGTCCAACTGTTAGCACTGGGCTACATGAAAGGAAAATCAAAATGAAAGTTGAACTAACAGTAAAATTTTGTTCCAAATTTATTGTGTTCCAAGTACTTTTTGAGTCTCTTCAAAATAGTTATTGAAGAGCCACTGTGGGTTACATACCTAGGTAATAAAAAAATGGTGGATTATTATACTGTCATAATAAAAATTATAATACTCATCCTTTACTTATTTAAAAGATAGGTAGATAGATACGTAGGTAGGTGGGTAGATTAAATCAAGATAATAAATTTAATGTCTTACATAGAAATAAATACATGCAGAATGCAAATGATTTTCAAAGTTAACTTTTGGGCATTTATGTGCAATTAATGAAATTGTGAGAGTCTGTCTTTAGCAAATTGTGGGAAGTAATATCCCAAAATGATTCAATATGTGATTCTTTCTTATTGTTCATTTTGCCCTCAATATTTTTGACCCATTAACATAGTTTTGTGAAAATTGGTGTAGTGATGCATATTTCATTATATATTCTTATTTTCATCAGTTATATATTTCAAAATTCTAAAGTTTTTTTTAAGTTTTCAAATGGTGTTAAAAATAAGTTTTCATTTTAATATTTTGGTCCTTTCCAAAACACACCAACAAATATAAGGAACAGTTGTCATATGTTTACTTTCGTTCATATTTTTTTTCATTCACACATTCTCATACATTTTTCAGTGAATATCAACATCAGTAGCTACATAATTGAATTATATATACTGATAAAACACATATATTAATGAATAATTATTAACTTCACAAATTACTTTCATTAATTTTTCAATTAATTAAGTTCAGTTCACTATGTCGGTGTATTGCTTTGCCTGATCATATGGATATATGAAAATCCCTTTTAATATCTTGACTTTGTTGTGACATGCATATAAAGTTAATTTTAAAAATTGTAGAAATTTTCAGCTAAACCAAATCCAAAAAATGAAATAGTCTAGGATCCATAACTTTGGTAAGAGACTGTTAGCTGCAAGCAAGTGGTCCATAGGGCATCATCAAAGGCTTGTTTGTCTATAAAGCCTTGCCATCATGATTAGATTATTCAAATGTGTAATTAACCATGCTCTCCCAAGTGATTTTGGCTGTGAAATTTGAATTAGAGATGGTGATAATCAGGATGACCCTTGTTACATGTCCAACTGTTAGCACTGGGCTACATGAAAGGAAAATCAAAATGAAAGTTGAACTAACAGTAAAATTTTGTTCCAAATTTATTGTGTTCCAAGTACTTTTTGAGTCTCTTCAAAATAGTTATTGAAGAGCCACTGTGGGTTACATACCTAGGTAATAAAAAAATGGTGGATTATTATACTGTCATAATAAAAATTATAATACTCATCCTTATTTAAAAGATAGGTAGATAGATACGTAGGTAGGTGGGTAGATTAAATCAAGATAATAAATTTAATGTCTCACATAGAAATAAATACATGCAGAATGCAAATGATTTTCAAAGTTAACTTTTGGGCATTTATGTGCAATTAATGAAATTGTGAGAGTCTGTCTTTAGCAAATTGTGGGAAGTAATATCCCAAAATGATTCAATATGTGATTCTTTCTTATTGTTCATTTTGCCCTCAATATTTTTGACCCATTAACATAGTTTTGTGAAAATTGGTGTAGTGATGCATATTTCATTATATATTCTTATTTTCATCAGTTATATATTTCAAAATTCTAAAGTTTTTTTTAAGTTGTCAAATGGTGTTAAAAATAAGTTTTCATTTTAATATTTTGGTCCTTTCCAAAACACACCAACAAATATAAGGAACAGTTATCATATGTTTACTTTCGTTCATATTTTTTTTCATTCACACATTCTCATACATTTTTCAGTGAATATCACATCAGTAGCTACATAATTGAATTATATATACTGATAAAACACATATATTAATGAATAATTATTAACTTCACAAATTACTTTCATTAATTTTTCAATTAATTAAGTTCAGTTCACTATGTCGGTGTATTGCTTTGCCTGATCATATGGATATATGAAAATCCCTTTTAATATCTTGACTTTGTTGTGACATGCATATAAAGTTAATTTTAAAAATTGTAGAAATTTTCAGCTAAACCAAATCCAAATAATGAAATAGTCTAGGATCCATATCTTTGGTAAGAGACTGTTAGCTGCAAGCAAGTTGTCCATTGGAGAATCATCAAAGGCTTGTTTGTCTATAAAGCCTTGCCATCATGATTAGATTATTCAAATGTGTAATTAACCATGCTCTCCCAAGTGATTTTGGCTGTGAAATTTGAATTAGAGATGGTGATAATCAGGATGACCCTTGTTACATGTCCAACTGTTAGCACTGGGCTACATGAAAGGAAAATCAAAATGAAAGTTGAACTAACAGTAAAATTTTACTGGGGACCCAGCTGTATTAGTGGTCTAAAGCACTTTTAGTTACTGACCACTGCCACTTCACCTCTGTCCACATTGGTTCGAGACTTGTGTTTAGCCAGTCTGAGTATGTGAGAAGTTTGATAGGTTCCACCATATTTACTGACTGCCATGTATAATGTGTCAAGTGTTGGAAAAGTGCACTAAGTATAGAAAAACAAATCAAACCTATTTTACTATATCCTGCCAAAATTATTATTCACAGAAAAAAACATGATTAATATGAGTAGATATAAAATGTAATCAAACTATTCCATGCCCTCAATGAAATGAACATATTTACAAAGTTTTATCAAAATCAGATGAGAAGAACAGATCTTGGTCATTACCAAATACAATCAATATCTTGATCACATAAACATTTCTGCTATTTTTAATTTTAAAAAATTTAATTGAAAGCAGCATTTTGATATGTTTTGATTTTAGTTATTGTTAATTTAGTCTGAAATCTTTAAATATGTTTATATTTCATGCCCTTGTTTTACTTGAAATTAAATAAAAAATATGGATCATAGTGATAAAAATATACCAATGATGGAAGGATGAAGGCGTATATAGGACCATAACATAAAATCACTTAAGCTTATGGCCTGAGGAGTTAAATTTAGCTCAAATAGGTAATATGGATATTTGTATAGTACCTTTAGCCCCATGGACACGGATGCTATGGACTTTTGATCCATGTATGTAACACCCTTACTTAGTTCTGCCTTTGCCCTTGTGAATGTTGCAGGTGACACTTTCAAAATTAAGTTAATGAATGCATACCTGTAGAAAAAAAATGAACATACATTATACAGAAATGTCATAATTCTGTGAGATATAATTGAGAGTTGCACATTCAATTTTCATTAATTCTTTGCTAAATCAACTTTCTAACTCATCATAAACCATTAGAAGTTTACTGGCACATTTTATTTGAAACATTAACTCATTGTATCTGTATTGTATCAATATTACATAATTGTTTCAATGTAACAGTCTTCAGAGGAAATATTTTGAAGTATTCACTCAGGTGCTTTTAAAACTTGTATTTTCAAGTTTAACATGACATTTCATTTAAAAGGAGAAGTTGAACAAACTATTTATTTGCTTCTTATAAAATATCCATAAAACAATGTATGTCTTTCAGAGATAAATGTTTAAGTACTAAACCATGTTTATTTTGGAACAATTGCCCATTACATTTGACTGTAGTGTTTTATGAGAACAGATATTTGTTTGGAAAATGTACTCTTCAGTTCGTCCAGATGACTTAAGTAATGATTAAAATCTTTAAAAGAACACATATATATATATATATAAAATTTGGCCATCTATATATCCATAAAAATAAGTGTTCTAAATCTCCCTCCCCCACTCAAGTAAATTCATATTTTTAAAATTGATTTGAATTGTATTAAAAATGGTCTGGTCATAAACACATACCGAAAATCATACATGTTTATTTATATTTGTCCAAAATCTGATGAGCATCTATGACAACTAGATTTTGATATAAACTAAGTCTCAAATGTTAAAGGACTGATTTGACATTTAAATATGGCTTAAATTGTGTACAACTCTTTTTATCTGATTTCTGATGCATATAACATTCCTTCAGATTTAAATTTGTCCTATTTATGGTGTTATTGTAATGGTGCTGATGGATATGACAGTTTCAATGAAAACACTAATCTTGTTGTGTACAAGGCAGGTGTCTGAAAATCACAAATTTGACTTTATATTCCATACATACCTGCATACAGTCTTGTCATTGACCTTGAAAGTCTGTGTTTTTGTATGTTTATATGTCACTGCACATTCTCGTATGATGCTAATGAGTACTGTCATCCGTTTAGGTCCTTCAGGTTGTATATGCAATTTTTGTCGCCAGACTAAAATGTCCTCCGTTGTAAAGTTGTCATTGCAACGACTATTGCACCCACATGCCACAGATTTTTCCTTTTCAATGAAAGTTAAATCTAATGCAGCTCTTCTTCTTTTCACATTGAAATCTGCAACATATGGCATTTGAAATTGTCTTCAGATTTTAGTATGCAGACAGATTTTCAAACCAACATTAATGTTATGCATATGATGACGCTTGTAATTTTGTGATGTTTTCATACTAATGCATATATTTAAACTGCTTAATAATTTGTATCTTTCTGTTTTTCTTTTAATATAATTAAGCTACAGAGCTTTATTAAGATTCAAAGAAGATTTACTGAAAAAGTCAAATAAAATTAGAAGAATTAAGTAATGATACTAAAATTATCTTAATGCAGGAAAATCAGGGCACTTAAATAATTAAGCATATAAACATCCATAACTAATTAGCCTCAAAGTTATTTTGGTGGAGTAGGTGAATAATGCATGACTGAAATGAAAATATGTTTCACTATACCATTTCAGTGCTTTATTTGCATGCTTTAAGTTTGTAATCTAAGTGGCAATTACTGTAGTAGTAGTGGTAGTTGCTGTTCTTGCTGTGTAACAAATACAAATTGTAATTTACCTAAATTAGACATACAAGATGACAACCGTTTCTGTACAAATCTTGTTGATGGGAGACCAATATCTGCAAGATAAAAAATTTAAGTCTCAATCTGTTAGTTCTTGCTGCAATCTTTAATTCACCTAACATACCTTTTAAAAGTTACGCAACTATCATTCTGAGTTTTCTTTTCCTACTGCTGATGATAACTAAATATTTGAATGCGTTTATGTCAATAGCATTTTACTTATAAAAATGCTGATATCAAGAGTATATTCTCTATGATTTTAAAAGAAATACATAGTGATTATTCAAGTAGAAATCTGGACCAGAGAACTGTTGATAGCCAGTGTTAGTCTCAATAATCAAAATGAATTCCATCAGTGGTCACCAGGCAGGAATCTTGTAATGGAAACTAAAAATGCTATTGAATTTTTTAAAAAAATCTTTGCAGTGAACTGAAAGATAAATAATTCCCTTTTGTTATAGCATTTTCCATCAGAATCTGAATCTGATTTATGTTCAAAACTTGCTGTTATATTATAGTATGCAGAGAGAAAATATTACAGTGGGAAAAAAACATTTCAGTACTTGCAACATAAAGTTTATGAAGACAAAATAAAATCTACTGCTTTATGAGTGAATATCTTTAGTCAAAATATGTAAATCTACTGGTCTGAAATCTTTTACATGTAATGCTAAAAATATCTTTAGAAGATTTTACATTTAAATTTGATAAAATGTAATACATGCTCATAGGGTCAACTTCACAACATAAATTTACAATACTATGCCAAATCTAATTCATACTGAGTATGCTCTGATTAGATGTGGGCTATGCTTACTGAATGGAATAAAAATCCCTGAATAGTTTAATAAAAGTGCCTAATACTAGTAGATACTTTAACATAATATAACTATGTACTATTGTTTATATTCTGTTTGTTTTATTAACCTATAGAATGTTTACAAATTAGAAATTTAAATCTATACACACCTTTGTTGAACTCATTTCCAAGAAGTTTTCTGTACAAGTCGTTGTCCATTGCTTCTCTTCACACTTTGGACATATCAGTTGCACTTCTCTGGCAGCAAGAAAACTAACCTTATTTATACTGCTGTAACCGGTTGAGTGCCTTCTACCAGTTCTGCTTCTATCAAGGCTATTACATGCCCAGCAGGCAGCTTTTAAGCACTCAGCAAGATCAATGAAAACCTGTCATGATCAAAGCAATTTTACACCAAGAGCATGGCCTGGAGAGACCCATACACTGACTCAAAAATAAGGCACTTGGTTTTATAAATTGTGTTACTTGTCCAGCTATCATAGTAGAGTATGCAAACTCCATGATAATAAAAATTCAGTAATGTTAGATGTTTAAATGCTGATGATCATACTTATATTTATAGGCATATCCTTAATGACAGCTTCTGTGTAGACTGAAAAGCCAAATGTTATGGCATTTTCTGTCATTCCAAGTGTTTGAAATGTTTTCAATATGGCACCAAAGAATCTGGTGCAAATTTCAGTAACCGTATTTTAAGTCCCTACTTTTTTCATTGGGGCCCCGAGTGGCCGAGTGGTCTAAAGCGCTGTCAGTTACGGACCACTGCCATCTCACCTCTGTCTGCGTGTGTTCGAGTCTAAGATTCGGCAAATGTAGTTATGTGAGAAAGCTTGCCAGTAGCTTCTTGTGGGTCGGTGGTTCTTCCCGGAGGATGTCCAGGTTCTTCCTCCACCATTAATACTGGCCTCCATGTATAGCCTATATTGTGCTGAAAAATGGCGTTAAACCATCAAAAACAAAACAAAACAAAACTTTTGTCATTTGAAAAAAGGATCAGCGTTCTAAATATTTTGTAAAGTAAATTATTGCATCCACTATCAACTAATCCTAGCCAGCCAGACACACAGAGATATATCATATTCCACCTATTTCCATCAAATTTGTGTATTGTGAGTCTTTCATGATGAATTTAGATAAATACTACTAAGTTCATGAATATATGTGGGAAATTATCACTGAGAATAATGTTAAACTAATCATCAATTAAGTTATCATGGATGGAATATCCTCAGATATTATATAGTAATCACAATAATGTAGATCAAGTATTATCTTAATAGTATAGTTTTACTGTTCCAGAATTTGTTTCATTACAGCCCATTCAAAACTTGGACATGATGTCTTTTTATAAATAATCAAAACTGAAAAAATGAAAATACTAGTAATCATGTAATTTACACAACTGCTGCTAGGCAATAAAAATATATGTGCTGCTCTTTAGCTTTGGAGGCAACACATATAACAATAGCATGATCCTATTTCCATTCATGTTTTCAACCTTAAACAGTTAACCAACCCACCAATAAACATGGTCATATTTTAGAATGACGTCTTCATAGACCTGATTTTAATATTCTATGGTCCATCCTTGTATCCCACGAACTTGCATCAGATAACTACTGCATTATATGCCATCTGAATGTATCAGTTCCTTCACCTTTACTTGCTGTTGAAAGACACCTCGATATGATATATAGAACCAAACTAATGCATGACATCCAAGCGAACCTAACAACTTGCTTACCTCCTACAGTAGAAGAATTCGATAACTGCCTGTGTTCATTGCTTGAAAACATCGCAGCCATCAAGTGCAGAGTATCAATTCAAAAGTGTTCTCCATGGTATAGCAGTGTTAGGGACCAGCTTTGCACCATTTAAAAAGACCACTGTGAAGTGGAGAGGCTTGGACTTTCCAACAGACTCACTTTCATAAGCTAATCTATGAAGCTGCCAAGAAGAATGTCACAAACATAGTCCATATAGCCAAATTATTCCACTACAGTATTTCAGCGACAACCATTAGCAGCACATGGATTAATTTCTGATAGTTGTGATGATGAGTGCACCAAAGTCATGTGAACTTGATCTAATTCCAACATCACTGCTGGTTGAGTGCTTCAATTCAATATTGCCTTTACTAACTGATGTTATTAAAACCTCTCTCTCATCAGAGGAATTCCCATTATTTTTCAAAACTGCCAGTATAAAACCTTCTGCTGAAGAAACTAACATTCAACCTTAATGCTTTAAAGAACTACCGACCAGTTTCTAATCTCCCGTTCATATAAAAAAATCTTAGAAAAAGTTGTTCTGACCCAACATGTATCTCATCTGAATTCAAACAGTCTTTATAGCAATGTACAGTCTGCATATCTCCCCTGCCACAGTAGTGAAACTACACTTCTGAAAGTAGTTAATGGCATTCTCTCTGCTTTGGTTAGCGGAAAGATTACATTCCACACACTCCATGATTTGTCTTCAGCATTTGACACAACAGACCATGATATATTAATTCACTGTAAAAAGCATGTATTTGTCATTCACAACACAGCCATATTTTGGTTCAAGTCTGACTTAGTCAACAGGGCACAAATTGTATCTGCCAATCTTACACTCAAACCCAGATGATTTATGTTGTGGTGTTCCACAGGGGTCTGTTCTTGGACCTGTTCCCTTCATTCAATACACTCAGCCACTCTCAAGTGACATAGATCATCATCCAGTGTTTCACCAATTGTACACTGATGACAACCAAATATACAAGTCTAGCCACACAACTCAAGTTGATTCTACCTTCCAAGGAGTAGAGAGGTCAAACAGACAGTACAGAACCTAGGTGTTACTCTGGACACTTACTCTCATATTGCAGCAACATGTCATGAACATAGGAAAGACTGCTTATCTTAAGCTGAGATGCATCAGCTCCATTCCCAAATATCTTGCAGCTGATGCCACTAAAACACTTTTCTTCATTAGTACTTTCAAGACTCAACTATTGTAACTCAATTATGTCTGTTTCATCTCAATATCTGCTCCAGAAATGTCAAAAAGCTCAAAACACAGCATGCTTGAATCATGCTTAGAGTACCACGATTAGAGCACACCTAGAAATATTTTGATCTTTTTTATTTTCTAATTTCATAGTGTTTTGCTCTTTGTAGTACAATGTAATATCATTAGATATGTTGTAAGTGCTTAGAGCTTCTAGGCATAATGCAAAGTCCTCATTAGTATTATTATTATTATTATTATTATTATTTGTTTTTGTAATCTTCTTTGCAAAGCAGAGTCAATTATATATCTCTCTCGACTGCTGAAAAGGACTTTTAATTATTTTATTAAATTATGAACTTTAACCTGGAAAGCAAGCAACCTATCTTCCCAGATGTGAAAAAGCTTTGGGCCTTGTATTGTTTATATACTTGTAAGGTGCCCTGTTATAAAGTTTTGGTGTTTATATGATATGAACAATTCAACCTAATTTTTTTCACAACCCGTATCACTGTTGAGTTTATAGTGTTCGCATTGTTATAGTTGAGATGAGCAGTTGAGGAAAAATAAAAGTCACACGTGTATTTATAAAAGGAATTAATTTTATAATTTATCTGCAATCAATATTTATCAACACATTGCATTGAAGACAGTAGTGCAGTGGATACTCAGCCATGGGTGTAAACATAATAACATATTTCTCTAACAGGTGTTGAAGTTAACTACAGATTGTACACACTTTTCAAAGTAATTTTTCAACCAATTGATCTGATTGCTACATGTGCTTATACTGGTAATTTCATAATGCCTAATTATCATACAGGATAATTGATTTTCTTATCATGTAAATATTAAAATAAGCCTATGATGCATTTGATAAGTAGATTATTAACATATAGTTCATAACATTATCAGACCCACTTTAAAATTACATTTGTTCCATGAATTTACATGACAAGATTATTAAAATATACATCTACAGTCCTTTCAAATATTGTTCAATCAAGATTCAGTTAGTTTGTTTATTTACTCATTCAGCTACCAAAAAAATTAGCCAATGAGAATTGTAGTGAATGTTATGTGCACACAGAATTTGCACCAAGATCTGTACATTAATCATTTCCCTTGTGCTCAAATTTGATGAATAATGATTATGTCAGTGTACTGCTTTGCCTGATCATATGGATATATGAAAATCCCTTTTAATATCTAGACTTTGTTGTGACATGCATATAAAGTTATATTTTAAAATTTGTAGAAATTTTCAGCTAAACCAAATCCAAATAATGAAATAGTCTAGGATCCATGACTTTGGTAAGAGACTGTTAGCTGCAAGCAAATGGTCCATAGGGCATCATCAAAGGCTTGTTTGTCTATAAAGCCTTGCCATCATGATTAGATTATTCAAATGTGTAATTAACCATGCTCTCCCAAGTGATTTTGGCTGTGAAATTTGAATTAGAGATGGTGATAATCAGGATGACCCTTGTTACATGTCCAACTGTTAGCACTGGGCTACATGAAAGGAAAATCAAAATGAAAGTTGAACTAACAGTAAAATTTTGTTCCAAATTTATTGTGTTCCAAGTACTTTTTGAGTCTCTTCAAAATAGTTATTGAAGAGCCACTGTGGGTTACATACCTTGGTAAGAAATAAATGGTGGATTATTATACTGTCATAATAAAAATTATAATACTCATCCTTTACTTATTTAAAAGATAGGTAGATAGATACGTAGGTAGGTGGGTAGATTAAATCAAGATAATAAATTTAATGTCTCACATAGAAATAAATACATGCAGAATGCAAATGATTTTCAAAGTTAACTTTTGGGCATTTATGTGCAATTAATGAAATTGTGAGAGTCTGTCTTTAGCAAATTGTGGGAAGTAATATCCCAAAATGATTCAATATGTGATTCTTTCTTATCGTTCATTTTGCCCTCAATATTTTTGACCCATTAACATAGTTTTGTGAAAATTGGTGTAGTGATGCATATTTCATTATATATTCTTATTTTCATCAGTTATATATTTCAAAATTCTAAAGTTTTTTTAAGTTGTCAAATGGTGTTAAAAATAAGTTTTCATTTTAATATTTTGGTCCTTTCCAAAACACACCAACAAATATAAGGAACAGTTATCATATGTTTACTTTCGTTCATATTTTTTTTCATTCACACATTCTCATAATTTTTCAGTGAATATCACATCAGTAGCTACATAATTGAATTATATATACTGATAAAACACATATATTAATGAATAATTATTAACTTCACAAATTACTTTCATTAATTTTTCAATTAATTAAGTTCAGTTCACTATGTCGGTGTATTGCTTTGCCTGATCATATGGATATATGAAAATCCCTTTTAATATCTTGACTTTGTTGTGACATGCATATAAAGTTAATTTTAAAAATTGTAGAAATTTTCAGCTAAACCAAATCCAAATAATGAAATAGTCTAGGATCCATATCTTTGGTAAGAGACTGTTAGCTGCAAGCAAGTTGTCCATTGGAGAACCATCAAAGGCTTGTTTGTCTATAAAGCCTTGCCATCATGATTAGATTATTCAAATGTGTAATTAACCATGCTCTCCCAAGTGATTTTGGCTGTGAAATTTGAATTAGAGATGGTGATAATCAGGATGACCCTTGTTACATGTCCAACTGTTAGCACTGGGCTACATGAAAGGAAAATCAAAATGAAAGTTGAACTAACAGTAAAATTTTGTTCCAAATTTATTGTGTTCCAAGTACTTTTTGAGTCTCTTCAAAATAGTTATTGAAGAGCCACTGTGGGTTACATACCTAGGTAATAAAAAAATGGTGGATTATTATACTGTCATAATAAAAATTATAATACTCATCCTTTACTTATTTAAAAGATAGGTAGATAGATACGTAGGTAGGTGGGTAGATTAAATCAAGATAATAAATTTAATGTCTTACATAGAAATAAATACATGCAGAATGCAAATGATTTTCAAAGTTAACTTTTGGGCATTTATGTGCAATTAATGAAATTGTGAGAGTCTGTCTTTAGCAAATTGTGGGAAGTAATATCCCAAAATGATTCAATATGTGATTCTTTCTTATTGTTCATTTTGCCCTCAATATTTTTGACCCATTAACATAGTTTTGTGAAAATTGGTGTAGTGATGCATATTTCATTATATATTCTTATTTTCATCAGTTATATATTTCAAAATTCTAAAGTTTTTTTTAAGTTTTCAAATGGTGTTAAAAATAAGTTTTCATTTTAATATTTTGGTCCTTTCCAAAACACACCAACAAATATAAGGAACAGTTGTCATATGTTTACTTTCGTTCATATTTTTTTTCATTCACACATTCTCATACATTTTTCAGTGAATATCAACATCAGTAGCTACATAATTGAATTATATATACTGATAAAACACATATATTAATGAATAATTATTAACTTCACAAATTACTTTCATTAATTTTTCAATTAATTAAGTTCAGTTCACTATGTCGGTGTATTGCTTTGCCTGATCATATGGATATATGAAAATCCCTTTTAATATCTTGACTTTGTTGTGACATGCATATAAAGTTAATTTTAAAAATTGTAGAAATTTTCAGCTAAACCAAATCCAAAAAATGAAATAGTCTAGGATCCATAACTTTGGTAAGAGACTGTTAGCTGCAAGCAAGTGGTCCATAGGGCATCATCAAAGGCTTGTTTGTCTATAAAGCCTTGCCATCATGATTAGATTATTCAAATGTGTAATTAACCATGCTCTCCCAAGTGATTTTGGCTGTGAAATTTGAATTAGAGATGGTGATAATCAGGATGACCCTTGTTACATGTCCAACTGTTAGCACTGGGCTACATGAAAGGAAAATCAAAATGAAAGTTGAACTAACAGTAAAATTTTGTTCCAAATTTATTGTGTTCCAAGTACTTTTTGAGTCTCTTCAAAATAGTTATTGAAGAGCCACTGTGGGTTACATACCTAGGTAATAAAAAAATGGTGGATTATTATACTGTCATAATAAAAATTATAATACTCATCCTTATTTAAAAGATAGGTAGATAGATACGTAGGTAGGTGGGTAGATTAAATCAAGATAATAAATTTAATGTCTCACATAGAAATAAATACATGCAGAATGCAAATGATTTTCAAAGTTAACTTTTGGGCATTTATGTGCAATTAATGAAATTGTGAGAGTCTGTCTTTAGCAAATTGTGGGAAGTAATATCCCAAAATGATTCAATATGTGATTCTTTCTTATTGTTCATTTTGCCCTCAATATTTTTGACCCATTAACATAGTTTTGTGAAAATTGGTGTAGTGATGCATATTTCATTATATATTCTTATTTTCATCAGTTATATATTTCAAAATTCTAAAGTTTTTTTTAAGTTGTCAAATGGTGTTAAAAATAAGTTTTCATTTTAATATTTTGGTCCTTTCCAAAACACACCAACAAATATAAGGAACAGTTATCATATGTTTACTTTCGTTCATATTTTTTTTCATTCACACATTCTCATACATTTTTCAGTGAATATCACATCAGTAGCTACATAATTGAATTATATATACTGATAAAACACATATATTAATGAATAATTATTAACTTCACAAATTACTTTCATTAATTTTTCAATTAATTAAGTTCAGTTCACTATGTCGGTGTATTGCTTTGCCTGATCATATGGATATATGAAAATCCCTTTTAATATCTTGACTTTGTTGTGACATGCATATAAAGTTAATTTTAAAAATTGTAGAAATTTTCAGCTAAACCAAATCCAAATAATGAAATAGTCTAGGATCCATATCTTTGGTAAGAGACTGTTAGCTGCAAGCAAGTTGTCCATTGGAGAATCATCAAAGGCTTGTTTGTCTATAAAGCCTTGCCATCATGATTAGATTATTCAAATGTGTAATTAACCATGCTCTCCCAAGTGATTTTGGCTGTGAAATTTGAATTAGAGATGGTGATAATCAGGATGACCCTTGTTACATGTCCAACTGTTAGCACTGGGCTACATGAAAGGAAAATCAAAATGAAAGTTGAACTAACAGTAAAATTTTGTTCCAAATTTATTGTGTTCCAAGTACTTTTTGAGTCTCTTCAAAATAGTTATTGAAGAGCCACTGTGGGTTACATACCTAGGTAATAAAAAAATGGGGGATTATTATACTGTCATAATAAAAATTATAATACTCATCCTTTACTTATTTAAAAGATAGGTAGATAGATACGTAGGTAGGTGGGTAGATTAAATCAAGATAATAAATTTAATGTCTCACATAGAAATAAATACATGCAGAATGCAAATGATTTTCAAAGTTAACTTTTGGGCATTTATGTGCAATTAATGAAATTGTGAGAGTCTGTCTTTAGCAAATTGTGGGAAGTAATATCCCAAAATGATTCAATATGTGATTCTTTCTTATTGTTCATTTTGCCCTCAATATTTTTGACCCATTAACATAGTTTTGTGAAAATTGGTGTAGTGATGCATATTTCATTATATATTCTTATTTTCATCAGTTATATATTTCAAAATTCTAAAGTTTTTTTTAAGTTGTCAAATGGTGTTAAAAATAAGTTTTCATTTTAATATTTTGGTCCTTTCCAAAACACACCAACAAATATAAGGAACAGTTATCATATGTTTATAATACTATGTACTAATGTTAACACTATTCTCTGTAAAGTTATGAACATTTATAATTAATTGTGAAGAAGTCATGGGTTGGATCCGACCAACTGGTGGCGTTGCATGGTAAATAGTACAAAAACAAAATAACAATGTCTAGTGAATGAAAGTAGACAAGTCATATATATATATATACACATGATAAATTCTAGTACATATAATTATTTCATTGATAATAAAATAGCACAATAAAAGATGGCATACATAGGCATGGTTTTGATTGTGTATTAATTAATAAAACATTGATAAATTTATAAATATTTACACTGCTATAATATCTTTATATTAATTACATCAAAGCCCATAGGATAGAGAGATAACAATGTCTTAAAGACAGTAATCTAAAGAGAACAATATGTCTTAAAGTTGTAGAGTTTTCATATTCGAATATTATTTCAGCTTTTATATTTTCTATTTTTAGAAACATTAAACACATTTAACTTTTATTTAATCATCTGCAATTTGTTCTCAGTCGCTTATGATAAGATTTGTTAACCCAATCATCAACATAATTATTCAAAGGAATATTATGTTTTTCCCAATTCTTGGATGGGTTACTTATTTTTCTAATTGGTAACATATTGCACAGTTTATGTGTGGAAGCAGAAATGATTTTTGATACCATATAGTACTGCATAGAGGGGACTTAATCAGTGTCACATAATATCCCATGGTTAAGTAACACTATAAGACATGCCTCCAAATTTGACTGCACCCAACATTTTAGAATGATAAAAAAATAGTACTAATATGCTATGAAAATGGGACACTAATGGTGCTTTAAAAATAGGATAACCATATTTGATTTGACAGTTTAGGCACCTTAACGTTGTGGTTTTATTGAAAAAGGTCTCAAAATATCCATGATTTTATATATGTTGGATGACAAACTGGTGTTCATTATACATAAGTCTTGCCTGTGTCATAAAGACCAAATCCCCCTCCCCTCCTAACAATTTTCTTGGTAACAATTTAGCCAGGTGATTTTCTTCCTGCAGGAAAATAATTAGCCCTGACACCCTCACTCCCTCCCTCTCTCTCTCTCTTTACGCCTCTCTTCCCTTCATAAAACTCCCCTTTTTCTTATCTCTCTCTTTATTTTTTTGTATCTTTCTTCCTCTCTCTCTCGTCTTTGTCTTTATGTTTCTTTTTTCTGTCTTCCTCTTTTTCTTTTCTGTCTTCCTCTTGTGTTCCTCTCACTTTCACTCTGTTTTTATGGCTCTCATCTGTCTTACGCTCTTCTTCCTATATCAGTCTTTCTCTATTGCTTAATCTCTCTCTCTCCTCACTTCTTTCATCCGCTGCAAATTGTATGAGGTGAGGATAATTGTATGTTTTAACTACAAGCGAAGACAGCTTCAAAATTTCCTGAAATAGTATTGTCAGACATGTGCTCCACAATGATTACTAAATCACTTAGAAATTACCACAAAAACAATGTAAATAAGTATTTACAGGACAGGAATAAGGAAACAAATATTGTGTGGGCAGAAGACGCCAAGATTATGAGTGCAACATCATTGATCTCTACGGACATTTATGTGTATAGTATCTGTTGATCCAATTCCAAAGGAGTTACCCAGTATTATTTGTTGAGGTACCCATCATAGTTTTCCTTGGACACTTTCACTCACTCTAGATTTCTTTACAAAACCTTGCAAATGACCATTTATGTGTGTGTGTGTGTGTGTGTGTATGTGTGTGTGTGTGTGTGTATTTTGGATTTTTATATTTAGTTTAAAGTGATGTACACCACTCATGCATAGCCCTGCAGACATGTAACATCATGTCCCACCCAGTCACATTATCCTGGCACCAGGCCGACCATTCTCAGAACTAACCTCTTAATGGTGAGCACCAAGTGAGGCAGATGCTAGCACCATTTGTATAAGTTTTTGATATAACTCAGCTGGGGTTTGACCCACAACCTCCCACATCACAAGTGGATGCTCTAACCACTTAGGTCATCAGAATGGTCCCCATTTTAATGCATTGTCAGTTTGCTAAGAAGAACCAGGAAGATTCTTTAACAGTTGTGTCTTATACTATGCAAGTGACTGTTGAAAATCTATTCTGAAATTGTAACGTCTTTTAACTGTAAAGGTTCACCTGAAATCATCCATATGTGAGATTTTGTAAAGTAAACATATACCTGCATTATATATCAAATGTGGAAAAGGAAAAGAAACTAATTGCAGTTAGGAGAAATAATCAGCTAATTGATCATGTACCCCCATGCACAATATATTGTATGACCTGTTACATGCATGGTATTTCCATATGTTTAATACTAAATAGATCATGTATACGGAACTAATTCATAAATGTGGGGGGGATTCAGCTAGATAGATCTGCCCACCCCCATTTATTAAAGGATCCATTATGTTGTGGTATCTCACTTGTATGCCTTAAGTGTATTACCAAAGGGCGCATTAATAAAAATAAATTAATTGGTTGAATGGGGAAAAGAATGTGATAGCTGAATCTACCCCATTTCCAATTGCTAGCAGACTCATTACATATATACATGTTGCATTCAGCTTATTACCAAAGTGTCCATTATTGAAAAGAAATTAATTATTTTAGGCAAGGGAGTAGAAGTTAGAACTAGAGGGGGAAACTAATGAGTTGTAAGGGAGGTAGAAATAAATAATTAGGGGGTTGGGATGGAAGATCTTGATGTTACACTGTCTATAAAAATTGCTGGTTAAGAAAAGGAAAGTGGAATAAGCTATACATTTTTTTAGATTGATGTTGCATTATAATTAAAGGATTTTTAAAAAAATAATTTGTACATTGTTATAATTTGTGCAAATTGTGAGATCAGCACTTTGACTATGGGCATTTCAGTATTATATAATTTGTTTATCTTGCACAAAGCAAGACATCATCCAACAAATCATCACTGATAATCCAATCAGCATAGCTTCAACAGTTCCAGTTCATGGCCATTAATATCAAAGACCAGACTAATAAGCCATGTGATTCAACTCCAAGATCAAAAGTCAGAAGTTCTATACAGACATTGGACTAAGGCATGTCTTTGAGAGGTTAAATATTGTATTCCTGCCTAGAAATGCCAGTAGTAGCACACACTTGAGCCAGGAAGTAATACAGTTTAAGAATGTCATCGGTTTATGATTTTCATGAAGAAGATGAAACAGAGAAGGGGCATGAAACAGAAGAGGCTGGTGTGACAGGAGAGAGTAAGTACAGTTAATATTGTTTTTAATGAATGCTATATACAACAGAATTTCTTAAAATATATCAATTGAGACACTTCATGATTAAAAGCCTTTACACAGAAAATAGAAATTACTGAACTTTATTTCTACCTGAAACAATTTTAAAATAAAGATTTGTTTCTGTATACTGTGTCATATAAACAAGCAAAATAAAGAAAGAATGATCTTCATTTTGAAATTTTAATGAAAGGTTTATTTTTCTGTAAATGAGAATTATTAGTTCAGGATGATACACAATGAAACAATGCAACAATCAAATAACCAGCCAGCATTTTTTTTGCACTGTAATAAGCTGTTTCAGCTCCATAAATACATTTCTAATTGATTTAAAATCCACAATATGTTAGTAAAATGTTCAGGTTTTTTCCAAGAAACTGACAAGGTTATGTATTAAGTATGTTTTTATTAATTTGTTCTTCTTCTTCAAATAATAATAATAATAATAATAATAATAATAATGATGATAATAATAATAATAATAATGATAATTGTACTGTAAAGAGAAAGGAACATTCCTAATGCTATTATGAATTGACACATAAAATATCTCATTTTTTGTAGGGTCTGATAGCTGTTATATCTACACTAAGGATCTGCTCTCCTTCAGCACATGGTCTTTGACTCTCAGCAGACAAGGAAAGATTTGCATAAATCTTAATGACACAGATATTGATACTTATGTAAAAGTGAAATGTAAGTATATTTCTATATTTTACCAGACAATATTACCAAAATGTTTTTTTTCTCTCCAGATTCCAGAAAGGGAGATAGAAAAATATTGTGTAACATTATTGAATTTTGTGGACCAAAAACAGTTTTTCTATGGATATGTACTGCTGTTAAAACTGCAGATTAACTGGAAATGGGATTAATTTTTACCATGACAGAAAATATTCAAAATGTCTATCCAGACATGCAATAATGACAGAATTATATTATGTTATTATTTATTGATGGGTTGTATGCAGCAGTTCTAATCTCTGCTGAATACTTTTTCAAACCATATTATTAAGTTTTTGACCAAATCTCATATATATAGATGTATCATATATTTTTACACCAATATGCAATTTTGTGAGCCAGAAAAATTCAGAATTCAAATTCATTCATTGCTGAGTAGTGACTGAGAATCCAATCTCTGAAATTAATTACACCATTGTTCACTAGAGAATCAAGCTGCTGTTCACTTGTTGACTGTGACTAGGTACAGTTTCCAAAGAGTCAGGTTATAACAGTCTTATTGGTGAGACCTATATTGATAGTCACACACACCCTCCAAATATTGTGTGAACATGTTCACCTTTGAAGTTTACATCTTTAAGATAATTAATTTTTGATACACATGTACAAAAATAGAAACACTAATCAGAACTAATTTAATACAAGTATTACAAGATTTAAATATCCTATAATTGATTATCAGTTGCCAACATTATGTGTTTGTCAAAAACTTGATCTGTCATTCACATCAATCTAATATAGTGTATTCAAATTTCTCATCTCAAATGTGACCATACAACACAATTAATTATGAATTCAGATCTGTACAAGGAACATTTTGACAAACATAAAAATATAAAAGCTATGCATGTCAGGTTAAAGAAGTCTTTGGTTTTAAATTTAACTTTAAATAAATCATGTTCATTTTAGTTGGACTTTGCAGAATTGTCAATATTCTAGTTTTAACAGTCAATCTCCTGATTTATCACATGAAATATATGCATGAAAGAGATTAAGAGAGGGTGATTTAAGAGAAGTTGGTTTCAGATATTGTATGTATTAAGTTTAGAATTGAAGATGCTATTAAATCTTTTCTTACAGATCCAGATATAAATTACAAGTTTGGAACAGTTGAAGAATGTGGACTTAGTAGTGATGAAACATGTATAAAGGTAATTAACAAAAGCATATTAAATTCTCTTTTGCTCATATACATTGCAAACTCTCTTGTTTAAAATGGTCGATACATTGAACAGTTTGAACTAGACAATTCATGATCAGTATATTACATGTATATTGAACAAGCTGCACACCTCTTTTCATAGGTTGAGCCATTAGCATGTCTCCAAATTCCATTGAATTATACATTTTTACATTTCATCAATGATATAATTTTTATTTGTAACCTGATAGCAAAAATGCCAGTAATGAAGAATGATTATTTATAACAGATAATGAAATTTAAGTAATAAAAATAAAGATCAAATTTTTATATTTTTTAAATGTTTTCCATTATATTGATGTATTAGTTGGAAACAGAATAATGAATAAGAGTTAATGGTGGACTTGCTGGTGGATACATTTATAATCTGGGAAAGCTTTATCACAAATGTATATGGACACAAACAGACCATTTTACATCAGTTTATTAATAAATTTTATACAATTAAGATCTGTAATAACAGTTTTCAAGGTGTGCAGTTTTGGAAACTAAAATGTGTGGCAAGAAAAACTGAACTGTAATTAATGCAATCTGCAAGTAGTTAATTCAATAACTACTTAGTGTGTGATTATCAGTAGGTCATTGATTCCTGAGAACATATAGAGAACATGTGCAGCAAAATATGACTCAGTCAAAATTGTATTGAAAACCAGTATTAACATGCATTTTCCATGTTGCCATAATTTGATTTTGTGCAGCATTTATAATACCCGTGTTATATTTATTTTTCTAATTCAGTGGATAATAAAGGATTGTTAATATGGAATACTTTGTGTATATGCTTTTTGTGGATTTCATTGTCAGTATGCAAACAAACAAAAAAATTCTAAATTGGCTACTATGTGCCTTTATCTTTTTATAGTTTATTGGGGGTGCTGGATTTACAGTGGAATTGCTTTTGACAGATCATGTCATGAGTACTACGCTGTTTTACAAACAGTTGGACTGCAGCAGTGTCACATATTTCTGTGAAAGTCTGAGCATATTTTTGAAGGTAATATACTTTTTCATCAGTAATTAAGTGTCTTTAGATTTGATGTCTGTAATTATAAAGGAAAGTAGTCACAGTGAACTCAAGAGTCTTCCAAACCTGATCTCTATAAGTATCACACCCAGTGAAAAGTCTGGAATATAAAATGGGTTCCATCCACCAATAGCTTCACTCATCCGTACATCAATAAGAGTACCTTATTTTGCTAATATTTTTAACTTGATAAACATTGATAAATATTTTTGAGGTTGCCATGAAAACAAGTTCCAAATTTTTCAAAAATCTATTTGTGGCTTTTATTTCAGTCTGATCTTGTCAACTTATTAAAGTTATTATGCAGTTTGTCACACACACATGCATTAAAATTGTATTAAAGTTCTAGTACAGAGATGACCCCAGTGTGACAAAATCACGAAATTTTCAACAAAACTTTATCCGACATGCTTTGTTACAAGCTAACATTCTTGTTAGCATTGGAGTTCCAACTGAACCAGTGACCTTGTGGTTAGAGCATCTGCCTTGGATGTGGGAGGTTGCGGTTTCGAACCCCGGCTGAGTTATACCAAAGACTTATAACAATGATACTAACAGCTGCATTGCTATTGCCCAGCATTAAGACATTAGTGTTAGAATTCATTGACCTGGTGTCAGGATAATGTAAATGGGTGGGACAGCATGCCACATGTCTTTTGTATGATGGCCCAATAATAGAAATCACTATAAATTGTCACACACCAGACATAGTAATGATATGACTGAACAATTATTAAAGATATGTAAAGCATTAAAATCACGCAAACACTCTTTGGAATTCCTATTCACTTATTTTTTTAGTTCCCACCCACCCCTCCAACAACCATCCCTGAAGATTAGCTGGTTTGTCCCTAACATATATTAAGTTTTGACTAAGATTGTCCATATCTAATGAGTGCACTGTACTTTTGTAAGTAACTTAACATTTTACAAAGGGAATTCAGCTTTGTGTGACATTTGCGCTATATAACCTTTCAGCAACATTGACAAAAATAGTAAAAGTCTCTTTCTCCGACTATTTTACATTGCCTTTCTGCATGAAGCCTTGGTAGCATTTTTAATAGAAGGACTTCTAACTCTAGTCAGATGAGATTTATCATGAATATTCATGCACATTTATAGAAGACTATAATTCATTGATGTATTGACTACAGTAAATGCTTCTCTGAAAAGCTTTATAATGTTTTCCATTGGTAGGAATTTTAGTTTCTTTCAAAATACCAAGAAAGGCATTTTAATCAAGTTATGATTGCCTAGCAAGTTTTTTATTATCTGCAGTGTGATTATTATTTTCATTATCTCCCATGTGATTATGTTTTTCAGAATGAGCAGAATGTTTTCTTGCATGCGGCTCAGTCAAAGTTTCTTGGAACATTTGAGGTTCATATACAGACCCTGCATTGTTCATCAAGCAAAACTGCTGTCAGAAGCATTGATCATAATTATGTCTGCAGGTTGTATATCAATGCAAAAGTTATGGTACAAAATGGAAACTTCAAGGAATTTCCTCCTGCAATTGGAACTGTAGATGTTGGTGATGACTCATTAGAATTGAATTTCAAGTCTGAAGGTATCGTTGAGATAGTTGATGGCAACCATACCTTAATTACTCAAAAAAGACTCTGCGAAGAGTTCAAAGACATACAGAGCCTGAAAACAAGGTATTCATTTTCATATATATTTTTGTGCCATTGAAGAACTTTTAGTTCAATATTATGTCAATGTTTATCCACATGATTATCATTGAAAATAATGAGATCGTGTTAATATGACCATTTATGTAAATGGGTTTTAAAAAATCCAGCATACTATTTTAGGTAACAGATTATAACATTGAGAAATGGTGGGGTTGTGTGCAGATGTACACACTGTTTAATTTGGATGCATCTCCTGGCTGAAGAGCGCCAGGCTTAGGGTATTGTGAAAGTGAGATTAGTGATAGGAAAAGCATTGGATAATGCCGCTTTGCTGAAATCATTGCATCTGCAAAGTTATTCATTCTTGTTCTCTTCATGCAAAAGGTTCTGCAAGTGAAATCATAAACTAAAGGGAAATCTTTAATTTTCTTCATGTCGCATTTAAAGGGTTTAAAGAGTCACTGTATACATGGTGTCTGTTCTAGGGCTTCCCAACCTGAATAAAACAGTTTGAAAATATCTGGCACTTTGCTAGTTTTTGAATATTACCGCATATAAAATGTATATGTGTATGTATGTGTGTATTGGTATATCAACTTGTGATCTGCCCATGGCACAATAATAATGTCATAGTTCTATAAGTTTTATAGTTTTATTGCAGTTGATGGTGCATAATATACAAATTTGTTTTGCAGAAGGGTTGCCATCTACAAAAATTTGACCAGACAGGAGGCTTTGGCACTTGGGTTATGTGCTAATGAAAATGCTTCAATAAGCAAGCCAACAACACAGTTTGAACAAACAGCTTTAATCAGACAAGAGCTTTTAAGTTCGGTATTTCAAGGGAAAGCTTCAAGCCATTTTTATCATCATATTTACCAAATTTTTAATGCAGTGGTAAGTGACATAATTTGCAACAATAATAATTTTTAAAAAATTGTAATTTCTGTCTTAATATAGAGATTTAATAATCTTGTCAAACTATGTTGCTGTGCAAGAGTAACAGTGGTTGTAGTGAATACATGGAGTATGCCAGATCAATATATATATATATATATATATATATATATATATATATATATATATATATATATATATATATATATATATATATATATATATACACATACACACAATTATAAATATAATTTATATAATTTGTATTTGAAAAACTACCTACCCTTATTTAAAACTTGTGCAACTGGAAACACGTTTTTTTTTGTAATTGCATCATAGTTTTGCACTTTAAATAAATTTAAGTGTGACTTGCAATGATATGCTGAATTTTGTGTTATGTAATTTTCTTTGTAGCACATGATTCAAATGAAATAACACTATCGCATGAAGTAGAACAAGTGCAAATTTTTTAATATATGTATAGTTCTTGACAGCTTCAAACAATATTAATAATAATGATATGTTTACTCTGTTGGTGAAACTCCATTGTTTCTTAAATCTGTTCTTTCTCATTCATTAAATTCTTCTATAAAATTAATACTAGGTTAGTGCACTACCAAACATTTTTAAAAGATAATGAAAGATTACCTGCAATTTAAATGTAAAAGATCTTTGGTGACATGTATATTTTGTGAATCCACTTGCAGTGTCCAAACAACAAAGATGAAGAACACAGAAGACAGAAACGCTTGAGAAGATTAATTAGAATTGCAGCATTTGATCAGGAATGCTGGGACCTGATTAGCAAAATCCAAAAAGAGAAACCCAACCAGGGTCTTTATGTTTACAATGGACTCACTAATATATCAGCAATTAATGCAAAATTAATCCTGGAGGAAGTCATCAGTAAGAAACACAAACTGTCAGAGATAAGCAGAAAATGTACACAAATACCAAAAGAATCCTCTGAAGAAGCAGCATCACAAAGAATCCGGAGACCAAAAGTAAGTTTGTTTTGTAATGCTAGCACAAGTTTCAGATGCTTGTATTTGTGGATATACAAACAGCTTCAGATCGAAAAAAAATTTAGAAATATGTGTGCATACTTTATGTGTATAATATCTGGAGATCAAACAATTTATTTGCTAAAATCTGTTTTGCCATATATGTAACTGTAGCTTTTCCTTGAGAAGGAAATCATTTAAGATGGAATATTCCCACCTGTTGAACACAAATTTTGTGCATCTCACAACATATGAATAACTCTGTCATGCATATAAAATGGAATGTAATGTAACAAAGAAATATATAAATACTAAAAAGAAACAATAACCAGTTTTGTATAGTTATGCAATATCTGATTATCTGACTTCCTTTGTAAAAGAATTAGGCATATTATTTCAGATCATTCTATGTATGTATGTATGTATGTATGTATGTATGTATGTATGTATGTATGTATGTATGTATGTATGTATGTATGTATGTATGTATGTATGGAGAGAGAGAGAGAGAGAGAGAGAGAGAGAGAGAGAGAGAGAGAGAGAGAGAACAACCACAATGGTCTTTGAGAGTGTATTATTCTTGGGAATCAACCTCTGGAGGATATCAAAGTTATAATATACAAATATTTCAAATACAGTGAAATGTTAATATTTCACACATTACAAGCTAGAAGTCACTGGTCCTAGTTCTGAAAGGGAGATGTCAGGAGTTGTCAGTAATGTAATAAAAAGACACTGGGATTTGCAGAGTCAGCCATTTAAGTAGTTCCCATTTTCAAATGCCAGGGGAAGGCTCAGTGTTTAAATATTGAAGTAGGGAACCTTTGACTCTCACTGGATTTAATTAACCCTCCCTTAACTAAAGACCACCATTATGAACTGACTGTACACCATTATCATTTTCTCGTCCTGTGATGCCAAAAGAGGTGTTCAGAAAAGTTCTCTTGGCAGTTCATGCCTGCATCCTCTGGTACAAGAGGCCAGTGTACTAACATCTGATCCCCACCATAATAGACTGCAGTAGTTATTTGCTTCATCCACACTTACAAGGGGGAAATAAACAAAAAAACCTGTGTCTTATAAGGTCCTGTTTAAGAGAGATAAATTCCTCATACAGAGAAGCAATGTAAAGGCTTTTCTCTTTTGATTTTGTTTTTTGTAAGGGAATTTTATTTATGTCTAATTTTTTAGGTTGTGATGACTGCAACAACAGGAAAGGAAAAAGACAAGAAAGGCATGAATGAAGAACTAAAGAGCATTCAGGAACAAGTGCAGGTTAATGCATAATCCACTGCATCAGTATTTTTCATTTTCAGTATAATGCAGAAAATATTAAAAACACAGTATTAAAGATGTTTAAAATGTTTATGTCCTCTGGTTGTCATGCTATTTCAGTAGCTTTGAAACATCATTTTTAAAATAAAAGGATAAATATTTGACAATGTACTACATTTAATGCATGACTTTAAAGAAATTAATGTTTCATTATTGTTTTAAGAAAGATTTGAGCAACTGTTAAATTTGATGATCCATCTTTATGAAAGTAAGATAAAAAATAAAATCTTAATGATCAGAATAGAAATACGATTATGCTTTCTTAACAATCCATGCAAGTAAATGATATTTTTACAAATAATTTAGTCTCTTCAAACTGTAATTGTGTAGCTCATTTAGTCTAGTTTTTTTTAACAGACACTTGGAACAGAAAATACAAGGCTTAAGTACCAGTTGGAAGAAAAGGTTAGAGTCCTTCAGGTAATTATACAAATTGTATATATTTTGGCATTATTTATGAATTTTATGTAGATGTCATTCAATGTGGGAGCAATTTTATTTGTATGCTATACTTTTACTTTTGAAATGGTCTGGTAAATAAACCATTAACACTTTTAGCAGGCCTGTCATGCCTGATCTAAAATGCTGTTATATTACCCATAATACATGTAATAACAATATAATAATAATATGTTATTATTAATAATATTGTGAGACATATTTATATGGTTTTTTTATTATTATATGGTTTTTTATTATTATTTCTGCTTATGAAACAGTCCTCATTCAACCTTCAGCCGTGAAATATATTTTATTTCTCCTTACAATAGGCAACAATGAAAGAAAATTCCAGATTGAAAGAGACTGTGAAGGAATGCAGAGAAGAACTAAAACAAAAAAATTCTGAACTTGAGGTAATTATAAAATTATTAAATATTAATAATTTACCTCTTTGAAAAATAAATTGTGCAAATGTAGTAACTAGGCTGGTTTTATTCTGCTGAGCATATAATATGATATAATTTTGGATGGTTTTGTTGGTTTTAGTGTCCATTTAGGACAGTATTGACTTTCCTCTGCCAAGGAAACACAAAGGCAGTCAATCAGGGCTGCTCTGGGGTGGAAATCAAGTACATGAACATAACCCTTGGATTAAATATTCCATATAGTTATCATTGTATGACAAATCCCTGATCATTGGAAAAAAAATTATGATTGTAAAGCATCATATGATGATATATATTTGTTTGGTTGAAACAGATATACCTACTCTGTGTACAGAAATCTTTAATTACAACCCTATAATATTGGTGACACAATTAGATAAACAACGGAAATAGTAGAACAGCAGAGAACAGCTTCTCAAAAATCTCCCAGTGTACTAGCTAGATAAAACCAGTAAAAGTGTAATTATTTATTAAGTTGGTGGTCGATTGACCTCAATGATTTAATATCTGGACAGATATAATTATTGATGATTTTGTTATTTTAGGAATTCATAAACCAGTCACTGAGAAAAAAAAATATCAAAAGAATACACTGTCAAGAACTCTCACTTGTCTTTAATTTCCTGTCTCAGCAAAAAGATTGAGCATAAATTAAACTTCTTAATTTGGTATTCAAAATAGTTGCAAGGACTGGTTAAACATATAACTAAATAAAATGTGCTGCTGTCAGTATATTAATAAATGTTCCAGACAGTACCATACAAATTGTAGTTTACTTACAGAGTATTTTATCAATTACAGGTTCTGGGAATGGAGCTGGAAAACTATGATTTTGTTCTTCAAGAACATAGAAAAGAAAATGAAAAACTGAATGAGGCTTTGAAACTTGCAAGACAGGTGTGTCAGACTGATCATTATCAAAATACTGTGAAACTTCTTTAAGTCATATCATCCGTGTGACAGAATCACCACTGGACCTAACCGATTTAGTTGCAATCTTTCCCTTATTTAATATCACACACATATGTTAAAAACTAAGCAACCTCACATTTTGTCCTACATAGGTTTCAATAAATTAATAAATATTTGATTTACTTAACAAATGTAATAAAAATAACTGCTTGATAAGCAATTTTAGTCAAATGCAATTGAATTAATCCAAAATGAGATACAATGAATGTAACAGATAAACAATATGAACATGAAATTAGTGCAATACTAATTTTGAACCATTGTTGACAGTCAAGTGTTCATTCATTTCATTCTGTAATAAAGTGATCATTACAAGTAACACTTGAATCAAATTTATAGATGGGCATATATAGTAACCGAGTTAATTTGATTTGATTTTCACTTCAGATTCCAGAAGTTCGTGGGTATTTTTCAGAGGAGGAGATTCAAACTCTGCCTTTTTCTGTGGAGGGTGTGACATTGGAGGTAAGATTTTGTTCTTTGTGTTTTAAAACACATTTGTTCTGTATGATGTTGTGAGTACTTTTCACACAGAATCTTGAGATTGAATATTTGTTTTGATTTGCTTCTTCCACTTCAGAACCCTGCCTGTTCTTCAGTGATTATTTCTTCTACTTGTGGTTTCAGTCTGTTCAAGATGATCTTCAGCATCAACTTATTAGCATGGCTGATCAAATCGATAGTTCCTTAATTTTGGCACAGCTGTAGATTGCCTTTTTGAATGAGTGTTATAATCAGTAACTGGGTCTACTGTGTTCACCATTCACCTGTCAGACAGATCTTGTTGCAAAGTTTTGCTAGTAGCTCTATCACTGTCTCCCCCCCCCCCTTCTCTTGATAAGTTCAGCTGGGATGTTGTCTTCTCTTGCTGCCTTCCCAATCTTCAGTGCTCTTATTGCTAACTCCACCAATTAATTAGGAATGGGAAAATCATCATCATTTGTGGAGTTTGGATCTTCATGCACCTCTAGGTCTTCTGTGGATTGATAGTTGCAGGTTTCTTTACGATACTCAGTCCATCTTTCTGAAATGTCGCTCGCTTCTGAGGCATTTTCAATTTTTGTTTTGAATGTGCTGGCATTCATGGGCTGGCAATCAGTGATGATGAACATGCCACCTTAGTGAAGAATCTGGATGAAACATCTTCACATTTGACATGGAGATATGAGAAGATAAAGCAGATGACAAATAGTGGCAAACAAATCTCAGCCAAGATTAAAGTCAGATGACAATAACTGGAAACAGTGAGCCAGTTCAAATATCATGGTCCATAATCACCAAAGAGATAGCTGAAATGGTATGGACATGTCACTAGAGCCATCAGCCTATCCACAACAGTACTGCAGAGCAGTGTTCATGGTGGCACAAGGAGAGGTAGACAGAAAATAAAGTTGACTGACAACATCACTAAATGGAACAGGAAAAGTTTTGAGAAGACACAGACATTGGCACATGATTGAGACAAGTGGAGGAAACTGTTCAGATGTTCACCAGCACAGTGACTCAGTGACCACACTTGGTCAAGAGACTGATGATGATGTTATGTATAGAAATATTCTGTTGGTATCATTGGCTGACATTCTACATAAAATAATAATCACTTGATTCAGTAAATAACTTTATTGCTTGAAATATGTAACATTATATGGGCAGCAGGCAACATTTACCATTGGCTGACATGGCAGTAAAGGCGAGCCAAGATAAGGGATCATGAGACCAAAATATATTCAAAAGGATCCGATGAATATCTTATGTTATTGCTTAATATTAAAAAAGCAAATGATTAATTAATGTAAAGGAAGAAATGTAAATTCATTATCTTGTAGTGTTGTTAAGTTGAGTTGAAGGTTTTCTTATATCTAAGCATAATTAAATAATATGACAGTAATACCTTTAATGCTAAAAAATGTAATTCACTATTTTTCATTTATATATTTTATTCTTATTCCCATGAATGTATATATTATTGTACAGAAAACAACAGCAAAAAGGAAGAATGAGGCAGAGCCAAATACAAGTCAAAGAAGTAAAGTTAAGAAACTGGAACCAAATCATCATGTGAGTAATTGAGATAGTCAACAGTTCAACAGTCAATTATCCTTTGCAGTAGACATATACATTTTCACAACAATATGAATGTAATGATTTTTTTTAGATTTATTAACATCATCACTTCAAAAAAACACCATCAGGAACAACAATAGCATGTACCAATATCACCATTATCTTATATCACTGACAATAAATTTCAAATGTTTTTTTGAAATCTTATTATTACATATTAAATATTACAAAGTTCATATGATGCAGTGTACATGTATTACAAAATGGAAACATTTCTGATTAAGTATCGATTTGTTTATTGTACATACATAACTTACATATAGGCGTTTCATCAGGAAACACTCTATTCAGTTGTTTATTAGACAAAACGAGTTACTGACCTGCAAAGACAGATACTTGCTAAAATGCAAGATAGAAGATTTGGTTGCTTTGGGTTTTCAGGTAGAGCTATCAATATGATTGGGAAATGACTGACTTCAATTTCAAATTGTAATCTCATTCTGTAACACCATTGTTTTCATGAGCTTCTGAATCTTTTAAGATTATGTAGTGCTAAGGAATACAAAACTTTAATAATACTGATGGTATGATGCGATCATATACTCTGTATCGACTCCCTTACTGTCATCAGCACAAGCCTATTCATTTTAGTTACCTACAACATATTTAAGAAATGTGGACATATAAGTCAGTACACTTTACTTTTATGAAAACAGTTGTATCTTTAAAGTAACATTAATGCACAAGGTATAATCATATACAAAAAATTAATTAGTTTGTAAATATGTTTTATTCCAGTCCCAGTAGGAAAGATGAAAATGCTTTATCAATTATGATTTTCTTTGTAGGTAATCTCTCCTAAAAAAATTGTTGGGCTGGTTGAGTATAATGCTGGTGCAATCTACATGGGACTACTGGAGGGTCAAGATATGATATATTGCAAGAAACCAATAGGGAAACTTGAAAATGGACATTTTAAATTTCAGTTTGCTGATGGTTTAGAAAAAACATTAAATATGAAAGATATCCAGAAAATCAATGAAATGTATTTGATCACCAAGATTGAACTAGAGATAGTTAACAACCAAATATCTGTTACAGAAAAGGACCATAAACAAATAAAGGATGCAATTACAACATACATTAAAAGTTAAACACAAGTATAAATTAGTGAACGACTCGCAAAAGATTCATTTTTTGATCTCTCAAATAAGACCTGCCTCCTTAATGCATACTCCCTCCTTGTAGCTAATGAGTTTTACTCTGTGAGCACTTGATTTGACTAGTAGTAATAGTTCTCCTCAAGTATTATGATTGGGTGTGGGTGATTATTATCAAAGAAACATTATATTACAACTGAATGGTTATTAATGGGTAAAACAGCATCTCTGTAGCCACTAGGTAACATCAATTCTATTTTAATTATAACAGAAGACATAATTTTTAGAGTGTAGAAATTTATATATTTAACCGATTGCCATTATATCACCAAAGTTGAACCTCATGCAATCTTGGAAATGGAATTTTTTAGACGGATAATATATGGAATATATTTTGTTAAAACTGTGTTAAGATTTAAATGTTACAAAATATCATCATATAGAAGCACAGTTTTACACAATTATTAATATGTACATTTGAACTTAAAACAAAAAAACCTTATGTCTGTGTTTACTGTTATGTTTAAAGCTTCAGTCACTTGTCTTATATGATGCCAGATTTAAAAATAAATGGATTACCAGGATATATACTTGATAATATGCTTTTTATTACTCAATCTGACCTAATTAATATAATCCAATATGTGCTTCCTATCCCTTTTTATGAAATATTCAAATAAAGACATAGTACCAATTACAAGCGTTTCATTTATTTATTTACATTCTTATTGCATAGATGATTTGATGGTTGAAGAGATTATATATTTTAGCTGAACTTTATTTTTTTGCTGAAAATGTTTATGGTTCACTGAATGTCAAAGCTAATTAAGTTATTCCTTACAAAGATTTATATATATACAGGAAACACATTTGCCAAAGTGTACTGAATTTTAAAGTTCCACAAGTAATGTCATGACATCATTTTATGGCAAAACTTGACCAAGCACAGATTGATATAATACATTTCAGAAAGTTCTAAATTTACATTTATAATAAGAATTTCTAAATGCCATGTGATATTATCATTACAAATTTGGGTATTTAAAAGCATTGTGGTACAGTAGAACATGTTTTCAAAGACCACCCCTTCTGCCAAAAGAAATGGTCTCTCAAAACAGGTCATAATACTACATAATCAATAAGTCTGTGTATGGAAATTATGGTCTCTCATAACAGTGGTATCAAGACAGGTATTACTGTATTATTATTTTGATTCTCTATTCATTTCCTCGGGATTACAGCTCAGTAAAGGTGTATTTACTAGACTATTCTGATTACACATTTATCAACAGTAGGGTTGGCACACATTAGAATGGAATGGTGGTGGATGGAGGTAAAATAGATAATTTACCTCACGAATTTATATAAAAATACTAACCTTATAAGAATCACTGGGATGGTTTTTGGTAGTCTCCCATGCATTAAATTAGTCTTTGCCTAAAAGTCATACAGTACATTATGGAAAGGGAGAATATTGCAGTTAGCCAAATTTTGGCTAATCAGTTTCCTAGATTCTGCAACCATACATGGGGGTTATACTAAAAGACACTAGCCAAATTTTGGCTAAGCATTCATTTAGCCAAGATTTGGTTTCAACCTAAGAGTGTGAAGAACAGCTTTGTAGGAATTAGCCAAATTGGGCTAAAAGGACATTAGTTGTGTACCAGCCTCATTGAGTATGGCAACAGGAATCCTTAGCCAAATTTTGGCTAAGCATTCATTTAGCCAAGATTTGGTTTCAACCTAAGAGTGTGAAGAACAGCTTTGTAGGAATTAGCCAAATTGGGCTAAAAGGACATTAGTTGTGTACCAGCCTCACTGAGTATGGCAACAGGAATCCTTAGCCAAATTTTGGCTAAGCATTCATTTAGCCAAGATTTGGTTTCAACTTAAGAGTGTGAAGAACAGCTTTGTAGGAATTAGTCAAATTGGGCTAAAAGGACATTAGTTGTTTACCAGCCTCACTGAGTATGGCAACAGGAATCCTTAGCCAAATTTTGGCTAATTTAAAACCTGCCTAGCTCCTTCCACAGACAGTAAAGCCACTGAATAGTTATATACTATATATTGATCAAAAGCTCTTCAAAGATTCTCATTATGTGCCTTTTCTACTTTGGGTTAAGAGATTTTAGCCCATAGCAGAGGCCTGATTTGAGTAAATGGAAAAGCTCAAGTGAAATCGGAAGCTGTTTAACGGTAAATAATAAGTTTCTTCTTGGATTCTCAGTTTCAAATGCCACAAAGACAGTATGAAATAATATTTCGTTTCTAAATAATGACGAAAACTGGGTTTGGAAATTCAGTTTGTTTAAATTCTATACAGTATCGTGATATTGGTATGTTTGCAGACGTCGACAATAATATTGAAATTTACATTATTATCGAAGTGATTATGAACTGCATAGAACTCGCGCATAGGAGAGGAAGTCATAAAAAAGAGATAATGCATAATACCAGTAGCACCAAGGATACATTTTATGAAAGAAAAAAGAAAATTAGGTATTCAATAAATGATATTGACAAGATGGTTGCAGCCTTACGACTCTACTGTCTTAAAGTAAGTAATATAAAAGACTGAGATACAGTAAGCGTTGTTCACGTCAAAAATGCTGGATTTTCTTAGAATACAAAATGTAAAAACAAATGACTTTATTGCAAAATAGTTCAAAGTAGGTATAGAGTTTCTAACACACGTCATACTGATCCAACTAACGAAAAGACTTTAGTGGTATACTCAAACAAGCCCAATACGGGACACCAGCATGAGCCTGTGATGGCCCGTGTCTTGTTGATGTGCCAGTAATATTGTGCTAAATCACATTCATATAACCCAGAAATATCTCCTTATTTAAAACTTTACTATAAATCCAAATATATTTCCAATAACATTAGTTTTCAAGAACATCGTATTTCCAGAGACAATAGCTTAAATTTAATTGATTTGAATACATTCCAGCCCAAGTGAAATAATGGGCACAACAATAACACAATTGAATAGTTTCGGCATATCTAGAAAAAGAACATTATATAGTTCTCTACTTGACTAGAGTTTAATAAACTCATTTTCTAAAATAAACATTTTACCTAATGGCAACTTTCAGTCTGGGAAGGTTTCAAATGTTCACAAGATCAAATTATCTTAGTTTTAATTAGAAGCACGGTTGCTAAACGTGTAAAACCGAAGCTGTAAACAACAAATAAATCATGTATTTCACATAGAATTTCACATTTTCTGGACTCGGATTGAGATAAATGTCTTATATACAGAACCAAAATCAGTCATTCAGGTCCGGTACAAAATGATCAAGGTTATGACAAGTCAAAAATACAATTATCCGTAGTATATATTTCATTTTAAAATAACACGCATGCAGTTGAAATTACAAACATATACGATGAGCAGGATAACGTTTTGATAACATGTCCTGAAAAATACATTCCCAACGAAATTGAGTATCCTGACTAAAACAATGTAACGGATATCAATTTTATAATGACACACGTCTGACTATCAGGTCACTGGAAGGCATTGTTTAAATGGTGAATACTAAATCGAATATATGATCAAATATCAAAGGACACTATCCGTAAAATATGAAAGCTATAAAGGGCAAGTTCAACATATATATCGAAATAAAAAAGGCCATAGCAAATGAGAAACACAACTGTGTCAGTGAAGCCTTGAATGTTCAATGACTCATAAGTTGATTAGAAATCTAATAATGCTATATAGTAGAGGTACTTTTAACAAAATATTCAGTGATCACTCTCCATCTTATGTAGCGTTTAAAATATGTATCCGTTAGTAACCAAATACAATACGTAAAGGCTATAACAAAAGTGCCGCTCAACTTGGTTTCAAGTTCTGACACTTCATGCTTGTAAAACTGGTACAACAGCAAAAAATTGTATCATGCATGTAATTTTACATGTAAGTATTCCTTCAGACGTTGATAATGTAGTTACCGCCTCACGTAAGGCAAACGTGCGTTAAATGCATGATTACAAGCGGAGGTTCGCGTTGTGCATTCGAGGAAAAAAACAACGTAACACTACATAAAGTTACACCCATCGTGCAAGTTAATTGGGCAAACGAAATTCAAAGTAGAAAACTGGTATCCTGACTCGATTAATTACAATTCCACCGATTTTACTTGCCAACGTGCTATCGTATTCCAAATTACAATTCAGTCAAGAATAGTAAATACAAATTGACCTTATCTAAATTGCACAAACTGTTAAATAAGTCTTGAAAAGAACTTATAAGAAAGGAATGTTGAAAATTTACGTAAATTTTATTATATGATCTGTAATCAAAGTGTCATTGAGCGCAGATACTACGAATATGCATTTACAGTACGTTGCAGAAATGGCATACAATGACATAATTCCTATTCAGGGGATGAAAAATGCAACGAAACACAGGCACTATTGGTTTCCAGAAATTCATGGCGGTCTCCTATTTGACTTGCATGTGTTTAACAAAAGTAGCAATCAGAAAACAGAAGCAAACAAGTGGGTGGTTGCTCAAACGTCAATACTTTCCAAACATAAGATAACTTTGCATCATTTTTTTATCTATCAGTTTTTGAAATTCTTTGCATGTAATTTCCAGAATGCAAGCATCCACACGATATTTCTACTATATATCGATGAAGTCAAAGTTATGATATCACATATTTCAAATAATGGTGGATGCTCATGGAAATAGTATACAAACAACTAGGGTTTTGTAATGAACAACATGATAATTTACTTTCTCTGTTTTCTCCACCTTTCAAGACTGATTATCATCCATAGTTTATAAACAGTTTTCTGGATTTTTTTTAGGGATCACAAACTAATTCGGCATAAAGGTCTAAACCTGCTTTGTAATTGAATTATTTATCCCTTCATTTGGTCTTTCAACATTCATTTGTTTATATCATTGCTTTAAACATGTTTGACTATTATAAAGTGAATGCTACATTATGCACTCGATAAACAAAAATAGTTGTAAATGTGTGTACCTAAAATACAAAATCTCTTATCATATAAAGCGTTCATTGCAAAACATGTATTCAAGCTAAATATACTGAATATATGGTCCCCAAAACTGCACGACCACTGTTGATTAAGAAGTCATTGGATCAACACATATACAAATGATGTTTACTTGCCATATCATGTGGCATTTTTCACTATTCAATCGAATAACGTTTCAGCTGTTTAGAACTTAAAATGCCTATTGGCAGGTTGTACGCAGAGTATCTTAATATCAGACCCTTACTCCATTTCTGATTGCAATATAGTGTCAAAGTTTGATTCTTTATACAGATTATTACCACCATGAGCAAATATTTGAGTGAGATTTTCAAACGGGATTAATTATTTAAGTTGTAATAGTCATTAATATCTGTAACTATTAAGGTCATGGTAGGATTACTCACGAATGGTAAAACAAGTTTTCTTCTTTTCTAAACTAGGAAAGTTGAATACTCATTTGCAAGTGCACGTTATAAACACTTTGCTAAAATTTTATGGGAAATAACTTTAGATAACTATAGGACATAAACACATGATGTTATCCATGAAAAGGTCGACAATCGTGCACCGCGAGAATTTCTCGAAAAGTGTGTATTTTACTTCATGGATAATTCTTAGGAGCAATCAAGAGTTCAACAAAACCGGACGAAATATATTAAGGAATAATATGCATTCTAAACATATTCAGATTTTTATATTGTATTGGGGTCAGAATGAATACACTAAATGCACATTTTATATAATTTCATTTTCGGATGTAAAAGTTATACATTAATATGACTGATTACTGTTTTCGCTAATCGTTATATTATGTCTCGTGGAACTGATTGTGTCAGATATAATACAATGATTAAATTTCGTATAAGTGATATCCAATATTGTATAATTATGATTAAGACAGTAAATGAATTACATGCTCGAATACGCCATATGTTTTTTAAAATTTATTTAGGTGCCACGTTGACTCTAAAATATAAGACAAACAGTTTAGGTATTGCAAATTGTGGTCACAGATGAAATTGATTTAAACAATTTAATCTTTTTGTTCAAGAGACCTTTACGAAACTAGTCTTAGCATGACTGTCAATTGTGTTATCCCAAAGCGCTATTTACAGATTGCATTATCCTACTTTGCTGCGCCATTAATATTGAAAACACAACTATTTGTAACGTTTTAGCCTATATCCCTGTTCATGAATGCAGCAAGATTTAATTGGTTTAAAAAGATATAGACTTTACGTCTCCCTTCATCTTCATATTGCAAACCGGAGAATCCGAAATTTCTCTTGAAAAATCTGTTCCCAACAGATTTGAGTGAATCGAGTGAATGTAATCATTAAATTCAATGGTACTTGAGCTGATGAAATTGAAGTATCCAGCTATTTTCTCACTAACGTATATGTCATCGGATCTCACTGAGTCTTCTGAGTCACTATTCTTATGAATTCCAATTGGTACTAGCAGTAGTGTTTCTCTCTGTAATTCAGCGTCTGTTTCAAAGGCGGTGCTCATTTCACCTTTTGCATTGCTTACAATTGTCCAGTATTTTCCAGCTTGGTTTACATCATGTGCACAATCGTTGTCCTCGTCATTATTGGTCTCTGAATCTCTGACAGCACGAAAGCTAGAATATATATATATATATATATATATATATATATATATATATATATATATATATATATATGAGCGCATCAGTTACAAAGAACTTATTTACCGCAGAATCTGTACGATTATATGTCATGACAAGTCCATTGGATGTAGGAAGAAATAATGTCACCGATTGATTAATATAGATGAATGTAGTAACTAGGTTCTACCTAATCTGAGAGCTTTCCACTCTGTGTCTTCTTCAAACGCAACACAATCAGAAACATAACAGACAATATACACACAAAATAGATTTTAAATTGAATATTGGTTTTACTTGTTTATTTGTTTATTTAAATTGAAAAAGAAGCTTAACAATGATTAATGTTTCAACTAGTTCACTTCAGCTTGCCTGTAGATAGTGTGTGTACATCAATCTACAAATGGGATGAACCATATCCACATTTGTTAGTTTTATATCAATTGGCGTAATCATTAATCATAAATGTTATAGAAGACACTTTTTGTTTAACTATTAATTACAGTAGAGGTAGTGACTACTAAGTTAATGACAGTCTATCGCATGTATGTGTATATATATATATATATATATATATATATATATATATATATATATATATATATATGTATTATTTATCTAATGGTAATAGTTCATTAATTTTATGGTTAGTAACCACGAACTAGTAACCTTGAATAAATAGAATATTAAACTGTTGTAGGTACAATAAAGTAAATGTAATTATAGAAGATTTATATATATGTATAATGCATGGTTGTATATTTATGTTTTACTTGCATGAAATACATGTAATTACTAAGTCAAAAATTGTACTTACCAAATCCTGATTTTGTGCCGACGACAGACGAGGAAGGCAGCGGCTACAACAACACCCATCCCGAAAGTAATAAACAGAAACTACCGTTCTATTGGAACTCCTTTGGAAAACTCATTTGTTTATGTAATGTATTAGTTTCGTTTTATATTTTCTATGCACATTTACTACTCACATGTGCAAAGTAGTATCCACATAATTGAAAACAATTGTCTTGTAGCTATTCAACGTTATACTTCATGAAATACTGTATTCTTACACAACGTACATTATTATTAACTGGTGTAGTTACACTGTTGCAAACTGAAAATGGAAAATATAAAACTTTAAAGTGATAGAAATACATATAAGTGATATATACGAAATGTGCACACATATGTGATTATAAAATACCACTGGAGAAGTTAATGCATTACGATGTTCTAATTATATGTCTAGTTGTTTTATTAACGTTGAGATGATATTGGTATAAAAGAGAACTTTAATCAGTTGGTATGTGATGAATGCAAATATCATAAAGTTTGAAAACTGTAACACAAGTAGTTTATAATTAAAATGAGGGTTATTTGTTATGAATTTCGTGATTTAAGAAGAAATCGAGCAGCAGAAAGGGTGAACAGACCGAAACTATTTCAGACAAACCGAAACTATTTCAGAAAGGGTGAAGAGACCGAAACTATTTCAGACAAACCGAAACTATTTCAGAGAGGGTGAACAGACCAACTTTTCCAGGCGTCGATTTAGCAAACTGAGGCTTCCTCGAAAATGCTTAATAAGGCGTCGATTTAGCAAACTGATGCTTCCTCGAAAATGCTTAATATAAGCCTCCATTCAGCAAAAAAAGACGCCATTTTTGTTGTCACCACACCCTTTGCTGCTATACGCTAACTAAATATTTGATCAAGTCCGACACGATATCTCGTCCGAGGGTCTGATAAATTTATCGTCACAAATCCGTGTGGGATTGACTGAGCGCGTCTAAAGAAATTTCTAAATTGATTATGATCCATATCGCCACCGCACCAAGTTTGCCAAATATTTCTAATTATCAAATTAAGTAGCAGTTGTGTTTTACCACTTCCAGATGGTCCGATTATAATCGCGCAAATAGAATTTGGAAACATTGAATGGTGTTTAATAGGTTCCCGTCGTCTCCTAGCTGAATAATCAATTACATTCATGCTGTTATATATAAATTATGGATCTATATTGTGTGAAATGTAAGACGCGTACTGGCACAAATGACTTGACGACGATTACAACGAAAATAATCGATCAGCGCTTTCTGGTAAATGCGTACAATGTAGTACGACGAAATTTAGATTTATTTCCACGAAACCTTTAAAAAAAACGAGGAGGTGATATTGCAGCCAAGTTAGTGAAACTCCCAGGAACACCGTGGGCAAAATACTCAGGAGAAAAGCACCTTCCAGGGTATAGTTATTGTGGACCGGGAACAAGACTCGATATCACATTCGATGACCAAAACCATCCCAAACCCGGTGAGTATCCAATAAACGCTATTGATAAGGCGTGTCATGCTCATGATGTTGCTTATAAAAGCAGCAATCTTCAACACAGACATCTTGCGGATGTGAAATTAATTCATGCGTTAAATGCTATTCCTGATAAATCCTTCAAAGAAAAATTGGCTTCGTGGTTGGTAAAATCAGCTATGAAAGGCAAATTGATGTTAGGTACTGGTAATTAATAATATGGAATCTATTTATTATTCTCCGAGAGGATACTGGAGAGGCAAGGCAGCAATCAATAAACTCGCTAGCGCACCAAAGGTGAAAAAAACCACTGCAGCGAACTGGTTATCTAAACAGGCTATATGGCAAATTTATCTACCGCGTCCTAAACAACTCAATTTCTCGCATTTTGATGTTACCGGACCCAATGAAGTTCATCAAGCTGATTTATTGTTTTTACCACATGACAACGGTTACAAATACGCGTTAACGTTAGTTGATGTTGCGAGTCGATACAAACAAGCAGAACCGCTGAAGACAAAGTCGGCCACTTAAGTAGCTTCTGCATTTGAAAGGATTTATCGACGAGGCCCACTACGCTGGCCAAATCTATTACAAGTTGATCCTGGCAAGGAATTTCAAGGTGTGGTTGCATCTACAATGAAACATCAAAATGTCACCATCAGACGAGGGTATACTGCGCTACATCGCGATCAGGCAATTGTTGAACGATTTAATCGGACTCTTGCTGAGCGGTTATTTGGAAATCAATACGCGAAGGAATTTATTCAGGATAAAAGATCCCGTGAATGGGTCAAGAGATTACCAGCTGTGATTACCGCGCTCAATAACGAGATTACTCGAACAATTAACATGAAACCTATCAACGCGATTAAGAAAGTGTCTATACCAAAAATGGAAATCAAAGGGATTTCACAAAAAGATTTCAAAGAACCAATTCTTGGTAGTAATGTCGCTGTTAGGTATTTATACGAACCAGGAGAGCTTGAGGGTGGTAAAAAAAGAGCTACCGATCCTATTTGGAGCGTCACGACGCATAAGATATCCGGTATAACACGATCTACGGGTAGACCAGCAATCTATAAACTGGATTCAACTGCTCCTCAGCGAGGATTTACTCGACAACAACTTCAAGTGATACCCGAGGATACTCAATTGCCACCGCATGGTCTTAACTAGCACCTTTGCGTCTGTTACAGTCAAGACATGTCAGCATCACGTTGTCGTTGTTATGAACAATGCTGTTATTTTTTCTATCTACGGTAAATTGCCGAGGGTCTTTATCCGACCAACTCCAACTCATTATACAATTGCAACTCGCGCAGTGATTATTCTGTTGTTGTTTCAATGTCATTATTAATTCAGCATCAATGTCAAATTTTCGTTTATTTTTTTTTTATCCTGTTGTTTATAACCATAGAGTTTTTTCTGATTATATCCTTGACATTGTCGGCGATGATAATATCACTTATTGCATTGTCCGTAGGATTTTCAAGGACAACTCTTCGAAGTTGATTTATTCGCCGTACTCTGGACACTGCAAGATAGACTAAATTCGACCATTCGATGCGATTGTCTATTATCCAAATAATTGTATCTGTGATAGTTAATCCCTGTGAAGAGTGTATTGTTGCTGCATAACCTAACGTCCATGGTGATTTATCAGCGCGTAATGCATCTTCAACGACGCTGATATCAACCAGCATAATATCATTTAATACTAAATTCTGTCTTTGAAATCCTCCTGGAATATCAACTTCGTTATTCTGCTTTCGTGTATCCGAGGGTCTATAACACAACGGCACTGGAAGTGTTGCAAATTTACACTTATGCAATTCAAATAACTTCATCTAAAGTGTGTCTCTGACTATTTTTCTACTTGCTACTATCAAATCATTCGGTCTCCACGTTTCCCAAAAATCATTCATGGGAGTTTCTGAAATTATTTCACGCGCTATTTCACATTGAATTTGATCCGGTTGTAATCTAATTAGCGCTTTGAACTCTAGTAATTGTTCATCAAGTGATCTATGGTCGGTATTAATTTCTTCATAATAGTCTACAAAACCCTTTAGCCACTCATGTGGAGATCCACCAACAAATGGCGGTGGTTGACTGTGATCACCGTATATGACGACCTTTGTGTTTTTGTTTAACAACCATTCAAGAAATGCCTGTAATACTCTCAACGATACAGTGCATATTTCATCACAGATTATGATTACAGGAATGAATTTATCGCCCATTCGACCAGGAGTCCATGTATCGCCTTTCCATCGAAAGAAGCTGTGATAAATACAGGCTTTTACTCCCCGCGCTATCATCTCTCTGGCGAGTCTGTGAGTTGGTGTTAACACAATCATGGTTGACCGACGAAATAATTCAATTGCACGAGTTGTCTTTCCTGACCCACCACAGCCGTTTAAATAAACTGTCTTGTATCTACATATCGGATCATATACGGGTGGTGCATTAGAAAATTCTGATTGAATTTCAATGGGGTTACATGAAATATATTTATCATCCATGGTAACGTCTGCGGATTCACAATACGCATGTAGTGTTTCCTTTTTAAATCGCCAACGTCCCCAATTTTGCTCGGGATCTGTGAATGCCGCTACATCCGATTTGTATTTATTGTGTATATACATCGAATCAGTAGCTACTCTAACCGCGGTATTAGGAAATCTATTTATCATCGAAAATAGATTAATAGAAGCATAGGCTAGCATAGAACTTCTCAAATGTGTGTACTGGAAAATACTCGAAAAATGCTAGACGGATAATGTCAATTAATACTGACAACGAGGAAATAATATTTTCGTCTATGAAAAAGGCTGGAGAGTATTTCGATATTTGTCCCCCCTCGGTACGAAAAGTAGCAGAGAATATAACCAAGACCGCTTTTTCAAAACGCTTCAAGAATAGTATTTGATTTGTTTATGTGAATTAGCGGAGATAACTCGCTGGTATATGGCGTGTGACAAATCACCAATGACAGAGTTATAGTTGAAACACTGTTGTTGTTTCCCTTGGTGAAACCAAGGAGATAGTTTTTGATTGACTGTTATAATTGTCATAAATATCAACGGGGTATAATCAATTATCCGTTCGTAAAGTCCTAAGGACTTTCATCATAAATGATTTTCATAGGAAACAAAATTGATCATGAAGTGTTTACAAACAATCGTATTCTTTTAGTGTCTTTTAAGTAGCGACTGTTAATTCAGCGCTTTCAATAATCAGAATTATACACAACAAGGAATAAAATCACACAACTCTTTGTTTGACACTTCCTTGTATTTAACAGTTTATATACTACCTCGTCTGTGTTATATTTGGGCTTTAGCTCGAAGTTCCAGTGCAAACTCAAATCACACCGTCACACGTGGTGTGAATGTTATTATTGACATTCAAACCGGGTTGATTTTGGGGTTTGTTTTTGCACCTGAATGTAGAATAGCCCACGCGTCATCCATTGTCACAAAAAAAAAATCATGATTATAATCAATTTCTAGCCGCGTGAGGGGTGTCACACAATCACCACCAGTATACACAGCAGACCCAATCCCTGATGAAATACAAATAATGGCAGAGGCTGATTCTGAGAAGGGTGCAACTGGTACAACTAAAAAAAAGGGTAGTGGCTTAGTTGGGAATGGAAAATCCTATGGATATTCACCTACAGATTTTCACTTTAGCGTAACATGTCCTGGCAATATTTTCGTGATATAGCACGATTAGAAGTACTTGTAGGGGGTAAACGGGCTGGAAATAACTCACCAGAAATAATCAATGAAGCTGCTGATATCTGTAGGCGATTATTTCAGGGTGGCATCATGGATATTGCAACATATCGAGATTTCATTTAGGAGTTAGTGGAACACGTTGATGGTGACCATAGTGACTGAAAATCCAAAGGTGAAATTGCAAAGCAATTTCCAATCGAAGATTTCCTGCGATTAGATAAATAGCAATTGAATAGAGAATGATCATACACTACAACCATGATAAACCAACTAACGTCTACGTGGTAAACTCACGATTACCAAAATACCGAGCATACTATGGAGATGGTCTCGGTAATACCATTCTGGGATTATTTGCAAGAATGGCTCCAAAAGTAGCGCCGCTAGCAAAACAACTATCAATGAAAGCCATTGATGTTATGAAAGATAAGGGGATTAGCGCTGTTGGTGATCTTGTCGGGAAGGCGTTTTCAGCCGCGAAGGATAAAATAACATCATTAGTTCGACGGGGAAAATCTTCCAGATTTTCAAAGAAACCATTGCCGTTACTATCTACTGCGGTTATGCCTGCAAGTGTTAGTAAAATAATAAATAACGCAGTAGATGAAAAACTACCGTCAATGATTTCATCATCGATGAATAACGCCCAGGATAATATAACAGCAAATATGATAGCGGGAAGTGGCTTAAACAAACGTCAAAGACGTGGGTGAAAATTGCTTAGATTGGAAATCCCTTGGATTGGAAATCCCTTGGATTTCGCTGATAAAAAACAATAATTGAAAATCCTTAGATTTTCGCCTCCAATTTAGACCAGCGGATATATAATAAAAAATGTTCAAACGGGAACCTGATAGTGCATTTGACATGGACGCCCCAGTACTCAAGGATGATTCTGTACGCGATAATCAATTTTTTGCCTATCACGCAGTACAATCTGATCTTCGGGGGAGAATCGAACTTCAAGTTCATGATACCAGTAAATACTTTTTGCCTTGTGAAGCCTTTATTGAAGTCGAAGATGAACTTCTACAAGCGGATGATACACCATATGCAACTGACCCAACTATCCGAGTTGGTTTTGTTAACAATGGCATCATGGCGTTATTTGAAAGTGCTAGATACCTCATTGATGGAAGAGAAATCGAATCTATTGAACGTGAGGTTGATATTGCTACGGGAATAATCGGGTTAGCGAGATATTCTGATGACTATACTAGATCAGCGGGTCCGTCTATGATGTTCGCGAAGGATATTACTGATAACACTGAGCACGTCCAATATTCTAGAGTAAAAGCAACACGAGCTACAGCAGTTGATCCAGCACCAGCCGGATATGTAAGACCAGCTGCTGAATTTGATGTCATCAATAGTATTCCTAATTACAACCTAGGATTTGCAACACGAGTAGCAACGTTACAAGGACATCGTTGACATTTTTCATGAGCGATTCCGTTGCATCACATATTTGGATTTTGAAGAAACGTCAGAAAAGTTATCTATGGAGCAACGCATACGGTAGCATTAGTGAGAAAGGGTACTGATGATAATGCAATTTGGCGTGGTGCTGGCGTTGCCGCCAGTAAGGTCGTTTTATCAAAACTATCACTGTGGATGCCAGTGTTGACTCGGTCAATCACAACAGAAGAACGATTACTATCATTTATGGATCGGGGGGTAAAGAGATTATTAAGTTGGTTGTCAACGTCCACATATACCATGGATTCTAATATTGATGGTACACTTACATGGCATCTAGCATCAAAACAGGGTATTTCAGCTCCACGTCACATATTTGTTGCGCTACAGAATACTGCGCGATTAAATAATCAAGAACGTTCCCATATGATATTTGATCAAATTGGGTGTAATGAAGTCTCGCTGAAAATAAACGGACAGCAAGAACCATCCGAGGATATACAACTTGACTATAACATCAATAGTATTGCACGCGTGTATCATCGGTTGTTGTCGTATATGGGACGCGATCAAAATGTTGATACTGGTCTACAAATATCACAGTTGGATTTTAAAAGTCTGTATCCGATTTATTACTTTTCGTTGGAACATCTCGATTTAACAAGGCAATCCGTCGTTGATATACACTTCCGAGCTCGTGTAGCCCGTCCTGGTGGTATTGTTAATTATAGAGCGGTTGCTGTCATTCTCAGTGATAAATCAATGCTACTCGAGGGTGTTGGTGGACGAATGAGAGTGGTAGATGCACCAGTGGAAAATATGTAACTGATTTTCCATTAGAATCAATCTTTTTTTGTATAATGTCGTATAGTAATATCAATGTCACGTTGACACCTGGTCAGTTAAAAAAATTACAATCCAAATCAGCTAAGCAATGTGGAACCACAATAACGCTGAAACTTAATCAAATGAATGGCGGGGCAAATAAACTGTCGCTGACAACTCGTCAAGTGAAAAAATTCAATGACGCACTTGTAGCAAAAAAAGGCGTCCAGGTTACTCTTTCTGCGAGCGCGATTAAAAACATGGAAAAGACTGGTGGTATATTCCCGCTGTTAGGGTTGATTTCAGGGTTGATTGCCGCAGCGGCCCCAGCGGTAGCTAAAGCGGCAGTGTTAGGAGCCGTTGGTACCGCGGCAGGAATGGCACTAAAGAAAGCAACAGGCGGATCCGTTCGCAGATCTGGTAAAAAAAAGGAAAGGGTCTAAGACTACCAGGAACTCCACACACGTGGTACAAAGGAAGCGGCTTGAGAATCCCAGGAACGGTTTACTAGTTCCGAAATCTTCGATTTCCAAATCAATGATTCCTATGTCCAATTTTGATTTAATTGATGCCGCTAAAAAACTAACTATTAAAAACTTCAGAGGTGTTTTTATGAAAGATCAGTTACCGACACAACCTAATGACGTTGAAACGGGTATTATTAATTTAGATAACAGCGATTGACCTGGAACCCACTGGGTTGCATACGCAATTGATCCACGTGGCATTATTTATTTTGACTCATATGGACTAGCGCCTCCGAAGGAATTTATGCGTTATATAAACAATTTAAAAATACCCCGTTGGTATTCTACGTTACCAACACAAATGATGATTGACCCACCCATAGGTGGCAATGAAGTATTAAACGTACTTGATGCTATTTCAAAGGAATCAAAGATTCTTTAATCAAAACCACCCCATGTAGTAGTGAATGAGTATACTAGCGGTCGTTGGATTTAAACAGAGAAAAGATTTCTATGATAACAATGATTGATATATGGGGACGACCTTTATCAGCGCTGAAGAAACCCGAACCTGATGGAGTTGAAATCAAGGGTGTTAAAAAACTAATCGAAGATGAAATAGCCGAGACGTTGAACCTAGCAAGTGTTGATCCTGGTGAAATAGTTGTATTTCAAGATCGTCAGGGTAAATTGAAAACTAGTAATATCTCTCTCGATGATATTTTAGTTAAACGACCAGAGGCAACAGAGAATACTATCGCGTTATTTTCCGATCAGGGTAAACTCAAACCAGGTGTACTTGTTTCAACGATCACAGATAAATTAGCAACACTTGATAACACGGCGAATTCATTGAAATCGCTCAATGATAAGTATGACGATCATATAACTAAATTTAATCAATTCACTGAATTACAAAAATCCATCGTGGACAATATTGATAAACCCGTTCTAGAATGTTTTGGAAATCCACCAGTGACCACACCAAAACTCACCTCGATAAAAGATTCTATGTTGGAACTAGCAACTCTTCAATCTGAATATGAAAAACACGTGAAACAGTTTTCAACGTTTCGTAAAAACATCATTGATAAATTTATTGGAACCCCATTTGATAAAATTGAAATAACCCTTCCTGATATTAAAAAAGCCATCGATGATCTAAAAATATTCAACAACGCAATGAAGGATGATACAGCGAGGATGATAGGCGTTGTTGAAAAAATAAAAATTCCTCATGAGAAAACCAATAATGTCGTATACACGATTCAACACGGTTCATTTGCGTGGATTCCCACAAACAACATTTTACACGTAACCGCAGCAGTCAAGGGTATTTATCGATTAACAATAGTATCACCGACTCAATTCAATATATCATCAAGTAGTTCATCTGGAGTCAATAATACAATATCAACGATCATCGACAAGGATGTATCTGAACAGTTCACGATAACGACCGCAGATAGAAATCTAGTCAGGGTTTCAGTAACGTGGTACGTAGAATTCGTAGTGGATTTAAGTAAACAATTAAACTGAAAACTCTAGCAATTTGAAATCAATTGAAAACGCTAGCGCTTTTAAAATAAAATGACAACCCCGATGATTTCATCATTTCAATATCGCTATGATCAAGTCAGAGAATTTTCAATGAAACTCAAAGCACTCACTGAGGAGTATCAAATAAAAATAAAAAAATACCGACGAAGAATAACCGCGGTTGACGTTACCGTGTTCTCGGTGTCGGGAGTAATCACTGCTGCTGGAATAATACTATCTTCGGTTACAATGATTGCTCCGGTCGTAGTTCCAATCGCTATTTCTGCGGTGGCTACAATCGCGGGTATATTAACTGAGATCACAAAAAAACTATCATCGTGTAGCCAGTGTAAACTACACGATTATGTAATTAAATTTCACGTTGCATCTGCCGCATACTCGCAATTATCCTCAATGATATCATCGTCACTCGATGACACAACATTATCAGATAGTGAATTCTCAGCGATGGCTCAATTGTATAAATCAACAATGCTGAAATTAGAGCGGAATAAAAATAATAACAATGACAACGTCTTCGTCACAACAACTGCTTCAGCGAATAGCAGAAAATACAACACCGATGAAAACAAGCATGATATCAATAACCTCAACGCGTCCTGAATTCAGTGTGAATTTTCCGATCCCCGTTCTCGTGAAAGAGATAGCGCTAGCAAAACTACGAGTGTATCATAGCTGTCCCAATATCAGATCTGTAGCAGTTGGTGGTCAACAACCAAATAATTCCTTGGTGTTCGCGTGGAAAAATCGTGAAGACGGAACTCCAGACTGGAACGTTGTCTCGTTGCCAACGGGGTCATATCAAATCGAACAAATCAATAACGAATTACAACGAAGAATAAAATCTATCACTGGAAAAGAATCAAAAATCGCTATAACGGTTCATGAACCGACGTTATCATCTGCGATCGAGATTAATTCCCCTAGGTATGTTGTAGATATTTATCAGAGTTCTATAAGATCAGTGTTAGGATGGCCTGAATTACCACCTCGAAAAGTTCCTCTGGGAGAAATACCAGATGAACCCGTAAAGGGAGATTATATCACCGACAGGATAAAACCCGTCAATGAAGTAAAGAGTTATCTAGATTATTCTTCGGGCAAGTTCATAAACAAAAAACATGGTTATACAGTTTACTTTATTAACATCGAGAATAATTTCACAGCGATGAATAATGATTTTTCATTGCTGCTAATATCTATTAAATCCGGTAATTTCACACGAGATGAATTTATCAGCGTCGTAGAGACATGTAACAAAATCATCAATGATATGGAAACATTTCATGCACAAATTATTTACGAAATATTAATAGAGAGTCCGATAAGGGAGATGTTTGCGGACACCTACAAAATCCCCCTAGAAAATATTCAATGATTAAAAATCCCTGGATATAAACCTGACGAACTAAAAAAACAACTTAGCGACGCCATCGATATTGGGTTCAAAAGAATCTATGACGATTGGAAAAAAATACCACAGGGAATCCAAGGGAATATCTTGACACATAACAACAACCCAGATGGCGGTGGTAGGCATATTGCTCCGAACAACGTCAATATATCCTCGGTGATAGCGCTGAATTTAGTATGTGACGTTATCGAAGGCAGCTATCAAATAAATCTTGAGCAATCAAATCAAGCTCAGCAGGGATATATTCTATATTCATTTGCACCAACGGCTCCTCCAGGATTTCTAATTATTGAAGACCCAACTAATCCAGTCTTTATGCGATGTCATAATAATTCTTTAACGAGAATTAATTTCAAACTCACTGACCAATCTAATATTTTGATTGATCTGCGAGGTGAAGTTTTGCAAATTAGTCTGTTTGTGAAATTGTAAATGATTTTCATCGTAAATGATTTTCATCGTAAAAAAATTGTTAACGTATAGCAGCAGAGAGGGTGAACGCCAACGACAATGGCGTCTTTTTTTTACCCTTCGAGGAAGGCTCAGACCAAATCAGACGCAGTCCACGTTCTCACCTCATCGTGTTTAAAAATCCAGGCAGCAAAGGGTGTGGTGACAACAAAAATGGCGTCTTTTTTTTTTGCTGAATGGAGGCTTATATTAAGCATTTTCGAGGAAACCTCAGTTTGCTAAATCGACGCCTTATTAAGCGTTATTGAGGAAGCCTCAGTTTGCTAAATCGACGCCTGGAAAAGTTGGTATGTTCACCCTCTCTGAAATAGTTTCGGTTTGTCTGAAATAGTTTCGGTCTGTTCACCCTTTCTGAAATAGTTTCGGTTTGTCTGAAATAGTTTCGGTCTGTTCACCCTTTCTGAAATAGTTTCGGTTTGTCTGAAATAGTTTCGGTCTGTTCACCCTTTCTGAAATAGTTTCGGTTTGTCTGAAATAGTTTCGGTCTGTTCACCCTTTCTGCTGCTAATCGTCGTTTAAAGGCATCATATGCAAGATAATCTGCTAGATTTTTATAAAGATTTTTAGCACCTGCATAAATAGCCCAGTATTGATTGTGTACTGTCTGACTTTTGTTTACTTTTGGTGAATTACAAAATGATGCATTCTTCACTTCTTGTCGTATATAATTTGTATTCTGCCAAACAGATGGAAAAATTATATCCTCATAAAGGGATGGTATTATATCGACATATTTTGTTATGTGAAAAGTAAAAGGATAGCTCTAACTCATATAAAACTGACTGTAATAACCGGCTCGCGCTATATAAATAGTTACTAATCGTTTCAAATGGGTGTGGAATAATCCCAAGCATATAACAAAAAGTCAAATTATGTAAAGTCAAGTACAATACTGATAGATGATAGTGAACCGTCCCTGATCCTAACGTTTTCCATGTCGGTTCATAATAAGACTGCCTGTTTCATAAAATAATATAACATAAAAGATGATCATACAATATTTTATCTTAGCACCATCTATGTTGCCTTATTTTAATTTGTATATAGTGAGACAGTCGCAAAACGTGACATTGTACTCATGCTTTGATAAGGGAAATATAGGAAAATGTATTCACATATGAGCTTTAAACATTGCTTTGGCGTAGCTATATCACTAGTAGTTGCAGAGGTGATACAGTTAGTTAAATGCCTACAAGACAAGGAAATCACTATGAATATTCTCGTCTAGATAGTTTTCTCTTTTAAATAACCACTCTGAAGAATTGACTGAAATAGCATTGTCATGTTTGAGAAACGTTTTTCTTTTGTCACTTGATACATACATAATACAAGTGTTTCCAATATGGAACGAGTGAACCGCCAGTTTAAAACGACTTTAAATATTTTTTTTGAATTGTGATGTGTGTGATTGTATAATAATTAAAACGAATGAAATGCTTTACACCGTAAGTTTATATGCTTCCATTTGTCACCGTTTAATGACTTTCAAATACCTTTTACATTGACGTTCAAGAATAAAGTGTAGAATGTCCGGATATAAAACAAGATTCATATTTATAATGGAGTTCACAGAGTCGAGTAGTTAGATGAATGATTATACATATTTATAACATTTCATATAGCATTATTGATGATGATCCTAGAGTGTACTTGGAACAATTTCTTGTATCAATGTTTTTGTCATAGAACCACAAATGTTATGACGTAGAAATTATTTGTATGTTATGGCCATATCCCTTGATTGCAGAACCTCACAAAAACAAAACAATGCAATATGTTTTCACGGATTTGTTTTCTATGTAATCGTACTGACAGTGTTGTGATATTGATTAAATGCATTTTATATATGACAGAGTAATTTATGATCTACTGACTAAATATAACAAGTAGTGCTCTTTTAATATTTATAAAATGTTTATTAAATTATACATCACAGCAGTCGTAAAAGAAAAGGTTCTTTTTTAAGTTTTCCGAAAGTTTTACTTTTGGATACCAACCATACACTAACGTACTTTACTTGAATATATTCATTACAAGGCGTCATACGTTTGTGTCTAGACCATGGGAATAAACTAGACAAGAACTGAAGAAGCATGATGTTTCGTTTGTTGTTTTCTTTGTTTGAATTGTAACGGCGCACCAGCACTTTTAGGCTATTTAGCGCCATACAATAGTTTAGATGTTCAAAAATGAGAAAGGTTTAACATTGACCAGCGATATACAAAATCATAATAGTTAAATATAAAATGGTAGGATGTTGGTGACAGGAAAATATGAAGCTTCCCAATCAACGGGAGATGTAAATGGTGTATGTTGATGATAAGATGTTGTAAATAAGAGGTGATATTTGCATTAGATAAAAATATTATAGGTGATGGCATAAAAGTTATAGTTTAAAATAGAGATTTACTTCCTTTGGGAAATCTAAAATACAAGTGATTCGTATTGTATCGAAAAGTCCCTTCATGTCATGTACATTATAGTATTTAGCACGCGTAGGTTGCAGGTCGGAACACTCGGTCATAAAGTGTTTAACAGTGAATGGCTCATTGCAAGAAACGCACTCTGGTGGATCTTCACCTTTTTTTGATACAAGGTTTAAAATCAGTAAACGTTAAATTATAATCCGATGGTTCTTGGGATAAAGCCATCTTAGCAGCCCGGTCTGCTTCTTCATTACCTCTAATACCAATATGGCTAGGTAGCCAACAGTATACTATAATGTAGGAGGTACTAAGCTCCGAGTTTTTGAAGAGAATATCGACTAGTAATGGATTATCCAGTTTTCTGTGGTGTAGCGACTGAAGTACTGACAGCGAGTCACAGAAAATAATGTTATTTAAAATGCGTTTTTGTTCAATAAATTTCAGAGCAAGGTCTATTGCTCTGATTTCCGCTGAAATATGGATGCATCGTTTGGCAAGCGCACTTTCATTATGTGCTTGCCACTAACGAAGGCTGTAGCAGCCTTTTCATCAACTTTTGATCCATCAGTAAAAACTTTTGTGTACTTTTTAAAATCGTTGAGGAGTTTATGATAAGAGTTCTGAAAAATGGCAGGATTTGTCTCAGATTTTTTCCCATCGTGCAACGTAAAAATCACTTTGGGTTGCTGACGGAGCCAAGGTGGTGTTTCCGAGACAAACGTGTTCTGAACAATAGGGAGATTAATTTCGATAGTGTCAAAACCGGATGATATTCTGATGCCAAAGGAAGGTATGGCATTTGGTTTGTTTTCGTAAAAGTTTTGTATTTTGGTTGAAAAACAGCCGAAAAAGCAGGGTTCAGAGGGTTTGATCTTAACCTAAGAGCGTACTGTATAGAAAGCATTTCTCTGCGGTGCGATAAAGGTGGATCATTCGCTTCCGCGAGAAGGCTTTCGCATGGAGATGTCTTAAAGGCTCCTAGAGCAAGTCTTATTCCCTGATGATGAATTGGGTCAAGCATTTTCAAATAAGACTTCCTAGCTGAGCTATGAACAATGCATCCATAGTCTAGTATAGAACTGATAAATGTTCAATACAAATTGAGGAGGATTTTTGTTATCAGCACCCCAGTCAGTGTGCGCGATTACTTTTAGTAAATTTAAAGATTTTAAATTCTTGATGTGTGGTATAAAAGTCAGTTTTCTGTCGAATATAATTCCCAAAAACTTTGTTTCCTCAACAACTGGAATAAGTTTCCCATCCAGTGTGAGTTCAGGGTCATCATGATGTCTTCGCAACTGACAGAAATGCATGCATACTGTTTTCGAATTAGAAAATTTAAAACCATTATTATTGGCCCAATTGTGGATCTTATTGATATTTTGTTGAAGTTGCCTTTCAATTGTATGCATGTGCTTTGATCGATAACAAATTAAAAAATCGTCTGCATATAAAGAGCAGTCCACACCGGGAGTTAAGCACTTGGTGATGCTATTGATTTTGATATTAAATAGCGTCACAGATAAAATACTGCCCTGGGGCACGCCCATCTCTTGCTGGCGCATATCGGAAAGGTTAGAGCCCACTCGTACTTTGAATTCTCTGTCGGGGAGAAAATTGGAGATGAAAGAGGGCAGTCGGACTTTTAGACCTAGATCATGCAGGTCATTTATTATCCCGTACTTCCATGTTGTATCATAGGCCTTTTCTAAATCAAAGAAGACTGCTACTAAATGTTCCTTCTTGATAAATGCATCGCAAATAAATGTTTCCAGTCTAACCAGATGATCGTTAGTACTACCACCAGAACGGAAGCCACTTTGGAAAGGAGAAATTAAATTGTTACTTTCCAAGTACCATACAAGCCGAGACTTAATCATTCGTTCCATTGTTTTGCATACGCAGCTTGTCAATGCAATAGGCCGATAGCTGCTAGGATCTTCATTATCTTTGCCTGGTTTGGGAATCGGTATCACTGTTGCTTCTTTCCAGCTCTTATGTACATTACCAGCAATCCAGATATCATTTAAGATTTTAAGAAGTAATTTCAGAGAAGATTCTGGGAGGTGTTTCAAGAAGTGGTAATGCACCCCGTCAGGCCCAGCGGATGTATCATGGGCCTTGTATAATGCCTCCTTAAGCTACAATAAAGAAAACAGCTGGTTATAATTTTCAGTGTTGTTTGATGAGCAGCAAAGGGGGCGAATCGGACATCAATTAGAGGCGTCGACGAGGATTCCTTCTCGTTAATATTTAATAGAAAGGTCGATTCGGCAATCTAAGGCTTCCTCGAAAATTGTAAGAAAAAAAAGCGTCGATTCGGTAAATTGAGTATGTGTGTCAACTCCTTTAAATACGGCAAGAATATTGCAGTTATCTCTGATCACCTTCGGAATTTGAGTGTATCGTTGAGTGACATATATCACATCAGTGCCTAGCGGGATTCTTTTGATTGTCTAACATGGTACGACTAAATTGTTAATATCTCCATCAATGGAATCAATGCTCGGTGCTTCTTCGATATCGGTTATAAACTCAATAATACCCTCGCCGGATTCTTCTACCGCGCTGTCGTTAAAATCTTTTAATACATTGTAACATCGTTGATCGTCTACACTCGGGGCGACTAAATACAACTCATCCCATTTCATCCATCTCGTTATTAAATTAAGTAGCAGTTGTGTCTTGACACGTCCAGATGGTCCGATTAAAATCATTCTAATTGAATTCGGCAACATCGCATGGTGTTTAATAGGTTCAGGTCGTCGGCTAGCTGAATAATCAATAACATTCATGTTATTATATAAAAGTTATGGATCTATATTGTGTGAAGTGTAAGGCGCGTACTAGTACCGATGACTTGACGACGATTACAACTAAAAATAACCGATCAGCACTTTCTGGTAAGTGTGTACAATGTAGTACAAAAAAATTTAGATTTTTTTACAAGGATTTTAAAAAAAACGAGGAGATAACGCAGCCAAGCTAACTAAACTCTCGGGAACACCATGGGCAAAATATCCAGGAGAAAACCACCTTCCAGGATACAGTTATTGTGGACCCGGGACTAGACTCGATATCAGACTAGATGATCATAACCAACCCAATAAACGCTATTGATAAGGCGTGTCATGCTCATGATGTTGCTTATAAAAGCAGTAATCTACAACATAGACATCTCGCTGATGTTAAATTAATTCATGCGTTGAATTATATCACTGATAAATTCTTTAAGAAAAGTTGGCTTCATGGTTAGTAAAATCGGCTAAGAAAGGTAAATTGATGTTAGGTAATGGTAATTAATAACAACATGGAATATATTTATTATTCTCCAAAAGGATACTGGAGGGGTAAAGCAGCAATTGGTAAACTCGCTAGCGCCGCAGCGGTGAAATATACCACTGCGGCTAACTGGTTATCCAAACAGGCGATATGGCAAACGTATCTACCGCCGCCTAAACGCATTTTGATGTGACTGTTCCTAATGAAGTTCATGAAGCTGATATATTATTTCTGCCGCATGATAGTGGTTACAAATACGCGTTAACCGTAGTTGATGTTGCGAGTCGATACAAACAAGCAAAGCCGTTAAAAACAAAATCAGCAACTGAAGTCGCCGATGCATTTGAATGGATTTATGGAAGGGGTCCTCTGCGTTGGCCTAATCTATTACAAGTTGATCCTGGCAAGGAATTTCAGGGTGCGGTTCTATCAGCGATGAAAAATCATAATACCGCGTTACGAAGAGGACATACTGCGTTACATCGCGATCAGGCAATTGTTGAACGATTTAATCGGACGATTGCTGAGCGGTTATTCGGATATCAATACGCGAAGGAATTTATTCAGGATAAGCGATCCCGTGAATGGGTCAAGAGATTACCAGCTGTGATTACCGCGTTGAACAACGAGATTACTAGAACAACCAACATGAAACCTATCGACGCGATTAAAAAGAAGTCAATACCAGTACAACCGCGAAAAGATTTTCCAAAACAACCAATACTCGTCAATGTCACTGTTAGGTATTTATACGAACCAGGAGAGCTCGAAGGTGGCAGAAAAAGAGCTACTGATCCTATTTGGAGTGTCACCACGCATAAAATATCCGGCATAACACGATCTACGGGTAGACCAGCAATCTATAGACTGGATTCAACTGCCCCTCAGCGAGGATTTACTCGTGAACAACTGCATGTGATACCCGAGGATACTCAATTACCGCCGCGTGGTCTTAACTAGCACCCAGGGTGCAGGCACACCGGCGCCTGTTGCACTCAAGACAAGTCAGCATCACATTATCTCTTGTATGACCAATACTGTTATTTTTCCTATCTACGGTAAATTGTTGAGAGTGCTTATCCGACCAACACCAACTCATTACACAATTGCAACTCGCGTAGTGATTATTCTGTTGTTGTTTCAACGTCATAATTAATTCGGCATCAATGTCAAATTCTCTATTATTTATTTATCTTGCTGTTTATAACCGGATAGTTTTTTTCTGATTATATCCTTGACAGAGTCATCGTTGACAATAGTATTATTATCATCGTCGTCAATGACGAAGCCATCAAGGGCAACTCTTAGAAGTTGATTTATTCTTCGTACTCTGGATACTGCGAGATAAACTAAATTCGACCATTCGATGCGATTATCCACCATCCAAACAATTGTATTTGACATAATCAATCCCTGTGAAGAATGTATTGTCGCTGCGTAACCTAGCGTCCACGTGGAATTATTAGCGACTAATGCATCTTCAACGACGCTGATATCAACAAACACAATATCATTTAACACTAAATTCTGCTTTTCACGCTGTCCTGGAATATCAACGTCGATATTTTGCTTTCGTGTATCTGAAGGCCTATAACACAACGGTGCTGGAAGTGTTGCAATTTTTTTATGCGTTTCAAAAAACTTCATCTGAAGTGTATCTCTGACTATTTTTCTACTTGCGATTATCAAATCGTTTGGTCTCCACGCTTCCCAAAAATCTTTTAGCGCCGTTTCCGAAATTGTTTCACGTGCTATTTCGCATTGAATTTTATCAGGTTGTAATCTAATTAGCGCTTTGAACTCGCGTAATTGTTCATCAAGTGCTCTATGATCGTTGTTAATTTCTTCATAATAGTCTACATGATTCTTCAACCAAACATGTGGCGATAAACCGACAAATGGCGGTGGCTGGCCATGATCGCCACACATGACGACTTTGTATTCGGTAATAGCAGCCAATCAAGAAATTTTTGTAATACATCTAACGACACCGTGCAGATCTCATCCCAAATTACGATGCCGGGGATAGATTTCTCGCCCATACGCTCAGGAGTCCACTTATCTCCTTTCCATCGAAAAAAAACTGTGATAAGTACATGCTTGAACTCCTCGCTGTATCATCTCTCTTGCAAGTCTGTGAGTTGGTGTTAGCACAATCATGTTTGACTTCCCACGAAATAATTAAATCGCACGAGTCGTCTTTCCTGATCCACCACAGCCGTTTAAGTAAACGGTTTTATATCTACATATTGGATCAGATACCTGTGGTGCGTTAGAACGCTCTGATATCTGATCGCGCTTCAAATAATTATTTTCAATGGTGACATCTGTTGATTGAATAAAGTCATGAAGCATTTCCCGCTTAATTCTCCATGATCCCCAACTCTCGTCAGAATTTGTTGATTTAGCCACTTCGCTGCTGTGTTTCATATCTATGTAAAATGAATCAGTTGCGACTCTAACTGCGGTGTCAGGAAATCTATTTATCATCGAAGACAAATTTATGGAAGCATAAGCGAGCATAGAAGCTCTCAAATGTGTGTACTGCGGATCTTATCCATCGTTGTAAGTAACAATTGTACCCAATTTGGTTCAATCGGACAGAAATGCGTCTTTACGATTGACATATATGCCTTTATTCGTTACATCCGCGATTACAAAATCGTATTCAGAGTTGTCTATAATCAACCGTGAAGAATATCTTGTATTGTCGTATTTGCCACCCTGAGTAAATTTACCAATTATTCTTCTACCGAGATCTTTTGCATTTTTGTTTCTGATTTCAAATAACTGTTTGGACCATTTCACGATATATTCTTCGTCAACATCGGGAAATTGTTTTCGTTCTTCGCAAATTATTTTATCTAAATCGGGTTGTGGTAACCAGACTGATTTCTGTGCTCGATAGGATATAATCGCTTCACTGACAATTAACGATATCAGCATACCACAATCAATCATATATCTCAATAGCACTATTGGCATCCAATGTTTTTCAGACATGTGTCTACCAATCCAAAAATAACTACACGGATGAAGTCCTGTAGCCAATTCAAATGATACTTCACGAGCGAATCCGGTTAAATCAAAATGTGGCAGCGGACCATTAATCGCAACACGAGCCATTTCATGTGTGGGGTGTCCAAATCGTTTGAAGTATTCGCTACATTCTCTATACCCGAGAAAACTCCCGGGGTAACACGCAACCATATCAACGGAAATAATGGTTTCAGATGTATATTTTGTATTCCATAATCCGCCGTGGTTGTATTCTATGCAGCTTGATTGGACATCTGATAGAAACTCACTTCGCGTTGGTTTCCATGCTATTTTCTTTCTCGCGAAGTAAGCTGCAACTGATGGAAGTGTAAAACAGTTTGTTAGTAATTGTTCGTTGTCTTCCTCCAGAGAATTCTCTGAGGAAAACTCACTAGCAAGTTTTTTCATTTGATTATGTAGCGCTTCAGTACGGTACAATTCTCCGTTGGGTCTTACAAACTGATCAAATCTACATTCATCGTCTTCAAAACTATGAAGTAGCCACACCGACACAGGATCTTTTTTACTCAAATGGTAAATAGTATCAAAACATTTCTCCTCAGAGAAACACTCTCCAAGCTCAGGTATATATTTTACAGTTCGTGTTCGCGGAAAAATTGTTACTGCAGGTGACCACGCGTGTTTGTTATGATCAATAATTTGTCTTGGCGCTCCTTTTGATTGATATTTCGGTTCGTGTAATACTTCTCCGATTATTGTCGTTACTGATATTGGAAATCTTAATGATGTTTCTAATTTAGCTATATTCTGAATTGTTGCCCCATGCTGTTTCACCGTTATCCCCCATTCATTTATTTTTTTTTGTTTTACATCAGTCAATTTATTTCCACGCAACGCATTTGTGAAGTGTTCTATTACTCGTTCTGCAACACAATTCAACGACGAAGAATATATCAGTGGTGCTAGTTTTACAATATCAGGTTTGTTATTTAACGGATATATCCCATAAACAACCGCTGTTACAGGATAAGATCTCTCGTAGTATGGTTTGTCAATTCCAGTCAAAATTCCTGGTTTGGAATCTTGATTCACAGTGATAGTTTTTTATCTTTCATGATGGGTTCAAATTTATCCCTGATAATCTAATCTCCAGTGTCTGAACGGATAATGAATTTTATTCCTAAAAAAATACCTTTTTTCCCCAAGATGTGAAATTATCTTGGCTGCGTTTTCGTCGTTCATGGTAGCATCAACTTCACCATCGATTCGAAATGTTGACCAACAGTGAGATGCACCATCGCGCTTGAATTCATTAAAACAATCTTTGATTTTACTTATCATGGTTTAATCACGAATTTTACCCTTTGGTGTATCAGAGACTATATCGAGATTGAATTCAGCATTTTTCCAAGGCGCAATTTTCGATAATCTCTCGAACCCCTTCATGCTATAATTAAAACATGTATTTAAATCGAGAATTTATGTATAATGAATCATTGCAAATGGCTTATGATTGGATCAACGACTCCGTGTAACAAATCATGCAGAAATAAATTATGTGGGTATCATATGCATAGCTTTCGGCGTGGAAGCCTTGGTCCGCTACCCTGCATTCGATGTGGGGTTGGGGTTACAGGAAAATTGCAGTTGTGTCTGAGTTGTGGTGGTAAGCGATACAGAGAGTTGAAGCATTATTATGATAAGAGAATCAAAGATTCCGTTAAAAATCCATCAAAGATTCCACTAAAAACTCTATCAATGACTCTACCTCTGACAGCGTTAACGACAAAATAATAAGAACTCCTCAAGACTACATCGGAAGATTTCCAAATGTAATAATTCAACCAAACAATTAATTAGACAAATAGTATTTGTATACAAATGAACCAAGAATTCAGACCACATCCTGTGATCACAGACTATGAAACATCCAGTGATGGTATTGTAAAAAAATCGTAAACTGAAGAAACCAGTTGGTGCTGAAAATGGTATCGGGTATTTGGTGTTTGGCGCTAGGAAGAAGCAATAATGCTGCCATCGTTTCGTGTTTAAATGTTTCCATGGATTGATCAAGAATGGTTTTGTTATCGATCACATTGATTCCAATTCTAAAAACAATTCTTTATCAAATCTATAAGCTGTTACACAAAGCGAAAATCGAAAACGAGGAAAGACTGGACAATACTCGAAAAAAGTGAGACTAGTAAAATCTTTTAATACAACAAATAACGAGGAAATAGTATTTCAATAAATGTATGAAGCCGGTAGGTATTTTGATATTTGTGTATCCTCAGTACGAAAAGTAGAAGAGGAAACTAATCGATCTGCGATATCAAAAAAGACTGGACAAAGGATTCAATTCATTTATGTCTGAGGCATCCATCTCGGAAAAATATATTTTTCATATTAGAGGTGTATAATTATCAATAATACGAAATCTGAAAATATGAATAGGATTATATCCGAGATTTCAAAATTGAAAAAAACAAGAGATTAAATTATCTGATGGTTTAAATCCTGACCAAATTATGTCTGACTTTCAAGATATAGAATACGATATTATTACTAACAAATATATGCTACCAAAGAAGTGTGCACTGATAAAAAAAATCCAGAATTCTATTCGAGACTCGCTTGCATTTTGTAATGACGTAAGTGTGTTTGTCCCGTTATTTACTATTGTAGAAGGAATATGAAAAGAATTGGGTCGAGATTATGAATTGAAAAAAGAGGTTAATTATAAAATTAGAAATATACGAGCATTAACTCAAGAAAATGAAAAAACAACTAACAATTTGACAGTATAAATACAATACAATGGAAAGATATTGAACAAGGAAATAAATTAACTGAAAAATATTGTTTTTGTTGCTTGTCTATCTGAGTCTGGTTTAAACGTAGAAATCATTGGATGCTGACAAAATCGCAACATCGTACATGAAAATCTATTCGAGATTCAAATTGGAAATTGCTTTACTGTTTCAATAATGGTCAACGAAACATTAACAACTAGATTAGCTCATGAGAGACTAGATGCAATTAGGAGATATATACCAATCCGCGACAGAGTTTACAAACAGATTTTGCTGCGGGGTCTGAACAGTTATTTAAACCAATAACCACAGCAAGGAAAGGGGTAGAGCGAGCTATATGGGGGGATGCTCCCGAGACGGGGCAAAATAGAAAAGAAAAAGCTCTTATTAATGAACTTGAAAAAATAGCAGCGGAAACTGAACAAACAAAACAAGCTGTACAAAAACTCCACGGTGTTATTGATGTTAGTGAATCACCTGAATCAAAAAGAACAGTGATGATATACACGCGAGATTTAACAAGGAAGGGTTAGCAGCAATTGTTGGGACTAAACCAGCAAAAATTCCTGCGCTTGTTGTTACGACTTATGGAAACATAAAAAAAAATGTTGAAACCAGAACATCATAAGTATGTTAGAAGTATAACTCATTGAGCTGATGTATTTTACAAAAATCAAAACTGAAACAAGTGAAATTAAGACAGATAATTTATCATACATTGAATATCTCAATGCAGTGGGTAAAGTGTATAAACAGTATGAAGAACTAAAACAAGAAAAATCGCAAGAATTGCAAAGAAAGCGACAACAACCTTCAAAGAAAATATCTTTCTCGCCTAAAAAACAAGAAGGACATCAACAACTACCATCTAAACCATTGCATATGTCATCTAATCGAGATGAAGATGATGAAGATAATTTTAGTTATTTACAAAGTACAGATTTACAAAAAAATGGATGCAACAACTGGTTATAGTACGGGGAGGGATTTTCTAAATCTCAAAGAGATTCCAGTGGAATTTCAGGTAGTGGTCTAGTTAGTTGTCCTGGTAATGTTCTTGGTGATATAGCACAATTAGAAGTTCTCATCGGAGCAAAACGAGCTGGAAATAACTCTCCAGAAATAATTAATGAAGCAGCGGTATCATGGATATCAAAACATATCGAGATTTCATTGACGAGTTAGTGGAAAATCCTACGGATGGTTATCATAGTGACTAATCACAATGACTAAAAATCCCTTGCATTTTTTATCACCGCATTAGATAAATATCATTTAAATAAAATCATCATACACTACAACCATGATAAACCAACCAGCGTCTATGTAGTAAACTCACGATTTCCGGTTTATAGCGCGTACTATGGAGATGGTCTCGGTGATACAATTGCAGGGTTATTGCAAGAATGGCTCCAAAAGTGGCGCCGCTAGCAAAACAGTTATCGATGAAAGCCATTGGTGTTATTCGTGATAAGGGTATTAGTGCTGTTGGAGATCTTGCCGGAAAAGCATTTTTGGCTGCGAAGGATAAACTAACAGCGCTAGTTCGACGGCGAAGGAAACCGGGACCATCTACAGCGGAAATGCCTGCGCGGGTTAGTAAAATAATAAATAACGCAGTGGATCAGAAACTAGAGTCGTTGATGAATCCGTCATACACCAGCGACCAAAGCAACATCGCAAATATGATAGCGGGAAGTGGCTTAAAAAACCCACGACAACGACAAAGTCGTTATCGACGATGAAATTCATACGGCGACGATTTAGATCAATGGATATATAACAAAATGTTCAAAGGGTCACCTGATCCAGCGGTTGATATGGACGCCCCAGTGCTCAAGGTGATTTCGTACGTGATTATCAATTTTATTCTTATCACGCAGTACAACCAGATCTCTGATCAAGAATTGAACTTCAAGTTCATGATACCAGTAAATACTTTCTACCGCGTGAAGCGTCTATCGAAGTAGAAGGAGAGTTTTTACGAGAAAATGATACAGCATATCCAGATGACACCCAAGTCGGTTTTGTTAACAATCGTATCATGGCGCTATTTGAAAGTGCAAGATATCTAATTGATGGAAAGGAGATTGATTTAATAGAACGCGAGGTTGATGTGGCCACAACAATAATAGGGCTAGCTAGATATTCCGACGATTATACAAGATCGGCAGGTCCTTCTATGATGTTTGCAAAGGATAGTAAGGATACGGCTGGAAAAATTCCATTTGTTTTTAGACAACCAAAGAATCGTGCTGCTGATCCTGCTAATGTTGATAATATCGAGGATATAATTATAAACCATGATCCTAAATACAACCTAATAGCTGCAACACGTATGTCAATGTTGAAAGGGAGGCGTAGATCATTTTCATGCGCGATTCCACTACATCATATATTTGGATTCTGCAGAAATATCCGAAAAGTTATCTACGGGGCGAAGCATGCAGTAGCACTTCTGCGAAAGGGTACTGACCATAACGCAATTTGGAGGATTCCAGCAAACCCAGCTGCAGTTCATGTAAATGATGATGCCGGTAAGGTCGTTTTAACTAAACTATCATTGTGGATGCCAGTGTTGACTCCAATACTCGTTACAGAAGAACGATTACTATCATTTTTGGATCGAGGAGGAAAGTCATTGTTGAGTTGGCTAATAACAACAACGGATATTAAACAGGGCAACGCTGATGGTATATTCACATGGAATCTGGCATCGCGACAAGGTGTTTCAGCTCCGCGTCATATATTTATTGCGTTACAGGATATGACGCGATTAGACAATCAAACACGTAGCCATATGATATTTGATCAACTTGGATGTAAGGAAGTCTCGCTGAGAATAAACGGACAGCAGGAACCATTCGAGGATATACAACTTGATTACGACAACAATCATATTGCGCGCGTGTATCACAGGTTTTTGTCATATATGGCGCGCGACCAAAATGTCGATACTGGTTTGCAGATATCACAACACGATTTTAGTACTCTTTATCCGATTTATTACTTTTCGTTGGAACATCTTGATTTAACAAGACAATCCGTCGTTGATATACACTTTAGAGCCCGTGTAACCCATCCGACAGGCCCACTAGTTGGTGGAGTACCTACTATCCTTATCCCGAATTATAGAGCGGTTGCTGTCATTCTAAGTGATAGATCAATGCTACTCGAAGGTGCCGTTGGACGAATGAGAGTAATTGATGTGCCAGTGGAAAATATGTAACAATTAGATCAATTTGTTATTGTATAATGTCATAAAGTCATATTAGTGTTACGTTAACTCCCGGTCAACTCAAGAAATTGCAATCGGAATCAGCTAAAAGAGGCGGAACCACAATCACGTTGAAACCCAATCAGATGACTGGCGGGGCGAATAAATTGTCGCTCAAGAATCGTCAAGTAAAACACTTCAATGATGCTTTCAAAGATAAAAAAGGCGTTCAGATCACTCTCTCTGCGAAAGCGATCAGCGACATGATAAAATCAGGAGGTATATTCCCGTTGTTAGCTGCGATTCCAGCGTTGATTTCCGCGGCTGCCCCAGCGGTAGCTAAAGCGGCGGCGTTAGGAGCCGTTGGTACCGCGGCAGGAATGGCACTAAAGAAAGCAATCGGGCGCGGGTATAAAAAAAAGGGAAAGGGTTTAAGACTACAAGGAACCCCGTATTCATGGTACAGCGGAAGCGGCCTGAGAATCCCAGAAACGGCTTACTAGTTGAGGAACCTATGGTTGTGGAATCTTCGATTCCTATGTCCAATTTTGATTTACTCGATACTGCTAAAAAACTATCGATACAAAACTTCAGAGATGTCTTTATGAAAGATCAGTTGCCGACACAACCAAACAGCGTTGAAACAGGTATCATTAATCTCGATAACAGCACCGGACCCGGAACCCACTGGGTTGCATACGCGATTGATCCACGTGCAATCGTCTATTTACATTCATATGGATTAGCGCCGCCGAAGGAATTTATGCGTTATATCCTTGATTTAAAAACTCCTCGTTGGTATTCCACGCTACCAACACAAACGATGATTGATCCACCAATATGCGGCAACGAAGTATTAAATGTCCTTGACGCTATTTCAACATCTGGAAAACCACCTCATGTTGTCGTAAATGAATACATGAGTAATCGCTTTTTAGAGAGAGATTATATAGAATAAGATGATTGATATTTGGGGGAGACAGTTATCAGCGCTGAAGTAACCAACCACAGAAACATCTTCAACCGGTGATATAAAAAAAATAATCAAAGATGAAATAGCTGAGAAGTTGAACCTAGCAAGTGTTGCCCCAATGAAATAGTTGTATTTCAAGATCGTCAGGGTAAATTGAAAATTAGTAATGTATCCCTGGATGATATTTTAGTTAAACAACGAGCCGCAACCGAAAACACCGTTGCGTTATTTTCCGATCAGGGTAAACTGAAACCCGATATACTCGTTTCGACGACTACAGATAAATTAAAAACTCTCGACGATGAGTTAACACTCATACGAAGTTTTTTTGGTGATCCAGCGACAACATGACCGAATTTATCATTAATAAAATCTTCTATGGACAGCATAAAAACTGTCAATGACGAATTAAAATCAATTACAGCTTTCTTCGGCCAACCAGCCGTGATATCACCGAAGCTCACATAAATAAAATCTTCTATGTTGGAATTAGCAACACTTCAATCTAGAATTGAAGAATACGTAAAAAAGTTTTCAATTTTTCGTAAAAATATTCTAGATATTAAAAAATCCATCGATGAGACGAAAAACATCATCGAGGCAATCAAAACTGATTTTTCTAGGATGATAACAATCATTGAAAAAACAAAAATTCCTCATGAGAAAACCAACAACGTAGTATACACGATTTAACACGGTCATTTGCGTGGACTCCTACAGACAATATTCTAAGTGTCACTGCAACCGTCAAGAGCATTTATCGATTAACACTAGTAACACCGACTCAATTTAATATATCATCGTCGAGTTCATCTGGGGTCAATAATACGATATCAACGATCATCGACAAGGATACGATAAGAATTTGATTAGGGTTTCAGTATCATGGTATATGGAATTTGTAGCGGATTTAAGTAAATAACTAAATTTAAATCGTAAACTGATTTGGAAATAAATTGTCGTCATCAACGGTACCTTCAGTATCTCAATATCGCTATGATCAGGTCCAAAAATTTCAAACTAAACTCAAAACACTCACTGAACAGTATCAAACAAAAATAAAAAATGTACCGACGAAGAATCACCGCGATTGATGTTACCGTATACTCTGTGAGTGGTGTAATCACAGGAGCAGGAATAATACTCGCATCGGTTACAGCGATTGCTCAGGTCGTAGTTCCAATTTGCATTTCTGCAGTGGCTACCGTCGCGGGTATATTAACCGGGATAACAAAAAAATTATCATCGTGCAGCCAGAGTAAACTACATGACTACGTAGGTAAATTTCATGTAGTATCAACCGCGTACTCACAATTGTCCTCGTTGATATCGTCGTCGCTCGATGATACATTTATATCCGATAGTGAATTCTCAGTGATGGTAAGTATTTACGATTCCGCGGTATCAAAATTAGAAATACAACATGAGTATAATAACAATGACAACACCGCAGGAATTACTTCAACGAATAGTGGAGAACACAAATCCAGTACAAACCAGCATGATCTCAATAACATCAACGAATCCTGAATTCAGTGTAAATTTCCCTATTCCGATTCCCGTGAAGGAGATAGCGCTAGCAAAACTACGAGTGTATCACAGTTGGCCTCATATTAGATCAAAATCATTTAGCGGTCAACAACGGAATAATTCCTTGGTGTTTGAGAATAAGAATAAACCCGATGGTACTCCAGACTGGAACGTTGTTTCGCTGGCATCTAGGTCATACCAAATCGAACAAATTAATGCTGAATTAGCGCGTAGAATAAAATCTATTACTGGAACAGAATCGAAAATCGCTATAACGGTCCACGAGCCGACGCTATCATCTGCCATCGAGATAAACTCGCCAAGTTATGTTGTAGATATCTATCAGAGTTCTATAAGAACAATACTGGGGTGGCCTGAAATCCCACCTCGGACATCTTATCAAATACCAGAACCTATAAATTCTGATTATATCACCGACAGGATGAAACCCCATAATCCAGTAAAAAGTTATAGCGGTTACAACAGATTACATTTTTTCACTGGAATGATAGACTACCGCAACTGAAGATATTTTACAACTCGACGAGATAAAATCACTGAAAAATTCACAGCGTTCAATAACGATATTTCACTGTTGTTAATATCTCTTAAATCCGGTACTCTCACCCAAGATGAATTTATCAGCGTCGTACAAACATGCAACAAAATCATCAATGACATGGAAACATTTAATTCTCAAATTATTCAAGAGGTATTAGGTGATTGTAATCCTAAAACGAGAACGAAGTTTGCGATAGTATATAATACACGCGTAGAAGATATCCCTGCGTTCAAACTACACGGATATAATATATCAGAACTACAAAAATCTCTCAATGATGACATCGATAAAGGTTTCAAAAAATCCACGACGCGTGGAAAAAAACAGCACCACAACCACCAACAACTATCCTGACATATAATAATGACCCAGATAGCAGTGGCAGACATATCGCTCCTCAAAATGTGAATATATCCTCGGTGATAGCATTGAATTTAGATTGATTGATTGATTGATATTTAACGGCGCACCAGCACTTTTAGGCTATTTAGCGCCATACAACAGGTTGTATTTAAACATGGTTAAAAATACTAACGGTTTAATATCGACCAGCGATATAAATAAAAAAAAATATATATATATATATAAATTATAAGTTGTTAGTAACAGCAAAATATGAAGCTTCCCAATCAACGGGAGATGTAAATGGTGTATATTGATGAAAATATGTTGCAAAATAATAGGCGGTATTTGGATTAAATAAAAATGTACTAGGTGATGACATACAAGTTAAAGTTTAAAATAAAGATTTACTTCCTTCAGGAAATCTAAAATACAAGTGATAGATAAAGTATAAAAAAACAGCACAACCACAAACAACAATTCTCAAATATAATAACGACCCAGACGGAGGCGGCAGGCATATTGCTCCGTTCAACGTAAATATATCCCCGGTGATTGCATTGAATTTAGTATGTGATGCTATCGAAGGAAGTTATCAAATAAATCTCGAGCGATCAAATCAAGCTCAGCAGGATATATTTTATATTCATTTGCACCAACAGCTGCTCCAGGATTTCTAATTATTGAGTCTCCGGTTAATCCATTCTATATGCGATGTCATAATAATTCGCTAACGAGAATTACTTTTAAACTCACTGATCAGTCTAATAATCTAATTGATCTACAAGATGAGGTCTTACAAATTAGTCTGTTCGTGAAATCATAGCGATTTTCATCGTAAAAGAATTGTTAACCCATAGCAGCGGAGGGGGCGAATGACAACGACAATGGCGTCTTTGAGGAAGCCTCAATTTAAAGAATCGACGCTTTTTTTTACAATTTTCGAGGAAGCCTTAGATTGCCGAATCGACCTTTCTATTAAATATTAACGAGAAGGAAGCCTCGTCGACGCCTCTAATTGATGTCCGATTCTCCCCCTCTGCTGCTCGATGTAAATTTTAAACGTGACTTTTCTTTTTGAGATTTTAGTCTTCTAAAGGCATCTGAATAATTAGATGTTGATGAGTTTTTCGAAAAACTATCGGCAAGAATATTTGCTATGTCACGTTTCGAACTGAAATTGCTATTGTTTTTTTTAGGTGTCGAATAGAATTGTGTTTCCTCTTTCCATTTATTTTTCGAGTAGTATCCCAAACTTGTTTCATTGAGGAACGAGAGTTTAAAGAATAAATATATTTCTTCCAGGAAGCACATTTACATTCTTTGATTATGCGTCGAGTTTTAGCCCAGGCAATACGATATTTATTTAAATTTTCGGGCGTTAGACGATTGTTGAATGTTTTTAATGCGTCTCGGCGTTGTCTAATAGCTTCTTTGCATTCCTTGGTTACCCAAGGTTTTTGCAATTTCTTACTGTTCGTTGAGGACATGGGAATGGATTCATCTGCAATTGAAATTAGAATGGAGGTAAATTGCTGTATATGATTAACAGCGTTGAATACTGTATCATTATTTAGTTTAGTTTTACATAGTGTTTCGAACATAGCCCAGTCGGCCTTCTTTACATTCCATTGTGGAATTGCATCATCAATTTTAGAGTTATTTTCAAGAGTGATTGGAAAGTGATCACTGCTGTGAAGGTCATCAGCGACCTTCCATTCATAGTCCAAAAGCAGCGAGGGAGAACAAATTGTCAAATCGATGCCTGTGTATGTACCAGTGCCTGGGTGTAGATATGTGGGTTTTTGGTATTATATAGACTCAGACTGTTTCTAGAAATAAAGTCTTCAACTTTGTGACCTCTGTCATTTATATGATTTGATCCCCATACAATATTATGGGCATTAAAATCCCCGAGTAAAACAAATTGTGCAGGAAGTTGTTGAACAAGGGTATCTAATTCGTTTGGAACTAGGTTAGTGTTTGGTGGTAAGTAAATAGTGCAAAATGTAATCACTCGATGGAGAGTGACGCATACAGCAATGGCTTGTACATTTGTGTTTAGAGGAATGACGCTTTGAGGGGCTCTGTTGTTCACAATAACAGAGACTCCTCCTGAGGCCCTGTCAACATTCTGAAAGTAGTTGTTAAACAGGGAGTAGTTTTTAAGTGTGATGTTATCTGTATTTTTCAAAAATGTTTCCTGAAGATATAGTACAGCAGGATCATGTTCGTTTAAAAGCAGAAGAATATCATTCTAGTTGGCTTTAAGTCCTCTACAGTTCCATTGTAAAATGGTGTTCTTCATTACAGCTTTATATTAAAGATTCTGGAATTAGGTTAGACCTTTCGCGGAGGCAAACTGTTTGGTTATTTATTAGGAGGGAGTACGGGGGTGTATTTTGTATTGTTAGGTCTGGAGCTAACCTGAGGATATGAAGCAGATTCTTCTGCATCCATGTCCTCTAAGTCTCCAAACCTGTTGTGCAGCTTTATAGGGTCATCAGACCCTTTTTGCTGCCTATTTGTTTGTAGCTTTTTCTTCCTATTTGGTTACTTTGGTGGTGGAGTATTGTTGAATGTTGTTTGCGTCGATGTCGAGTTTTTCTGCGGTTTGTAGTGCGGGATGTTCGAGTCGGAATGGGATTAAGGTGGGTTTGTTTCAGTTTGTGCTCCTTTCGTTGCTTTTTGGCTGCTCTTCACTACAGTTGAGAAGGATGGGCCGGGGAGTGATCTAGCTTGAAAAAGCTTCCTAGCCTCTGGATAGGGAATGTTGGAGGTGTATTTAACCCTCTGGATTTCCTTCTCCTGTCTCCATGTGTTGCATTCCTTTTAACTAGCATGGTGGTCCTTGCCGCAGTTAACGCAATGCGGAGTGGCTTTGCACTCTGATTCCCGGTGGGAGGGGTCGCCACATCGGCCACATATTTGACTTCTAGAGCATTTGTCTTCATGATGGCCGTATCTTTGACATTTGTAACATCGGAGGGGATTTGGTATGTATACCTCAACCTTAACTTGTAGGAAGCCAACCTTGACCACTTTAGGTACTGTTGACTTATTAAAGGTGAGTATAATAGTGTTGGTTTCGTGCAGATTGTTGTTTCATTTGATACGAATTCTACGGACTGCAGTGACACCTTCATTTTTCATGCCCTCGACGAATTCCTTGTCGCTGACTCCAGCAAGGTCACGGCAACGAATGTCGCCTTTTGATGTGTTAAGTGTAGAGTGGGCGCAGCAAGTGACTGGAATATCGTGAAAGGTCTTAATTTTCATTATATTTTTAGATTGTGCTTTGCGCTCACACTCTACAAGTAGGCCGCCTGATCTGAGTTTTTTTTACACTTTTGGGATTGCCGACTAATCCAAGTATAGTCTTTTCGACTATAAATGGCGATAATGCAGCAAGTTGTTTAGCTTCGTCTTTCGATTGGATGACCATGAAGCGAGGAAAGGATTCCACACTACATGGTTCATCATCCGACTCTGACGACACAGTTTTGGTGTGTTTTAGTTTTTTTAGGGGAATTCTCCATGATGGCTTGATTGAAAAATTCAGCACCCGTGCTCCCCACCCACCAAGGAACCCATCAAGGGGACACTTTTAAAGTGCCAGGGATACACAGATGCCATACTCAGTGGATAAAATTACCTTTCGTTGACCCTGAAGTAGCCAATTTCGAAGGTCAGTAAAATTACCCCCCGATTCACCCGTTAAGCCACGGCCTTCTAAACTTTGGGAAAGAGGAAAGATATAAGAATAGAATATAGGGGCAACGGTGGTATCAAAAGAGATACAAGGAGAAAGTAAAAGTAGGTGATAGAGTTAATAAAGACTTCCTAGGGCTCGGCGTGACCAGCCGATTTGTCGAGACCGGGCCCATCTCGACCACCCGTCTAAGAGAAGTAGAGGCCAAAGTAGTGTGTTGCAACTACCAGGATCCTTTCCTCCCCCGACACGGGACGCAACCCACGGCAAACAGGTTGCCTCTACTTAGTCGCCTTTTACGACACGTGGCGAGGCACGTCGGGCCAATTCTACAACCCCGAGCCCGCAGGGGGGAAGAAGCAAGATGATGTCAGTCAAAGCAACACCACTGAAGTATGACGCTCTTGCAACCGTGATGGCTTCAATATTAGGCAGAGGCACCGCCTCTATCCACTTAGTGAAATGATCTCCAATTACCAGGATATATGCATTGCCTTGGTCTGTCTTCGTAAGGGGTCCCAAAATATCCAAGGCTACTAGCTCTCCTGCTTCACCAGCCGATATGTCCTGAAGTTTCGTCCGGCGCTTCTGCTTGGGACTTTTATGCTGAGCGCAAACGGAGCATGTCGCACAGTAGTAACGTATATAATCCCGCATACCAGGCCAATAGTAACGTTGACGAACTTTACTGAGGGCTTTGTCGACACCTAAATGTCCCCCCGCGGCTCCATCATGGCATTGTTTTAGGACTTCATGTCGCCAACTGTATGGTACGACGATGAACCTTTTAACTGGCTTGCCAGAACGTTCTAGCCAAACTCGCACTAGTATCCCGTCTGACATTTTAAATAATTTATATGTCCCCTATAACGCCTTAACTTCTGCGCTATTCCCAGATACCTCTTCCCATGCAGGGCGTTGCTGCCTCTCAACCCAACTAATGATTCGTGACAAGAAGCATCTTGTCTCTGTATCCCTACAAAATGTTTGTTTGTTTTCTTGAATTTTAACAGCGCACCAGCACTTTTAGGCTATTTAGCGACATACAATAAGTTAGATGTTCAAAAATAAGAAAGGCTTAACATCGACCAGCGATATAAAAAAAAATAATAGTTAAATATAAGATGTTAAGATGTTAGTGACAGGAAAATATGAAGCTTCCCAATCTTCGGGAGATGTAAATGGTGTATGTTGATGATAAGATGTTGTAAGTAAGAGGTGATATTTACATTAGATAAAAATATTCTAGGTGATGGCATACCAGTTATAGTTTAAAATAGAGATTTATTTCCTTTAGGAAATCTAAAATACAAGTGATTTGAATTGTTTCAAAACGTTCCTTCATGTCATGTACATTATAGTATTTAGCACGCGTAGATTGCAGGTCGAAACACTCGGTCATAAAGTGTTTAACAGTGAATGGCTCATTGCAAGAAACGCACTCTGGTGGATCTTCACCTTTTAGTATGTCGGAGTGGGTAAGGTATGTATGACCGATTCTGATTCTTGCAATGACAACCTCCTCCCTACGAATAGTTCTGCAGGAAGGAATCCATTCTCCCAGGGTTGGTTTGATGGCATGAAGTTTGTTATTGACTGCATCATCCCATGACGCCTGCCACTTCTGACGTAGGTACCTTTTGATACAATTTTTAAAATCAGTAAACGGTAATTTAAAATCCGATGGTTCTTGGGATAAAGCCATCTTAGCAGACCGGTCTGCGTCTTCATTACCTCTAATACCAATATGGCTAGGTAGCCAACAGTATACTATATTGAAAGAGGTACTTAGCTCCGAGTTTTTGACGAGAATATCGACTAGTAATGGATTATCCAGTTTTCTATGGTGTAGCGACTGAAGTACTGACAGCGAGTCACAGAAAATAATGCTATTTAAAATGCGTTTTCGTTCGACAAATTTCAGAGCAAGGTCTATTGCTCTGAATTCCGCTGAAAATATGGACGCATCGTTTGGCAAGCGCACTTTAGTTATGTGCTTGCCACTAACGAAGGCTGCAGCAGCCTTGTCATCAACTTTTGATCCATCAGTAAAAAATTGTGTGTAGTTTTTAAAATCGTTGAAAAGTTCATGATAAGAGTTCTGGAAAATGGCAGGATTTGTGTCAGATTTTTTCCCATCGTGCAACGTAAAAATCACTTTGGCTTGCTTAAGGAGCCAAGGTGGTGTTTCTATGGTGTAGCGACTGAAGTACTGACAGCGAGTCACAGAAAATAATGCTATTTAAAATGCGTTTTCGTTCGACAAATTTCAGAGCAAGGTCTATTGCTCTGATTTCCATAGTCTAGTATAGAACGGATAAATGTACTATACAAATTGAGGAGGACATTTTTATCAGCACCCCAGTCAGTGTACGCAATTACTTTTAGTAAATTTAAAGCTTTTAAGCATTTAGCTTTTAAATTCTTGATGTGTGATATAAAAGTCAGTTTTTTGTCGAAGATAATACCCAAAAACTTTGTTTCCTCAACAACTGGAATAAGTGTCCCATCCAGGGTGAGTTGAGGGTCATCGTGATGTCTTCGCAACTGACAGAAATGCATGCATACTGGTTTCGATTTAGAAAATTTCAAACCATTATTACTAGCCCAATTGTGGATCTTATTGATATTTTGTTGAAGTTGCCTTTCAATTGTATGCATGTGCTTTGATCGATAACAAATTAAAAAATCGTCTAGATATAAAATGCAGTCCACACCGGGAGTTAAACACTTGGTGATGCTATTGATTTTGATATTAAATAGCGTCACAGATAAATTACTGCCCTGGGGCACACCCATCTCTTGCTGGTGCATATCGGAGAGGGTAGAGCCCACTCGTACTTTGAATTCTCTGTCGGAGAGAAAATTGGAGATGAAAGAGGGCAGACGGCCTTTTAGACCTAGATCATGCAGGTCATTTAGTATCCCTTACTTCCGTGTTGTATCATAGGCCTTTTCTAAATCAAAGAAGACTGCTACTAAATGTTCCTTTTGATAAATGCATCGCGAATAAATGTTTCCAGTCTAACCAGATGATCGTTAGTACTACCACCAGAACGGAAGCCACTTTGGAAAGGAGAAATTAAATTGTTACTTTCCAAGTACCATACAAGCCGAGAATTAATCATTCGTTCCATTGTTTTGCATACGCAGCTTGTCAATGCAATAGGCCGATAGCTGTTAGGATCTTCGTTATCTTTGCCTGGTTTGGGAATCGGTATCACTGTTGCTTCTTTCCAGCTCTTATGTACATTACCAGCAATCCATAAATCATTTAAGATTTTAAGAAGTAATGTCAAAGTAGATTCTGGGAGGTGTTTCAAGAACTGGTAATGTACTTCGTCAGGCCCAGCGGATGTATCATGGGCCTTGTCTAATGCCTCCCTAAGCTCCAATAAAGAAAACAGCTGGTTAAAATTTTCAGTGTTGTTCGATGTAAATTTTAAACGTGAATTTTCTTTTTGAGACTTTAATCTTCTAAAGGCATCTGAATAATTAGATGTTGATGAGTTTTTTGAAAAACTATCGGCAAGAATATGTGCTATGTCACGCTTCGAACTGAAATTGCTATTGTTTATTTTTAGGTGTCGAACAGAATTGTGTTTCCTCTTTCCATTTATTTTTCGAATACTATCCCAAGCTTGTTTCATTGAGGAACGAGAGTTTAAAGAAGAAATGTATTTCTTCCAGGATGCATGTTTACATTCTTTGATTGTGCGCCGAGTTTTCGCCAGGGCAATACGATATTTATTTAAATTTTCGGGCGTTGGACGGTTGTTGAATGTTTTTAATGCTTCTCGGCGTTGTCTAATAGCTTCTTTGCATTCCTTGGTTACCCAAGGTGTTTGCGATTTCTTACTGTTCGTTGAGGACTTGGGAATGGATTCATCTGCAATTGAAATTAGAACGGAGGTAAATTGATGTATAGGATTAACAGCGTTGAATACTGTATCATTATTTAGTCTAGTTTTACAGTGTTTCGAACATAGCCCAGTCGCCTTCTTTATATTCCATTGTGGAATTGCATCATCAATTTTTGAGTTATTTTCAAGAGTGATTGGAAAGTGATCACTGCTGTGAAGGTCATCAGCGACCTTCCATTCATAGTCCAAAAGCAATGAGGGAGAACAAATTGTCAAGTCTATGCATGTGTACGTACCCGTAACTGGGTGTAAAAATGTTGGTGAATTAGTGTTATATAGACACAGAGACGTGTCTAGAAATGAATTCTTCTACTTTATGGCCTCTGTCGTTTATGTGATTTGACCCCATAAAATGTTATGGGCATTAAAATCCCCGAGTAAAACGAAGGGCGCGGGAAGTTGTTCAACAAGATTGTCTAATTCCTTTTGTACTAGGTTATTGTTTGGTGGCAAGTAGATGGAACAAAAAGTAATCACTCGATGTAGAGTGACACTTACAGCAATGGTTTGTAAATTTGTGTTTATAGGAATTGCTCTGTGAGGGGCTCTATTGTTCACAGCAATAGAGACTCCTCCTGAGGCCCTGTCAGCGTTTTGACAGTACGCGTTAAACAGGGAAAAAATTTTAAAAGTAATTTTATCTGTCTCTTTCAGGAATATTTCCTGTAAACATAGTAGAGCAGGATCGTGTTCATTTAAAAGGAGAAGAATATCATTGTAGTTTGCTTTAAGTCCTCGACAACTCCATTGTATGATGGTGTTTTTCATTATAATGTTATGCTGGAGGTTCTGGAGTTAGGTTAGACTATTCGCGGAGGAAGTATGTGTTGTTATTTGTCTGGAGGAAGTACGGGGGTATATTTAGTTTTACTAGGTTTGGAGCTACTTTGAGTACATGGAACAGTTTCTTCTGCATCTATGTTCTCATCGTCTCCAAACCTGTTGTAGAGCTTAATGGGGTCATCTGACCCCTTTTGCGGTTTATTTGTTTGTGCTTTGTGTTTCTGTTTTTGGTGATTTTGGTGGTAGATTGTTATTAATTGTTGTCTGAGCTGATGTTGTGCTTTTCTGTGGCTAATAATTAGGGATATTGTCAGTTGTGGTTGAATCGGGCTGGTCCGTCTGTGTTCGGGCGTCCTTCGTGCTTTTTGGATTGTGTTTTACGACTGTGGAAAAGGATGGGCCAGGAAGGGATGTTTTTGCCTGGACAAGTTTTCTGGCCTCTGGGTAGGGAATGTTCGAGGTAAACTTTACCCTCTGAATTTCCTTCTCCTGTTTCCATGTATCACAATCCTTGGAACTGGCGTGATGTTCCTTGCCACAGTTGACACAATGCGGAGTTGCTCTACAATCAGCTTCCTGATGAGAGTGGTCTCCACATCGGCCACATACCTTGGCTCTGGAACATCGATCCTCGTGATGGCCGTATTTTTGACATTTAGAGCATCTAAGGGGGTTTGGAATGTAGATCTCGACCTTTACTTGTAAAAACCCAACCTTGACCACTTTGGGCACTGTCGGTTTATTAAAGGTGAGTACAAATGTATTGGTGTCCTGCATGGTGTTATTACGTTTAATACGTATTCTTCGCACTGCAGTAACACCTTCATGTTTCATCCCTTCGATGATATCTGCGTCAGTGACTCCAGCCAAGTCACGACATCGCATTACGCCTTTGGACGAATTCAGTGTAGTGTGAGCGAATGCGGTCACTGGAAAATCAGAGAATGTCTTCATTTTCATGATATTTTCTGTTTGCTTCTTTCACTCACACTCTACAAGAAGACAGCCCGATTTTAGTTTTTTAACACTTGAGATAAACCTGAAAGCGGTTTTGCATCATCTTTTGACTGTATAATCATGAAGCGTGGAAATGATTCCACGCCGCATGGTTCTTCATCCGAATCAGACAATGATTTGGTACGTTTATTGTTGGTTTTTTTTGTTGTGTTTGCCATGATTGGGGTTTAAAATTTCAGCACCCATGCTACCCACCTGCCACGGAGCCCAACGAGGGGACACTTTTCAAGTGCCAGGGATAAATATATGCCATACTCGTTAGATCAAATTGCCTGGGATTGACCCATGAAGCTTCCTTCTAGGGTCGGTAAAATTACCTCCCGATTGACCCGTTGGGCCACCGCTATCTAGGAAGTCTTCTAAAACTTGGGGAAGTGAAAGCAAAAGGAAAAGAATGTAGGAGCAACGGTGGTATCAAGAGAGATACAAGAAAGAAAGAGAAGATAAGTAAGTAAACAAAAAGAGGAAAAAAGACCTCCTAGTGCTCGGCGTGACTAGCCGATTTGTCGAGACCGTGCCCATCTAGACCACCCGTCTAAGAGAAGTAGAGGCCAAAGCAGTGTGTTGCAACTATCAGGATCCTTTCCTCCCCCGACACGGGACGCAACTCACGGCAAACAGGTTGCCTCTACTTAGTCGCCTTTTACTACACGTGGCGAGGCAAGTCCGGCCAATTCTACAACCCCGAGCCCGCAGGGAGACCCTCCAAAAGGTATCCCACTGTCTAGCCGTATAGCAGATAACCCCACGCTACATTTGCTACAATATTTGCACCCGTTGCAAGGTAAGCGACTCAAACCATCAGCATTGCCATTTCGAGTTCCAGGGCGATGTTCTATCACAAAATCATATTCTGATAACTGCTCTAACCAAAGGGCCAACTGTCCCTCAGGCTCTTTGAAGCTCATGAGCCACCGCAGGCTACTGTGGTCAGTGCGTACCTTGAAATTTCTGCCATAAAGGTATGTCTTAAAAGTGACGAATCAAATGTACGACAGCCAACAGCTCACGACGAGTGACACAGTACTGACGTTCTGTCCTGTCCAGACACCAACTAGCGTAAGCAACCACTCTTTCTTTGCCAGCTATGATCTGGGACAGGACAGCACCTGTGGCTTCATCACTCGCATCTGTGTCGAGTATAAAGGGGCTATTGAAGTTCGGTACAGCCAACACTGGTGCAGAGGAAAGATCTTTACGTAATTTTTCGAATGCCGTCTGATGTTCTTCTGTCCAGTGGAAAACTGAATTGTTTGTCGTTGGCTGATGTAAGGGAACTGCAATATCGGCAAAGTTTCTTACGTACAGCCTATACTAACTGCTAACTCCTAGGAACCTCCGCACTGCGGTAATTGATTTTGGAGTAGGCCATTTCAAAACAGCTGCCACTTTCTCAGGATCAGTTGCAACTCCAGCCGCTGAAATAGTGTGACCAAGATACCTAACTTCTCTCGCACATAGTGTACATTTGCTGGGTTTCAACTTTAGGCCAGCCCCTATAAGACAGGTAAAGACGCGTGCTTGTCTTTCAAGCAACTGCTTGAACGTGCTCCCGAAAACTATAACGTCGTCGAGGTAAATTAGACAAACTTCATATTGCAACCCGGCTAGGACGGCTTCCATAAGTCGTTCAAAGGTCCCCGGCGCGTTGCATAAACCGAACGACATGACTTTAAACTGATAGAGACCTCTTCGCGTTGCAAACGCTGTCATATGCCGATCTGCCTGCTAAATTTCTACTTACCAGTACCATGAAATCAAATATAATGTGGAGAACCAGCTCATACCTGACAGTGAATCGAGACTATCATCAATTCTAGGAAGAGGGTACGCATCCTTCTCTGTAACTGCATTTAGCGCCCTATAGTTCACGCAAAACCTCTTCTTCCCATCCTTTTTAGCTACTAAGACCACTGGGGCATCCCATGTACTTACAGACGGTTCTATAACCCCTTTTCTTAGCATGTAGTCAACTTGTATGTCAATCTCTTGTCGGAGCTGGAACGGTAATCTTCTAGGTGGGACTCGAATTGGCGCGGTATTGCCCGTCTTGATAGTGTGCTTGATCAAGTTTCTTCTGCCCAAAATCGTTATCATCTATAGCAAACACTGTGCAAAATTCACTTAATTGTTAGCTTAGGTCGCGTGCTTGATCCAGAGTCAAATGGACGCTTGATTTCTCAAACAATTCAGTTAAATGTGAAGGCAGACTGCTGTTCGAATCCGGTTTTTGACTTTCGACAATTTCTGTCCATAGGGGCGCACTGGCTTCAGCACAACAAACACCAGCCTGCACGTTTACCACCTCTTTAGTCGGGTTTAGCAACCGTATTGGCACTGTTCCGTCCATCGTCTTAATGACGGCTCGCGCGACAAGGATTTTAGTTTCATGCCTAAACATCGATAGAGGCTCTAGCACTGACTCTGTAGCTAGCTTCCAACAACCAACATTCGCCATACAACCTCGCGTGATAATTTCCGTCTCTGCCGGGACAATGATGTTTTCAGCTAAGGTGATACGATAACAGCCCATAGACCCCGCAAAGTGGCATGGGAGCTTTAGTCCCTGTATCTGCAGTGTACACTGCGTAATACTAATATCGCACTTATGCAGCCGAAAAAGATCTAACCCAAGAATTCCATCGGGCCTAATGTCAGCTACAACGAAAACATGTCGCCTTCTGACACCTGTCCAAGCAATGCAAAATTCAGCCTGACCATATGTTTCAATTTTGTTACTGGATGCACTTATTAGTTGACTATCCACAGCGTTGAGTTTTGGCTTTAGATGACCAAGTGCTTCATATCACCTCTTGCTGATGATCGAAACAGCAGCGCCTGTGTCTGCTAGCAAAGCGAGCTCCACTCCATTGACACAACACTGCGTGTACAATCCCGGCTCTTCGTTTACATAACGTACAGGTTTGGCGTTTTCTGTACTTGTTCTCCTAGAATCTTCCTCTCCTTGGCCTCCTGTTATCCACCGTTCCTTGTATCTGTTTAAAGGCTTGGTGCATTCGCTTTGGTAATGACCCCGACCATTACAATTCCAACAATGGACCCCTGTTCGCCTTCAATCGCGTTGCTTATACCCCGACTCGTGCCAACGACCTAATGCATCTTGATGCTTTTCAATCATCTTCTTTTTTTGTTTTATTAATTCTTCTACTTTTGCTTCTAACTTTGCTATTACAGTTCTATTTGTTTTATCCTCGTCCTTGTCTTCTGACTCTTCATAGCCTCTACATGCAGAACTTACTGGCTTCTGTCTTACGCCAGCACGCAGGAAAGCCTCCCATTCGACACCTACTCTGATGGCTTCTTGCAGACTACTAGGGTGATGCCGCCAAATTTCAAGTTTTAGGTTTTCATCTTTTACTGCCCCTAAGAAATGGTCTTTTGCAAGCCTATCGCGGATATCAGGCGGGCAACCAGGATATGCCAAAGAAACCAGTCTCTGTATCGTTTGACCTAATTCAGGGAGCGTTTCTCCTTTTTTTCTGAAACAGCCTCGAAGCTGTGCCTTGTAGTACTCATCTTGGTTACGAGGCGCAAAGCGAGCTTCCAATGAAGTTTTCAATTCCTCAAATTCGACTTGACCGGGCTGGACATGGAGATCGGTTAAGACTTGGAGAGCGTCTCTCCTTAAACACGCTGCCAAACGCAATCCCTTTTCAGTTTCGCTCCATTCATTAATCATTGCGCAGTGTTCGAAATGTGTTATATACTCGAGAAAAGGTTGAGAACCATCATAAATGTCTGCTTTAACTGTTGGTTTATTTCTAGTTAGAGCAGCAGAAGCACATAGTTCTGTTTTTCCAGTTTCGACCCTCTTGGTCAACTGCAAGTCTGGCGTCTCTCTTACTTCCTTAACCTCACTGCGGCTCCCATTCGAACATTTTGTCAACAATTGACCCATGGTGGTGCTTAATCTGTCAAACTTGTCCATAATGAGTGTGTCAATGGTCTGAAGCAGACTATCAGTAGACGAACTACTCGCTCTCTTGGACACTGAATACGTGGTTCGATCGTAAATGTCTGCCTTCACGTTCTCAGGCGCGCTCTCTTTAATGGTTCCGAACCTCAGATCTTCAGCCCATCCATCACGTGCACGTCCATTGGCACTATCGGCCTCGCACGGAGTTGAAGTCGCATAGCACTGAACACCACTGTCTACGTCTACTAACTTTCTTTGCCTCCTATCAATAGGCGACAATGGCGACAAGAGTCGCCAATGCACAGACTGTTGTAAAGGCGTATTCAATAATGAGGTAGGTGCACCTCTGCCTGTATCCATCATGATAATCACAATTTGCCTGTCTCGATATACTTGGTAGCACACTACCAATTGCTATTTAAAACCAATGAAGCTGAATGCGGTTGGTATTTTTATTATTATAATTATAACCCCCCGAATCCCTTACTGAATTTCAATAAATACAGCATAAGGTTTATGAATTTACCAAATACAGCGGGGAGAAGGTGTTGTCAAACACACGTTCCTTTGCTTTTGTTAATGGTTCTTGTAAACTAATAACTTTAAAAAAAAATAATAACCAGCCGATTTCTTCCCTCTAACATAAGTAAATACTAACACAGCCGACCATTATAAATGTCTGCTCAATATCTCGCAATTTGCGCGCCCTACCACAAATACAATACTTGTATCATCGCTGTATTATATCCTAGATAAAATATTCCGTCCTGACTGAACATAAGTACTCCTCTTAAGAAAAATTCTTCTCAGCAGCAAATGCATATATCTACTCTCGCAGACAAAATGTCTCGAAATCACAATAAACGAAATTAAAGGCGCACTATCCATAACATTTCTTTCCTCTTCTTTCCAAATGCGAAGCAATAGTCTGTTTCACACATAATAACTCCGAATGAATTGCAACCCATGACAGAACTATTCACACAGATCCCAAACGGCAGCCACCAGAAATTTTCTTGTTACACGCACAGGGGTATTCACTTGACCGAGCGGTGTCAAAACCCTGGCGCAAGTCACGCTGGAAGTTTTCCCCAAATTTCCAAAGACTTCCAAAGACTTCCATACAACTTGAATTGTAAAATGGAAAGAAAGACATGTCTGCTCTAATTAATAACCTTTGCTCAAATCAATTGGCGACCCAGATGAGACAACTTGCCCAAGAGTCCATTAACCGCACCTTTGCATGGTTCTTCTTCATTATCATACTATTTCCGTACCGCAAGCCGTCATGCCATAAAAATTCCACTAGTATTCCCTTACTAACTGGGAAATATTTAACTGCGCGGCCCTAGGCCAGTCAATCCATAGAATTTCCGGCGTATCACGCTCATATTCATACGCCCATTTTCCATTATGGACACATAAACGGTACCTACCAAGTTCCAACTTATCGATTCCATTATATAATTTACTGTTTTCCAACCATAAATACTGCCATTTCAATCACAACAGTTTTATACACCGCGGAATTTTAATATGGACTATGTTACACAGGGACAGTCATTCGGCTTATACCTAAATTCACTACTAACGACCCCAGCATGGTTCAAATTCACTATCACTCGCCTCTGTGATGTTTGCTCCTACTAACTGGCTAAATATTTCGGGCTAGTAATGTTTCCATGGCACCGAAGACCAAATACTCACACAAATAAATCTAAGAATTGCTTAAAAACGGGATGCTGTTAAATACACATACTCCAAATTTATTACACTATTATTATCGCATGCATATGTTTGTTTTAAGCGATGGTGTTTGGAATGGTTTTTTTTCCCCCAGGTACATAATGGAAACAAAATTCATTTAGTTTATGATGTGTCGGTGCCAATATGATTGTTTGCAAATACACCGTCTGACACTTTACGATCATTCCGATCATCTTAACGTCTGCCTTGGTCACCGCTCTTTATCTGGATACTTGTTTTATTACAACGAAGTAACCAAGGTCGCATAGACTACTGGTCAAAACCTTTGATAAACAAAGTCGTGGTTAATGGTATTGAAAACAAGTATTATGACGACAAAGTCACACCTATTCACTCAGCTTTATTAACTGCATAATCAACCTATATACCGCATTAACATAATTTGTATGAGATACATACGTATTCTTAGTATGTCGAGGACTTTATGTTTGACATACCCTTGATATTACTATTCGTTTCTTAAGAGTCATAATTAAGGAACACAAACACACTTTGCATTTAATATTTTGATTGTGTAATGGCAGAATGGATAACATCCTAGACAGCTACATCGTTGTTATCCGCTTCAATATATCTATCTATCTATCATTCTATCTATCTATCTATCTATCTATCTATCTATCTATCTATCTATCTATCTATCTATCTATCTATCTATCTATCTATCTATCTATCTATCTATCTATCTGTCTGTCTGTCTGTCTGTCTGTCTATCTATCTATCTATCTATATATCTGTCTGTCTATATATCTATCTATCTATCTATCTATCTATCTATCTATCTATCTATCTATCTGTCTGTCTGTCTGTCTGTCTGTCTGTCTATCTATCTATCTATCTATCTATCTATCTATCTATCTATCTATCTATATATATATATATATATATATATATATATATATATATACATATATATATGTATATATATATATATATATATATATATATATATATATATATATATATATCCTCTAACAGGATTCATTTAATAAAAGAAAGATAATTTGGAATGCGTGAGCAAATTGCCGAATTTTCCTGGAACTCGATTTTACGGACGTCTTTTCCTAAAGTACCGCCCGGAGCCTTTAATAAATATTTCTACTACTGTTTCTCTCTCGCAGATAATTTTCAACACTGATTAGAATTCATTATCTCAGAGAATATACTTCCCCCAATTTCGGGGATCGACCCACCCCTGATTCCACATTTTACCAATCGGAATAAATGCTATTCCTACAGACATTTGAAAAACTGCCTATCAATGTGCCAAGAATGCCACCTGAGATTGCCTCAACACCCTGGCAGTTCTCTCAATCACTTTTTGACAGTTCTACTTGCGAATTTCCCTCTTTCTAGCTTGTCATACAGCTAGTTCGTTTTTACTATAAACATTCTAACAGTGTGAACCAGGTAGAACAACATTCTGTGCAAACTCTACCACCAGATAACAGTTAATTGTTGGCTAGACTAAGAATTAATTAATGGATCTCACTGACGAAAAATTTGGTACTTCCCAATTTATTTTACATTCATAGCATTGTTTTATGGTATGGAGTTTGCATCCTTTTAGGTAAGTGGCGAGCAAAGTTAAGAGACTACACGTTGTTCTTGTTAATGTTATCTTATCATCGATACTGTGTCCTACAGTTTTTCCCAACTGAAGGTAAAGCCTGATTCTGATGCAATTTTCATTATGGACGGATAACCTCCGCCCGGTTTACATACATACATTTGTGATGCATGTGTCTTTTTTATATTGTATCACTTCTCATAGTAACTGTCGATAGTACCCTTTAGTTCTACATACAATCCCTCAAGTAGTGTGTGCTAGAGGGCCACGTTAATGTCTCGTTTCATGGAGAATTGGCCTGATTGGTAAGTTTCGCTAACGAACCTCGGCACCGCTTGGTTCTACAGTGAAATACAATCCCACAAGAAATATACCTCTGGTTAATCAGCATTCGATTTCATACGCATATTGTTTCATAATTGTCATTTGACTTCAGAGAGAGTGAAGTAAACTTTTAAGTCATTATTCTTGGCATAGTTCAATATATATGATTTAGATTTTAATTAAAGTTTCGGATCACTTCCGTAACGGACACGGTCAAGTGCTCGAAGTAAGAAAGGTTGTGATTGATAATACTTTTGTTACCGCATTGTTGAAGATGACTATGAATAAACTTCGCGGCAGCTGACATTGGAAAATAGGATAGCTGGTCTGGATCAGAATTGAGAAGCCTGGGGTGAGGATTTTATGCTTATTCTAGTCGTAGATGATATATAGCTGTAAATTCCCAATTTAATGTATTTTTTGGCATTACTGATTTTCATTCATTAGATAGCGATCACTTTGCTCTCGTTATGGTTGTCCCGGATATGCATCGCACTTTGTAACAAGCATTTCATATTTTGTCAACTTTGTGTTGTTCCAAACAAAGAATCGTCTGGTTTACAATTAACAGATGCATCAAGGTGTGTATTCCTAGCAGCTCCGAAGAGTCATGCGTTATTGGCGGGGAGAAAACCTTAGGACAGGATTCTAAGTGCAGCTTCTAAAGGTCAGTGAGCAAGTTGTTCGGTCTTTGCTGAATGCGACTGCATTTAATTGTAGATCGTAGATATACGTATTATTATTACTAGAATCGTAGTAGGAAGAATTATTTTGTGATGTTAATATGTTTGCATATTTTGAAGAATGAACTGATATTTGTAAAGAATCATATCATATTGCTAGCTAGCCGTCGTAAGAGTTAATATTATTATAAGTCGTTATGTGGTTATTTTATAGTAGACTAGCACATTTGTCCATGCAATTATAGATTTTGTCATTGCTGTATTGAATGATAGCTTGGAAATGGTTGCAGTGTGAAAAATTAGTAATATGACTTTTTGAATATTTGTATATGCTTGTGGGAGTGTAGTGTACTGACATGCGTCTGTTTGTTGTACCATTATAGTACAATGAGATTAAATATATATTTGGATATACTGATGTGACACAATGTATTGATGTATGTATGATACAGTGTTATTACACCATTGTTTACCTTGTAAGAAGTGTGTGGGAATTTCGATGTGTATGTATGCATGACCTAAAAAGTAATAGCCTTATCTGATGGTTAATTGATTATTTAGTGTGAGGTGAGATTCGAGTAACCATATGTTAACGCCTTGTGGTTTTCACAGAATGCTTCGAGGGATAGACCAGTTAGAGTGGTCCCAGTGTCTCCGATAGAGAGACGGAAGAAAAGAGAAGAAAGGAGAGAAGTCGGGAGAGGTAAAGTCTAGGAAGAGTAGGAGGAACGAAATAAAGAGATGAGTAGAACCAAAGGCCATGGGAAAATGGAACTCACACTGAAAATCACGAGATGGAGTAGGCTATCACTGGGAGGACGATTGATTGAGTTTATGATTTAAAATTATCGCCTTTATTAAATTGTTTTTTTTGAATTTCATCTTCGTGTTCTATATAATTTAATTGTCGGCAGTGCTGACTGGGGGCTCAGAGCTATACATCTATTTCGGTAGTAATTTTACTGTATAACTTAACGAGCCAGGGTGGAGCTTCCATAATATTTTAATTAATATATTAGGAGTATTCCACCCCAACCTTTGCAAACGCTACAGACGTATTATCCCTATGCCTGAGGAATGGAATTTAAACAGCCCGATAACACAGACAGAGAACGCTTGCTGTGTTAGGAACACATACGCTCTGAAATGATTCACTGACATGTTATTCACAAACCTGCATTTCAACAGTGGTTTATTCGACACCCTTGCGCACGACCTTCCTTCTGGGCACAGTAAGACCACATCTTGCTCACATGCAGCAGAGCAGCAGAATATTGCTGAGGCGCAGACACATCGTACTAAACATTGCCAACACATATTCATCCAGACCAACATTTGTGCCTGATTGCGTATTACTAGTCATCTCCAGACACAGCCCTTTACAACATATAACTGAAACTGTTGCCGTCATCGCCACCGATATATAGATACGCACGTGGTAGATTATCATTTCTTGACTCCAGAGGAGGTGATTTTCTGGACAGTTTTATTGCTATACGCAGCAAAGTTGGATATATACTGAAATCACGACTTTGCATGGAGAGGTTGGATGGCATCACAAACAAGCTCGTTGAAGCTTGACGTCTGACTAATTTCATGTTGTTGCAAAACAAATCCAGCCATTTATCTGCAGTGAACTTTAATTCAAACCAAAATATTTCCATGGTTCAAGTGTTTGTTTTTATCTTTGGCTTTCAATATGTCTCTCTGACTGAATTTGGAACGATTGTAAGACGCCAAAAACACAAGGTATTTAATTCAAATTCACATTTATCATGATGTAATTTACATGATGTTTTCCTAGTTACAGATGCATGATCTGTTGATTTTGTAGGAATCGTTCACATTTATCATAATGTAATTTATATGAGGTTTCGTGGTTACAGATGCATGACGTGTTGACTTTGAATGGATAGTTCGGTTTTTACAGTGACTTAGTAATGTACGTTTGAATTCTGAATTAGCATTTTTACCTTATATACTTAGGTAGGTTAATGGGTGGTGTAGAAAACCCGCTGTGTACTTTTATGAATGGAAAGTGATACATTATTTTGAATTTATCATATTGGTGAATATTGGTTGTGGGCTATGATATATTGCCCACTTTACGTAATGATTTACGGGAATATATGTGACTTCCCTAAATTCTGATGTCGATAATTAGCGGTATAGCTGTATTGATCTGAAGACTTGTGTAGTATTTGCTAGCCGTATAAAGGTTAACACTGATAGTAAGATCTGATTGTTCGAACCAGAAAGACGGACGGACAATCTCTACTCTTAAAACCTATCGAGATACTTAGGGCGTTTTACCCTTTTCTTTTCAAGGGAAAATAGTTTGAATAAAGAGCGAGAAATAGCGAGGAAGTTGAAAATTCAAAAGGAGGGAAAGAAGTTAGAAGTCAGAGTTGTGGAATCCCACGTTCGACCAGAGGGCAAGTTAAAGTCGACGCAAGCAGAAGGAAAAAGCAGTCGACGAACAGGTCATTGTGAATTTACCAAGTGGTCCAATGTTAATGAACACTCGATTTCGTGATGAAATTTGCTATCAGCTATTAACGGCTAAATTCGTCTATCTTATTAGTGTTTGAATTTTAATTAATGTATCCATTATTTTAAAACTTCGGTTTTAGAGTGCTTCTGAACTAAGAATATTCAGAAGGAAAGAGAATTGTAATTTACTGTGTCGTTCTTCTTGTGATTTTATTTTGATTAAATCCTTATTTACCTTTACGGGGTTCGTGTGTTGTCTTTGTTCAAGATATCGACTCAGATTGCTATATCCAATTTCATAACCGGGCATATCACACCGTATAGATCATCCTTTAGATATCGAGTATTAGCGGGAGGTGGTTTCGAGTGTTGTTTTTCCAAGTTGCGCAATACCTCTGACCAGGGACTTGTGCAATATTGTACCAATAACGCTTGATCCCGAACCCTCCCCCCCCCCCTTACAAAGTGGAGTGCCCGTCCGGGTATTTGAAAATTTTCATTGCGATTGATGTAATCTGAGCGTATTTTGAACAAAGCATAAATTTGTTATTATTATTAAGTAGGAATCGTGTGAATGAAACATTGTCTGCTATTTTTGTATACTTGAATATCGTGCATGCAAATTCCTTGCGTTAAAATGTGTATTGTAACAATTTGAGATTTATACCTTTTTGTGTGAAGTTATCATACAGTGTTAAAAGCGGTATTGCCTAAATATTCTCTTGAGACAAGAGCCAATTTGGACCAGTACTGTTTTTTGGACAGCAATTAATCACGTCTCGTTAGCCGTATCCAGCTGCGCGGAGTCTGGGTTACTGGAATTTTGCCTGGTTAATTATTTGTGACTGATTTGACCTGTCCATCGCGCTGCAGATAAGGTTAGATTACGGTTCAAACTATTTTCGTAGGGAAGAATTCGGTTGTTGTAGGTCAGTTAAGGACGTAGTTCAAAGAAGAGGAAAAAAAGGACATAATGGCGACAGACAGACAGTTACTAAACGAATTTAAATCCATTGGCAAGGACGAACTGGGTTACGACGGAGACAAGCTATCTGAATTTATGGAACGAAGCTTGAAAGAACATAAGGAAGAAAGAGCTAGAGAGAGACAGAAAGAAATTGAACTAGCCAGATCACAGGCGGAAGAGAAAGCTAGAGAGAAGGAGAAGGAAATTGAACTAGCCCGACTACAGGCTGAAGGAGCCAGACTACAGGCGGATGAGAAAGCTAGAGAGAAAGATCATATGCTAGCCAGGGAGAGACTTAGGATCAAAGCCGCGCTCAGGAGGGGTGAAGACTAGAACGAACGTCCGGAAACCCCAAGTAGTTGTTTGGAAGACAGACGACCCATACAGTTAACTATGCCGATGTTCAACGACAAAGATGAAATAATTGACAACTTTTTGACGCAGTTTGAAAAGTTGGCCCTGGTCCACCAAATACCTAAGGTCCAGTGGGCCATCAATATTTCAGCCTTTTTTACAGGGGGCGGCGACAGATGTGTACCACAACATGACCCCCGCCGATATAGACGATTATGACGCTCTGAAGAAAGCTCTACTTCGCCACTATGAGTTGTCAGCGGAAACGTTCCAGAAACGTTTTAGGGAATCGTCAAAAAGGGCTACCGAAACACACGCGCAATTTCACAGTCGAGTGCGCGTGATTTTTGATAAATGGATGAAAATGTCTGGCACCGCGTTAACGTATGAAGGTATTCGCGAAGTTAGAAGCGGTCCGCAAGGAAGTTCAAACTATGTTAGACTTAGGTGTTATCGAACCAAGCGAGTCGGCTTATAGCTCCCCTGTATTGGTCCAGAAGAAGGATGGGACATACAGATTTTGTGTCGACTACCGAAAGTTAAACCGAATCACAAGATTCCAGGTAGAACTTTTACCTGACCCTGAGTCCATTTTTGCAGGAGTAACCCATGCAAAATATTATTCAAAAATTGATCTGTCCAAAGGATACTGTCAAATTCCAGTCCGTAGTGAAGACAGAGCAAAACTCGCCTTTGCAACTCCAGATGGGACTTACCAGTGGGTAATCATGCCATTCGGGGTGCAGATTGCGCCCAGTGTCTTCACCCGTCTGATGCGGAAATTCCTTGAACCATTGCGGGGGATGAGAGTTTCCAACTTCATGGACGATCTTTTATTAGCCACAGCTAAATTGGAAGAACATATACTTTTGCTGAAAAACGTCTTAGAACGACTGCGACAAACCGGACCGACCGCGCGACCAACCAAGTGCCATATAGGGCTCAGACAATTAGACTACCTAGGACATACCCTCAGCGAGGACACGTTAACCCCAGAGAATTCAAAGGCCAACCAACTTAGGGACGCATTACGACCGACCACTAAGACTGAAGTTAGATCTTTTTTAGTTTTGGCAGGGTACTAAAGCAGATATGTTGCAAACTTCAGTGCTATTGCGAGTCCATTGACTAACTTGACTCGGAGAAAAGCGCCGACCAAAGTAGTATGGACAGACGCATGTGAACGCGCATTTCAGAAGCTAAAAGACAGACTGACGTCATATGCCATGGTTAAATTACCTGAAGTGACACGGGATTTTGTTTTGATGACCGATGCTTGTGATAAAGGTTTAGGTGCAGTGCTGTTGCAAGAACACGAGGGAAGCTTATTTCCAGTTGCGTATGGGAGTAGGAAATTGTCAACTGCGGAAATTAACTATTCAGTGTCTGAGAAAGAATGCTTGGTGATTATCTTTGGAATAACTAAGTTCCAACGTTATTTGTATGGTAGGAAGTTTACTTTGGAAACAGACCACCAACCGTTGGCGTATCTGGCCCAGGCGAAATTAACTAACGGTCGATTAATGAGATGATCGCTGTTTCTACAACATTATCAGATTCAATTGCGCTACATCAAAGGTACGGATAATGTAGGAGCTGATAGTTTAAGTCGGTTAGGGATGACTGAGGTGAATAGGTCAACAGAGGAATGTAACGGGAGCAAAATAGGTCTCCGAAAATTTTGGGGAAGTAAAATACCGATTTTACTCACAACGAGGGGGCTGTGAAGTACCAAATTTTTCGTCAGTGAGATCCATTAATTAATTCTTAGTCTAGCCAACAATTAACTGTTATCTGGTGGTAGAGTTTGCACAGAATGTTCTTCTAACTGGGTCACACTGTTAGAATGTTTATAGTAAAAACGAACTAGCTGTATGACAAGCTAGAAAGAGCGAAATTCGCACGTGGAACTGTCAAAAAGTGATTGAGAGAACTGCCAGGGTGTTGAGGCAATCTCGGGTGGCATTCTTGGCACATTGATAGGCAGTTTTCCAAATGTCTGTAGGAATAGCATTTATTCCGATTGGTCAAATGTGGAATCAGGGGTGGGTCGATCCCCGAAATTGGGGGAAGTATATTCTTTCAGCTAATGAATTCTAATCAGTCTTGAAAATTCTCTGCGAGAGAGAAACAGTAGTATAAATATTTATTAAAGGCTCCGGGCGGTACTTTAGGAAAAGACGTCCGTAAAATCGAGTTCCAGGAAAAGCTGAATTTGGAACGATTGTAAGACGCCAAAAACACAAGGTATTTAACTCAAATTCACATTTATCATGATGTAATTTATATGATGTTTTCTTCGTTACAGATGCATGATCTGTTGATTTTGTAGGAATCGTTCACATTTATCATGATGTAATTTATATGCGGTTTCGTCAATACAGATGCATGACGTGTTGACTTTGAATGGATAGTTCGGTTTTTACAGTGATTTAGTAATGTACTTTTGAATTCTGAATTAGCATTTTTACCTTATATACTTAGGTAGGTTAATGGGTGGTGTAGAAAACCCGCTGTGTACGTTTATGATTGGAAAGTGATACATTATTTTGAATTTATCATATTAGTGAATATTAATTGTGGGCTATGATATATTGCCTCATTTTACGTAATGATTTACGGGAATATATGTGACTTCCCTAAATTATGATGTCGATAATTAGCGGTATAGCTGTATTGATCTGAAGACTTGTGTAGTATTTGCTAGCCGTATAAAGGTTAACACTGATAGTAAGATCTGATTGTTCGAACCAGAAAGACGGACTGAAAATCTCAACTCTTAAAACCTAACGAGATACTTAGGGCGTTTTTTTCCCTTTTCTTTTCAAGGGAAAATAATTTGAGTAAAGAGCTAGAAATAGCGAGGAAGTTGAAAATTCAAAAGGAGGGAAAGAAGTTAGAAGTCAGAGTTGTGGAATCCCACGTTCGACCAGAGGGCAAGTTAAAGTCGACGCAAGCAGAAGGAAAAACCAGTCGACGAACAGGTCATTGTAAATTTACCAAGTGGTCCAATGTTAATGAACACTCGATTTCGTGATGAAATTTGCTATCAGCTATTAACGGCTAAATTCGTCTATTTTATTAGTGTTTTGAATTTTAATTAATGTATCCATTATTTTAAAACATCGGTTTTAGAGTGCTTCTGAACTAAGAATATTCAGAAGGAAAGAGAATTGTAAATTACTGTGTCGTTCTTCTTGAGATTTTTTTTGGATTAAATCCTTATTTATCTTTACGGGGGCTCGTGTGTTGTCTTTGTTCAAGATATCGACTCAGATTGCTATATCCAATTTCATAACCGGGCATATTACACCGTATAGATCATCCTTTAGATATCGAGTATTAGCGGGAGGTGGGTTCGAGTGTTGTTTTTCCAAGTTGCGCAATACCTCTGACCAGGGACTTGTGCAATATTGTACCAATAACGCTTGATACCGAACCCCCCGCCCCCCCCCCCCGTTACATAAATCATCCTAGTGATGTGCAATGTGATGTGTGATTGATGATCAGTTGAAAAGTAAAGTGGTCGAGAATCTCCAAAACGAATGAGCATTTACTCCATGAGGTAGAATTTTTATATTTTCAGAAACATATATATATCGCAATTACAGTCACAAATTTTACCTTATTTTGCGTATGTCTAATTTTTGTTTTGTAACTAAAACTGTAGCAGCTTCCTTAATATATTTTGATTGATTTTATATTTGGCGAAGATGAAATGTAATGGTTTGAAAACCTTTTTTCCCCAAGAGTGTGCGTTTTTGTTTGCGGTGTATGAGGTATATGTAAGAAGGGGTTATTTCAGTTTAGTACTGATATAAGAATGGTCAGGGCTTTAAGTTTGAATTGCTCATACCTTAGCATGTAGTATTTATGTTAAATTTTATATGGCTGTTAGTCTGATTCAATATATACCATGGTATATTATATTTGAATTATTTATGATAAGCCATGGCATTCTTTGTGTTGCTTCTCTGTAGATTTTTTAAAATATTTTTGTTTCCGTTTTTTGTTTCGGATTTGTAATATCATGTTATATCCTTTTCTTCGACTTTAAGTAAAGCCGAATTAGTTACATATTGTAAAAGTATCTTGTATTTAATTTGTGTGGATTTTTAGAATATGGCTCATGTTGAAGGCGTACCGGTCTCAAAGAAGGATCCCATCCGGGTGTCATTTTTGACATTCCCTCCCGAGTCCCGCCGCCAGGTACATTTTTTTAGCATAAGGGAGTTCTTTAGGGCCTGTTTCCAGTGTCATATCTGACCGCCTATGTCCGGCCTTGTCTGCTTAAGAAAAAAACCTAATATGCAAGTATATTTATAATTTAATTTGCTAGTTCCAAAATGAAATAGATGGGGTTGTATACTTGAAATCCAATATAAAATTGGAAGGATAGTATATTTTTGAAGTTATTCATTCCATTGAAGAAAAGGAAACGAATAGTTATATATGTTTATTTTTTTTAATTTTTTTTTAAAAAAAAATTGTTATCTTTATAAATTTTCTTGCGAAGAGTTCCCATATTATTTGATCGTCGAATTTTTTATTTTTGTTTGTTGTTTTTTTAATTTTTTTTTTATGGTCGACATAGAGCGGGAAAAGACAGGATAGTTATGTTAAGATATCAATATAGATCTCTTCTTCCTGACTTCTTTCTATATATTTGTTATCAATATATTTCTAAATTATTATTAAAGTGGTTGATCAAAACTTGAAGCAGTAACTGCGTGGCAAATCCGCACTTACAAGGGGGTGTTGATCCTCGTTATTCTCCGCAGCACAAGCTGGTTCAAGTTGATTGAGGAACACCGTCTGTTAGCCAATAGTGTCTACGATGGTGTAATGTTTTCCTTGTCCACCCATGAGTGTATTATGTAATGTGTATATTTTTGTGTATTTTTTTTTAATTTGGTAATTTGGATGACGGTTAATCTTTGTTTTGCTCACCAAATATGTCAAAGTTAAATTACCCACAAAGGAATTCAGTCTGATAATACTCTCAATCACAAGTAAGAGCTAACTTGCGATGTATATTCTCTACACGAGCTGAAGAGAATACTGATTTCTTTACATCCTGATTCCTGAACATAGGATCGTATTCTCGTCCCATAGAGCTACTTAGCTCCAGGGCCAATTTCCTCTCCTTTTGGATATAAGGTCTAATTACATATTTACCCAGTTGAATTTTCCAGAGTCATTTGTCCATTATGTGTGTATTTTGTATTTTAATTTGTATGTTGTAAGATGTAAATGTATGGACGGCACTAATTAAATCATATTATAGAGTTGTAGAACTATGTAATATTTGTATGTGGAATTTTGAATAATTTAAATTTTAACATAAAGAATAAAAAGATAAAAATATTTAAAGTTCTAATAGTGCACTTTTATTTAATTAGTTTATGTATAGTTGTTTCCTAATAGTTCATTTTAATGCTGTGGCATTTCCCAAAGATTTATGTCCAGTAGTGTTGTGTTTTAACGTTTTCAATCGGTTGTCCATTTCCATTGCGGTTGTTTCCATTCCAAGAATTCTCAGTTTGTAATTTCATTGCCTTAGCAACATAAAAGAAGGTTTTTACAAATCGTTAAATTAAGATTGTTTCGGCAAGTTGAAATAATTTTGCCACTTCTAGTTGTAGTTATATAAATTAGAGAAGCCTTAAAATAAATTATTTTAAAATTCCAGTTAGGATTATTCATGGAACCTTAGCTCCATCTGTTTAAATATGTTTTATGTACTGTGTTAGAAAAGATAGAAAGAAGAATGAATAAAAATAAAAAGTTTCCATTTTTGTTTTCATTGCAGTTGTATTGGTAATTAGTCTTAAAATGTAGTCCGTTCTGGCAAATTGAACAATGACTACATCTTTTCGTTTGTAAACAAAAAGTAATGAGTAGTAATCAGTTGTGTGTAAAACATTGTATTTAGTTATTCTATTCTGTATAGTAAAAGCGTGAGAACGGAATTCCATCAGCTGGAGTTCATTCATATGTCACGTGATATCAGTCTTCCTGGGAGCGCGCTAGTGTTAAAGTTAAACTTGTATAGAAATGCCATCAGCTAGTCACGTGATGGCTGTGCCACTAATTATAAAATCATAAAAGTAAAGTTTAAGACTAAAACAAAAGTCAAGTTGAATCTTTAACAGTAGTCCAGTAATGACTACAAAAATAAAGTTTGATAGTAGTCCAGTCTAACAGAACAAGGACTACATTATGCTATTTATAGCTCACAGTTCTATATCATGTCAGTAGGTTAATAATGATCACGCGAGGTTATAGTGATCACCGACTAGTTTGCTGTGTATATAGGTCAACTAGGTCATCTATTATGTACATGAAGGTATAAGCTCTGTGTCAAATTATTTTACAAGTCATATATTTAAGTACTTGTATATAATCAAGTGAATTTTAATCCATATTGAATTGGATGTCATATTATGTAGTGTATAATCATGACATATATTAAAGTAAAAAATCCTTGCGTAGGTGAATTTTAATCCATGTTAAATTGAATGTGACATTTTATAGTGTATAATCCTTGCGTGAATTATTTGTAGTCCTAAAGTTGTCAATTTGCTGGTCAATTTCAATCCATATGAAATTGAATGTCACATTTTATGGCATATAATAGTTTTTACAAAGGTGAAAGACTTGCGTGAATGATTGTAGTCCTAGAGTTATCAAGCTGCTATTGTAATTAATCCAGATCAAATGGAGTGTCACATTTTGTAAAGTATAATCCATTTTTCACGAAAGGTGAAAAACATATCCACACTATAGTTGATCCATAATATATATACAACCCTTTTTAAAAGCCACTAGTTGTAATCCCTTTTTATATATCATAGCCAGTCCATAATGCAAAATATATTCTCCATTTTCACAATAGGTAAGAACTTAGCACTATATTAGATCCATAATGCAAGAGTATATATTAATATTATCCATAGTTAAGTGTAGTCCATTTTCCATATTCATGTCTTTTTCGGTTCGGTAACTACAGCTTCCATAGGAAGGGGCGAAAGGTGTGTATCCTTTCAAGTCCTGTGTTCCATTTTGTTCAATATTTTACTATTGAACTGTCTTCTTACGAAGGGGCGAAAGGTACGTGGGTGTCCTTTCAGTTTTTGTGTTTTATCCAATATTTTACTATTGGACTGTCTCGTCCAAACCATTTAAGTTTGGGGTCAGTTTCATTTGTTGTCGATTCGATGTGCGGAAGTGTGGGCAGTCAGTCAGTCACCTCTACAAGACTTGTTTGCTTTCTTCCGAAGTTGACACTTACAGTTTAACTTCAGTTAGGAAGAGAAAGGTATTCATCTATATCATCGCGCGTGGAGTGGGATAGATTGTACAACCAGTACTATGAGTTTACTGTAAAACTACTATGAGTCCTGTTAGTTTGGTCACCAATAAATGTATTGAACTGATGTTAATAAACTACCCAACATGGCTCTTCAGTTTGTATTTTCAAAGTATAAATATATAATTGGTGTTATAAAACATGCCAAGATGGCTATCCAGTTTGTATTAACCAAAGATTTCACAAATCGTGATATTATGCATAACTGACATTATACATATAAACTAGGTCAGTTGACTGCGTGTTTAAGGTCTTGGCGTGAGAAACGGTAAAGATTATAATGGTATGGTTTGCATTATTGTCATGTAAAGCTGTAATGATAACAAATGTATTAAACTGATGTGATAAGACAAGCCGAGATGGCTATTCAGTTTGTTTAACAATACATATATAGAACTGATGTTATAAAACTAGCAAAGATGGCTATCCAGTTTGTATTAACAAAAGATTTTCCAGGTATAAATGATATTATATGTAGAAACTGGGTCAGTTAATTAGGAGCGTGTGAGCGCTGTAAAGATTGTACAAGTGTGGTTTTTATTGTTGACATAAATAGCTGTAAAGACTAGTGTAGATGTAGGTATAGCTTCGAGGGCTATGCAGATCTAGTTATAATAATGTGTATTAGCTTGTACAGAAAAACAAAACAGACTAGACTGGTGTTAAAATTAGATTAGTCTATGGGTAATGTTTATTTATAGTATATTATGACTGGTGTTAGATACAATTAACCTGTTGGGCTATCCAGTCTGGGTTATAAAACAAAAAAGTTAATTACTGGTATTAAGTTATTACTGTATGCCTATTCATCTTTGCTATACAACGTTACTTTCCCTTGCTATTTGGAGCCCTTGTTGCTTTTGGGGATTGTTGGGGGCGGGGGTAAGAGCTGGAAAGTCCAGTTTGGTTTGAATGTTGTGTTTACAGTTAACTATGTTGTTTGTTTACTGGTTGAAGGTGTTGGTTCTTCATTTTCATTGTTAGTTTCAGTGCTAGTTTGAAGTTGGTTTAGGGAATTAATTTGCTTCCTGGTTCATGGTATTGGTTCATACGCAAATAGAGACTTTCTAGTTTGTTGTTGTGGTTTTTGGTTCATGAGTTCTGCAACCGTTCTAATAATTTCCTTGCTTAATGTAGTGTTTGGCGTGTCTTCGTATTCATTGTTAGCTTCAGTGCTAGATTGTGGTTGATTTGGGGAAGTTTTTTTTTGCCTTGTTTTCTTTAGGAGTAGTGGCTTTCCTTTTTTTTCAGTTTCGTAACGGGGTTGTTTTGATGAGGGTTAGATATCAGCCTTTTGTTTTGTCTTTAAAGCGTGTGTATAAGTTTTCTTGGTACTGTTAAGGACAGTTTGTTTTTTTTTTTTTTTTTTGGGGGGGGGGGCAGTTCCACATGTTGTGACATGTCATTTTGCATAAAAGTAGGGTCTGTGACGGTGACACCGATATTACCAGTTTGTGACTGTTAGTCCCAGGCTTTTAATTAATTGTGGGACCTTCCACGTCTCGCTGGAATGAATTTTCACTATTATGTTCCCGTTTGAGAGAGCTGGGAAACGCTTGTAGGTGTTCCTTCTGATCTCGTGTAGTTTAATCTGTAATCTGGTCTCGAAACCCTCCTTACAAAGTTTTAGATGTATCTCGTGAGGAAATTTACTGATATAAATATCAGCAAATCTCCTCTCGACATACTTAGTGATTGGAGGCGGTTCAGTAACTCGGACCACCTGGTCACAGACGAGGATGTTTCCATCAGTTAGTAGTTTTTCATTTCCTTTTGGGAATAGTAAATAAATGCCCTTCCCAGAGTTTTGAATGCTATCAATTTTGTATTGCAGCCCTCTAGATGCAAGGCCTGCTACAAGCTGGATTACAGACGGCCTGTTCTCCTGTCTAATTTGGGATAGGAATCAAGGCTTGGACCCATGATGCCCTATGGGTTTTAAATAATTTGCCATTTTCCAGCTCTTCGTTAGTGGTAACGAAGAATTGGGACAGAAGGTGTTCTGTATTGGAAATGGCAGTTGCCATTTTATGAAACACTGTTATAATGCAAGGCACTTTAGCCCCCATAAGGACTTAGTAGAACGCGGGAAAAGTGTATAATTACTAATGCGTCGCGGTGAAACTAACACCTTGTTTGTGATGCTTGTACCGTACAGTGTACAAGAAAAGTGATACAAAGCGATTACCTTTCCTTTATCAGATTAGCAATATCAAAAACAGATCCAGAAAAGACTGTAAGTTAGGCTCTCAGAGCCTTGCCTCCCGTGGATTACCTTTCGACACCTTTGCTAGCGCTTGCTTGTTTAGGTGGCATTATACTGCCGTTTAAGTAACACACAACTCAAAGTAGAGACTAATGCATCTGAATATCTGTATGATCCACCACTGGCGATGTCGATACATCTACTGACTGATAAACTGATTTAGTCGGATCATAAGCATTTGCTTATTGGGAATCCGCCATTGATCTGAATATCTCATTTTGGATTGGGTGCGGTCTAATCTTTTTGACACTTGCCTTGTTGTAATATATAACTTGCTTGTTAGTCTCAGATGTTCGGTCACAAATCCCGACATAGCTTAATGGTTACGAATCTAACAGGTAGTTTCTTTGAATAGTCTTTAGGCGTAATCTTACTTAATACAAAGGCTCCACCAACTGTTTCCTCTGATGTGGCAGTAAGAGACGATGCAACATACATTCAAATACGCCTCCATAATCCATCTGCATAAGCGCAAAGGAAACAGCCAGGCATGAGACAATCACGGGCTATATCCTTATTTTAAATTGCAGGAAATTTACTCACCATATTCCTACTGAACTGCATCTCTATGCCAAAACGCTAGCTTGGTTTACGGAAAGCACGTGGCACCATCGACATGGTTTTTTTGTGCGAGGCAGCTATAGGAGAAATGTCAAGAGCAAAACACCGACTTTTGCTCAATCTACGTCGACTTCACAAAGGCCTTTGATGCTGTCAGCAAGGGAGGTTCGTGGAAGGTATTAGCCAAGTACGGATGCCGAATACAATTTATATACATAGTGCAGCATTTACACGATGGCATGCTGTCACGAGTCAAGGACAATTGAGAGACATCGGAGCCATTCCCAGAAACCAATGGCATCAAGCAAGGTTGTGTTCTGGCACCTCCACTGTTCAGTCTCCTGTTCTACGCCATGTTGACTAATGCTTTCATAGACGGAGAGTGTGGAGTCGTCATGATATACCGTATTGTTGGAAAACTTCGAGTCCAGGAGCCTTCAAAAACGAAATCAATTGCATGCCAGGCACCATCATGGATCTCTTATATCCTGATGACTGCGCTCTCAACAGAAGACGAACTGCAATTTAGCGTCGACAAGTTTTACAGCTCCTGCATAAGCTTTTGTCTCACAATTAGTAACAAGAAGACTGAAGTACTGCATCAGTTTGTCCCTGGAAAACCCAATTTGAGCCCAACATCACCGTCAACCTCCAAAACGCAACGTAGTGAACGGCTTCATCTACCTTGGGAACACACTGTCACTATTGACGACGAGGTGAACCTTCACATTTCCAGAACCGGCGCAACTTCCCGCAAATTGTATGCCAACGCCTGTAATAGCAGAGGAATTAGCAATCAGGCCAAATTAAAGATATACAGGGCAGTTATGCTCCCCACTCTACATTACGCATGGGAAACTTGGACGGTGTACCAACATAAGACCAGAAAGCTGAACCGTTTTCACACCACAAGTATCAGGAACATCCTCAACATCAAGTGGCAGGACAAGGTTCCATACACTGAGGTACTTACCCAAGCAGGTCTCTCGAGCATCGACACAACCCTGATGCAGTGCCAGTTACGCTGGGTGGACATGTTGTACCAATGCCAGACAACCGGTTGCCTAAGAGACTCTTATAAGGCGAGCAACAACAAGTACAGCAATCCCACGGAGGTCATAAGAAACGCTTCAAAGACAATCTCAAAGCTGCATTGAAAAATTTCTACATAATCCCTGATTCATGGGAGCAAACAGCAAGCTATCGAGTCACTTCTCTTTCGTCTGCGCACAATGGTTGCATGTTGTGCGAATATAGCAGGACAGAAGCTGCATACCTAAAGAGGCAAGCCAGAAAGGCACGTGCCATTGACCCTCCTGGAAATGTCCCACTCATCCCTTATCACTTGCGCAAACGATATTTCGGTGCAAGTATTGGCCTTATCAGACTACTGTGGACGCAATAAAAAGTACCAGCCCCTCCAACCCTAGGGTGACTAGATAGGTCCTCGTCAAATCGTCTGACAAACAGCATTACGTAATACGCATTGCCATTATCACAGGTGTTTTTAACTACTACACACCTACCAGAAGACGATATATGTATACATGAAAAAATATGCATTAGCAAATTTTCCTCACAATGTAACAGCTAGTGTGTTCGTATCTATATATGTGAACACTCTTTCGATTGTGTGAGTTTATTCTAATGTATAAATATGATTCCATTTGTGAAAATTCATAGATGTATCTCTTCTAACTCTTCACTTCTAGGTTTAGAATAATTATAGGGACATTAGGGAAATATGTTAGTCTTTGTTTACAAGCGGATGGTGTGACTATTACAGAGGATAGGTTCAGTTCAATACATGTTAAGTGTTGTTTAAAATAGCTTCTACTGTTGTTTTAACCCCCTTACTCAATAATATATGTACGTGTATCACCTTAACAGCAGTATCTTTAGTTTTGGCATTACATGTCTATTTGTCACCTAATATACTCATAACTTTAAACTATTTGTAATATTAGTCTCCCCATTATAAGCAGACTGTCCCATGATGATATGGAATCAATGGTAACTTTGTATTGTCTTCAAGGGCTAAACATGTCCAATGGTAACATACTATTACTTTGCATGGTCTGTAGAAGTCCAACATTTTCAGACGTATCCCATTGCTACTGATATACGTTATTACTTTTGATGTCTACCTTTACTTAAAGCGCTACTACTTGCAAAGTGACGTATACGCCAAAGCATTTAGATATTTTAGGAAATATATTATTCCTAAACATCATTAAGTGCCAGCAACAGAAGATATTGTTGACGTTCCAGCATTGTATAAGCAATGTAACTTTTACCTGGATAAAGTGGGTCGTTTTTACTTTGGTACGAATGAATCAAAAGATCTAAGGACGACATCCACATGTCGTTTAAGTTTGAACATACGACATGATAACGCTACCATTGTCGAAAAACAAAGTCAATACCTAACGTTAAAGCGAATGACTACAAAATGTTTTGAATTCTGCTTACAGCATGGAAGTGGTGGTTGACGTTGAAAAGACTCATGATCAATAGTAATCTGGAACTATGCTTGCATTATTAGTTATGTGGAAGAAAAACTACGTTCAAACTAATTTAGAGTGATGGAACATATTTATTATGATATACGACAAAGAAAGAGTTGATAATGCAAACGTTTTGCACACATTGTTCTGAGTGTGGTTTGTAGACGTAGCGGATTGAAACAAAACAAAAGAACCTAATATGTCCATAAATCTTGCTATTTCGTTTATATTCGAATGTCTGTTTCTCGATGCATACATACATCGATATATTATATTACATGGATTTCATTCACTAATTCAAAGTATCGCTGGAAAAGAAGATGTTTACTAGCATACATTTAATAACACTAGGCTTAAATCTGTAACACCATCGCATCAGATAAACCATACAATGACAAACTTCAACAATTCAAATTTGAAATCAACAACATATAACGCATTGTTTTTGTTATTCAGATTAGTTGACAAGATATGGACATACTTTAAAGTCGGAAATTAATTTATCATTGTCCCCTTTTTTGAAAGAAAATACAAATAAACTTACTGAAAGGTTTTGTAAATTTAGCAGATTAGTTATGAATACAATATACATTACTGAAACAGAAACAGACAGCTGATTGTAAAGATAAATATATAAAAACATATACAAGATTGGGTTTGGCTTTGTATGTATTGGAGCTGACCATATTTATAAAGGGTAATTGTGATACTTTGTTATAAAGAAAATTATCCTAACGCTCTACACTTTGCAGAATGTATACAACTATGCACATAACTATATATATACTATCTCTGTCTGTCTCTGTCTGTCTCTCTCTTTCTCTCTTTCTCTCTCTCTCTCTCTCTCCATCGATCGATCTACCTATCTACCTACCTATTCATCCATCCATCATCTATCCATTCATCCATACATTAATCCATCCATCCACCTATTTATCTATCTATCTATCTATCTATCTATCTATCTATCTATCTATCTATCTATCTATCTATATATATATCTATCTATCTATCTATCTATCTATCTATCTATCTATCTATCTATCTATCTATCTATCTATCTATCTATCTATCTATCTATCTATCTATTCCCCTCTGTATATATATATATATATATATATATATATATATATATATATATATATATATATATATATATATCTGTCTGTCTTATTTGGATTTACATAACTGCACTGAGTGAATTCACTTTACTATATGAATGCAAGCCTACATAGTTTACTAGCTGAGTGGACTATACCCATCTTTTTATTGTGAAATCACTGTGAATCATTCACCCCTTGTCTTTGTTTTGTTTGCTTTTCATGGTTTAACGCCATTTTTCAGCACAATATAGGCTATACATGGCAGCCAGTATTAAAGGTGGAGGAAGAAACCAGACAAACCCCGGATAGAACCACCGACCCACGAGAAGCTACTGGCAAACTTTCTCACATAACTACATTTGCCGAATCTTTGTCTTTGTATTTTGTAATGATTTTTATTTTGTGTTATTACATTTGTGCGTTCTTAGTTTAATCAATCCAATATTTGGATTACATATAAGCACATATCAATCAAAACTAATTGCGCATTCAACATTGTATTGATATCATCCTCAAAAGGCTTATCTTATTACAGTTACATCTTAGTTTAGTATATCCAGTGAAGAATTTATTTTAATGTTTTTTGTTTTATTATAAAGCTGTAAAAAGTAGAAAATGCTAAACATTGAGACACGCTTTGAACACGTGTATACAAAAGTTTTTCCTGTTTATTTGCTCCACCTGTTTTATAAATATTAAAATGAGACATTGCATATTTTGGATGCAGACGACAATTGTTACTGAAATAGACTATTATATGAACCAGAAATGGACAAACAGCAGTGTGAATAATTGTTTACATCGGGAGAGGCTATCTGCGTTGAAATAATCTATACTTAGACAATGATTGGGACCCCTTGGCGACAATCAGATTAACAGTTGTAAGTCAAGCAATGAAATATTTGGGTGTATTTTGTTATCCTATGTAATCAACGTTTACAAAATAGGTAGGGAGTACAATCGAGAATGTTACGTGAATTATATAGTCAACTGATAAACTTAGGAGAAATAATGAGATTTTTCAATTTGTTTAACATTTTTGGCTCTTAAGTTAGAACAATATCTTTTGTTGACTTGACTAAATAATAATACCTTATTGCATCATTTACGCTTATTGTTAAATTGATGTTTTGACATTGACACCTGCAATGTGTTTGCAATATTGTTCAAATAATATGTGTACAATATGGTAGATGGAAACTTGATTGCTTAATTGAATTATAATTACTTTGCACATTGTGACATCTATCACTAGGTATTTTATTCGCTTAATTTGAGCGATTATTGGTCATTGACATGACATTGCAGTACGACATTGGAGGCAGAAGCACCTCAAATGTCCCTGTATATCCTCTTCTGTTTAAGCTCATCACGATTTATACTAGCAACAGTAGTTTGTTTAATCGATTTTTTAAATTATCTATACGATTTCGTATTCGTACCGGGCTCTGCCCCTACCGAAAACATGATTTTCCATTCGTTTCGAATACTCCTGACTGAATTTTCCAACTATGTAATAGTTTTTTCATTTTGTTGCACAATGCGTACGGTTTGTTTCCGAAATGATATCTACATCGTTTTGACTTAGGTAGCGATTTATGTTTGTGATCTTAATTGGATTGTTTGAGTTGGTAAGTAACCCGTCCGAAACCTTTCAGGGCCAAGAAAGCTTATCGCTTAAAGAGAGATTTGTTTGGGTCCGAATGAAAGCTGTAGGGGATACACATATGTACGAGCAAGTGTTTTTATTTGGCGACAAGAAGTACCGTGCTACGTCTCCGATTATTATTTGGTTCTCACTGCATGTGCGCGTGTAAAATGATGTTAGTTTATGAACGTATAACATTCACGTTGAAGTATTTGAGAGAGAGAGAGAGAGAGAGAGAGAGAGAGAGAGAGAGAGAGAGAGAGAGAGAGAGAATTCAAACTAGACTTTTCAGGAATTGCTCTTTGTCTGAACAAATCAGCAATATCGCTCATAAGGAAATGGCTGTGCTTATAATAAGTATAAGAATATACTTAGTGATAGTAGTAGTTGGTTCTTTTCAACTCTGGACAGTATATGCGAATACAAAGTTAAATCCTCGAGATTTCTGATTTTTATTAACACCACTATGTATGTTGAAAATATTCACCTCACTCCTCTACACCAGTTCCAAGGACTGACTTAAAATTCAAACAAGTCCGGCAAATTTCAGTAGTCAGGCAAAGAGAGATATACAACTATTCCTAAATATGTGTGATGGAATCACATTGAGGATGAACTGTTGTTTTGATTTAGTTTTTCAGTCACACACAGACACACAAGTATTACTGTCGTGTATTGAATATATTGCTGGTAATGAAATATGAGTTTTATTACCTACCTTTACCATCATAAATACGATACAATTTCTTTTAATTTCGATGTTTGAGCTCGGATATTACAAATACACTGACATTATTTTCACGACGTCAGGATGTGTCGTACATGTAGAGATACAATCGATTAGGGACACCATGGATTTAGAATGCTTGAATCATTACATCTTCCTGCCTTTTGTCATTAATGAGCAACATTTTAAGTGCGACTCTGCTATGGGATTCAAGACAATTTAAACTCAAATAGAGTAATGTATTGGATGTACAAAGTGAAACATCTGCGATTCTAATGTCAGTTTCCTCTTATACATAACAGTGGTATGTAACTCATTCCTTCTTAGCATATTATGTTCTAATTCATTCATATGGTAATCTTCCATTTATGCATTCATTCATTAATTTAATATATATTTGGTCTTGCTGTTTGTCCTAACGTTTTAAAACATAATGTAATTGCGATGGCCCAGTGGTTGGCTGGCCAGAGGTACGACCAGACGGTTGCAGATTCCAGCTCTAGCTTTAGATTGGTACTCGTCCGTATTGTGGTGTGAACTTGAGAAACATAGTTTACTCAAATTGCCTCTTCAGTATAAAACCTATTCTTGTTTATGTGCCATAAAGAACCAAATGAATTAAATCGGTATTTTCTAGCACTGGAATGACAATATCTCCAGTACCCGTTTATCAGTTATCATTGCTGTAAACCATCATTTAGCATATAATCAAATCTGAAGCATCAGTGCATCAATACTTCTTAAAGCCTGTATTATGGTTTTGAACTTTACGAAAACTCGATCAAATAGTTATATTATATTGGTCTTAAAATATGAAACTACCACAGATTTCATATTGCTAAGGCTCTACTGTTTAATTTGGAAATGATTTGCAACTAAATGTTTGGATACATAGACGACTATCATACACCGAAGATAAACATATATAATAATACAGTTTAAAGTCGAGAAAAATACGTTTTAAAGGGAAATATGTTATCCCTTCAACGACACTCATCATTCAACTGACCAGTCATAAGAATAGTTTTGTACGCTGAAATTCGTAAATTGGTTAGTAGATATTTATAAGTTTATATATAATTTTCGTAGAAGAGGCAGACCTATGGCCTATATTCCCCAAAAGGTATAGGCATATGAGCAATGTTGTGACACCAAAACAATATGTTTGTCTCAAAACTCATCATTCCCTCTGCCACGCAAGAACTACTTCTTAACTGAAGTACCATATTTAATGCCATGTATCGTGTTTGCTTCTAGCGTTACGTTTGTGACACGAAAACAGATATATGAAAGCATTTGTCTTAAAAAGACTAGTGATCAAACTAGTTAATAATAATAATAATAATAATAATAATAATAATAATAATAATAATAATAAAATAATGTTGCAAAATAACTACTCGTAATATTTCAAGTTTACTGAAGGTCAATTTGACATTTAAAGGACTATAGTGAAATCACGTTATATGATGGCTTTACTTATAATGTGGCATGTTTAGTACTCGTTTGTGTGGATTGGTCGTCATACGATAGACACTTTTTGTTTGCTAGATACATATAATTATTTGCAAGCTTTTATGCATGCGTATGTTATGAGATAGGAATAATTTTTTATATCAGGCGGTTGAGTCTACAATCGTATGGTGTCAATAACTATTATTTTTCTCGAAACTGCATGTTCTTGAATTATACAAGGTTTACCCATTAATCATAACATAATGTAAAACAAGCAAATAAGCGAAATATATGCACTTGTGAAATACGAATATGTTATGTACGGTCGTTAGATGATTCGAGAAGAAACAAATTTGAAGGTAAACGCCCTTAAAAATCTTGCAATTAACAACGACTGATTATCTATTGTTCTTATCGAGGCACCCACAAGTTTTATTTGCTAGATATGAAACCTATTATAATTGACGTTTTGTTGAGAAATTACTACACCATAATACAGGAATAGCATGGATTCGAGTTAAAAGCTTTTCATATTCAGAAACCATTGCAACTATTTTGAATGATTACCCATATCTGCGTTGTGAGTTATTTGACCAACATCGGTTAGAAATTGCGGGTATTTTTTACGCAGATGTTGAGAGGTGAATGGGCATACTAGTGAAGACTTGGTCATTTTTATATTTTTAATGAAAGTATTGGTATTTGTTTCAAATTGTTGAACGTTTATCACACGTGAATGTATAGAGAATTCAATCTTTTCCTATGTTAACACACAATATATTTCATCGTCTGGTACCAACACGTGATATTATAAAAAGTGGAGAATCCAAGAATTAAAATATATCGTTTTTGGGTAACATAATATGAATTATATTCGGCATTAAAGTAGGAAAAGCAAAGGAATATAACACACCAAAGTTCCTCCTTAATCGAAGTTTCGAAGATTAAATTAACTCCTATGCACAGACACTCACTCCCACACGCTTATCTAAATTCACCACATTTTCAAAGGTTGAGCATAATATACGTGGCTTCAGAAAGCGGTAGGGTTGGGTTGGCTTGATTGTCGCAGTAAATTAAAACATCACCCTGATGTAAACGTTTTGACTATCTGAAAACATGTAAACTATTTGATTCTATCTGACAACATGTAAACAGTTTGGCTATATCTGAAAACAGGTAAACTATTTGAATCTATTTGAAAACATGCAAAGTATTTGACTATCTGAAAACAATGGAGGTCCATCAGCAAAGTTGTTGTTTATCGTTTATAGTTGTTGCAAAGGAATTAACGGCACATAAATTTGGAGAGTCGCGAAATGAGTCTAGTTAAGTTTTGTTATCAAAATATAATTGTATATGTCTGAAATGTAATGACAGTTATAAAAGAACGTTCTAGTTTACCATTTACTCGTTTACTTGTTGTAGCAAGTAATGCCTTTTAAGGAAGAAAGAATCATACCTCACATGGCTTAATATGAAATTGTTTTGTTTTCGCTTGTGAATGGAGTGATAAAATACAAAAACTAAATCGCCAAAAGTATTTATATTTCTCACTTAATTATGAAACAAAACTTTAAAATAGTATTCACTAAATCTCAAAAGGTACATAAACTTGTAATATGTCCTTGATCCCATCCTGAATTGAAATCACGACATACTCTCTCATCTGAGATTGATAATGACTCAATCCATATTCTTCTGTTTTTCATCTGTATTATGTTTTTTATCCTGATGTTCTTCGTGACATCTCTATTATGTTTGTATCCTAATATTCTGGTTTAAACTGTATTAGGTTTTAATACTGATATTATGGTGTACATCTGTATTAGATTATAATCCTGATATTCTTGTTTAATCTGTATTAGATTCTAATCTTGATATTCTGGTTTAATCTGTAGTATGTTTTAATACTGATATTCTGGTTTACATTTGTATTAGGATTTTATCCTGATATTCTCTTTTAATCTGTAGTATGTTTTTAATACTGATATTCTGGTTTATATCTGTTTTAGGTTTTAATCTTGATATTCTGGTTTAATCTGTATTAGATTCTAATCTTGATATTCTGGTTTAATCTGTAGTATGTTTTAATACTGATATTCTGGTTAACATTTGTATTAGGTTTTAATACTGATATTCTGGTTTAATCTGTGTTAGGTTTTAATACTGATATTCTGGTTTGATCTGTGTTAGGTTTTAATACTGATATTCTGGTTTAATCTGTGTTAGGTTTTAATACTGATATTCTGGTTTATATCTGTATTAGGTTTCAATAGTGATATTCTGGTTTAATCTGTATTAGGTTTTAATACTGATATTCTGGTTTATATCTGTATCAGGTTTTAATAGTGATATTCTGGTTTACATCTCTATTAGGTTTTCATCCTGATATTCTGGTTTACATCTGTATTAGGTTTTAATCCTGTTATTCCGGTTTACATCTGTATTAGGTTTTAATACTGATATTCCGCTTTAATCTGTGTTAGGTTTTAATACTGATATTCAGGTTTACATCTGTATAAGATTCTAATCTTGATATTTTGGTTTAATCTGTAGTATCTTTTAATACTGATATTCTGGTTTACATCTGTATTAGGTTTTAATCTTGATATTCTGGTTTAACCTGTATTAGATTCTACTCTTGATATTCTGGTTTGATCTGTAGTATGTTTTAATACTGATATTCTGGTTTACATTTGTATTAGGATTTTATCCTGATATTCTGGTTTAATCTGTAGTATGTTTTTAATACTGATATTCTGGTTTACATCTGTATTAGGTTTTAATACTGATATTCTGGTTTAATCTGTGCTAGGTTTTAATACTGACATTCTGATTTAATCTGTGTTAGGTTTTAATACTGATATTCTGGTTTACATCTGTATTAGGTTTTAATACTGATATTCTGGTTTATATCTGTATTAGGTTTTAATAGTGATATTCTGGTTTACATCTGTATTAGATTTTTATCCTGATATTCTGGTTTACATCTGTATTAGGTTTTAATCCTGATATTCCGCTTTACATCTGTATTAGGTTTTAATACTGATATTCTGTTTTAATCTGTGTTAGGTTTTAATACTGATATTCTGGTTTAATCTGTGTTAGGTTTTAATACTGATATTCTGGTTTACATCTGTGTTAGGTTTTAATACTGATATTCTGGTTTATATCTGTATTAGGTTTTAATAGTGATATTCTGGTTTACATCTGTATTAGGTTTTTATCCTGATATTCTGGTTTACATCTGTATTAGGTTTTAATCCTGATATTCCGGTTTACATATGTATTAGGTTTTAATACTGATATTCTGTTTTAATCTGTGTTAGGTTTTAATACTGATATTCTGGTTTAATCTGTGTTAGGTTTTAATACTGATATTCTGGTTTACATCTGTATTAGGTTTTAATACTGATATTCTGGTTTATATCTGTATTAGGTTTTAATAGTGATATTCTGGTTTACATCTGTATTAGGTTTTTATCCTGATATTCCGGTTTACATCTGTATTAGGTTTTAATACTGATATTCCGGTTTAATCTGTGTTAGGTTTTAATACTGATATTCTGGTTTGCATCTGTAATAGGTTTTAATCCTGATATTCCGGTTTAGATCTGTATTAGGTTTTAATACTGATATTCCGGTTTAATCTGTGTTAGGTTTTAATACTGATATTCTGGTTTACATCTGTATCAGGTTTTAATACTGATATTCTGGTTTACATCTGTGTTAGGTTTTAATCCTGATATTCTGGTTTACATTAGTATTAGGTTTTAATACTGGTATTCTGGTTTAATCTGTAATAGGTTTTAATCCTGGTATTCTTGTTTATATCTGTATTATGTGTTAATCCTAATATTCTGGTTTATATCTGTATTAGGTTTTAATCCTGATATTCTGTTATATTTGTGTAGCACATCGTCTTTAGTTCAGTTACATTTAAGTGTACTTTACATTATATTAATATGTTTTCTCATATTGATATAAGTTATGTTCTATCTTACTTAAATTTGTCCCTTCAGTCGTTTTAATTTCTGTATTCATTTATCTAAGTTAATGAGCACACAAAATAATACATTTAGCGACATTAGATATCTACATTAGTTTCCAATTTTAATCATACCTACATCCTTTCTGCGATAGTCCAATACAAAATTAGATGTGCATTTAGTACTTAACCGCTAAATTTAATGAATATAACTATTGCATCTTAAGCTTTTTTTAATATTGTATTAAGGGCCTTTTTAAACAAATGGAATAAATCAATACCACGCAGATGATTCAATATTCTCTTTAATAAATTATCATATGTTTCTTTCTAATACATATTTTTCAGAAACAAATATATTGTAGTGTTGCTACATTAAAAGAATATGACATAATTCCTTATGAACATACATGACATTGAATATTAAATGATATCTATCTATCTATCTATCTATCTATCTATCTATCTATCTATCTATCCTTATATATATGTGTGTTTATGTATATCTATATGTATATATGTATATATATTATTTTTTCTTTCTAATAAACATGCTCCTCGTCTGAGAATGAAAACTTACATATACAATACAAACAATTTGTTCCAATTGCTTGCTGTATTTTGCAACAATAGATATTATAATACAAAGCGGTGGACAACTAATAGCCGAGAGCATGATTGTGTGTGTCACATTAAGAAGCATTGTAGTTTGAACTAAGTTGTGAACAAAGGACGGAAGCACAGCGTGGCGGGAGGTAAACTCCATGTACACGATTTGGTAAATATATCATATCCCTGTGACGTTAAGCTCGAAGGTTATGAAAACAGATTTTATGATAATTGTGAATCGTGATAATGGACAAAAATAATAAAACTAATAATAATAATAATAATAAAAATAATAATAATAAACCATAATAATATCAATGATAATTATAATAAATACTAATAACAATGATAATAAAAATAATTATTATATTAATAATAATAATAAACAATAATAATAATAATAATAATAATAATAATAATAATAATAATAATAAATATTGCTCTTAATAATAGTATCTGAGGGTATTTGCGGCCCAGAACAAAATATTCTCAGCGACAGTAAACATCCACATTATAATAGTGACCATTTATTATATTTATCTACCAGCCCATCAATATATGTAGTATAGCCATAATCAATAACGTACGCCTGACTGTATATTTTACCATTAAGAGCATTATCAATAACGTATACTTATGACTACAAATATATAGTTAAAATATAGGTTACAGCCTTCTATTCCATATTATAGTCAACTTCGCTTAGTAGCATGTAGGTCACTTTCTCTTATTGCAATCAGTTGGTTTCGCATAAAGAATCACATTTTCCTAATATTAATAGAACATACGTGGGTTAGAAAAAGGTGACCTAGTATTCGACCATGAAACAGATTCAAACACTAATAACGCCTATACAATGTCAGATATAAAAAAGCGTAAATATTCAAGAAAGGGTATATGATTACATAAAATCATGGAGGAACCTATATAAAATTGACGTAGATTTAATACATCAAGTAAATTATCTTAAGCTTTATTTTGTTAGGTGTTTATGCTAGTGCGAAATGTAAAAATAAAAGACAATAAGCTTTGTGAAATTTAACAAAAAAAATATTTCTATAGAAAGGTAGAATGAGGTAAAGTAGTATGGTTCTACGAATCAAATCAAACATAATCCCATAAAAATCCAAAAGTTAAAACATATAAGCCCTAAATATAAAATGTCCTAACGAAAGTGAGTTCGAATTCACATGGAAAGAAAAAAGAAGGTGATGATGTATGTTTTTTCAAGCGCCGTGTTGAATCAATTAATATTTAAATTAGAATTATGTAAAAATTTTGATAACCGTCTTTGTCCAAAACGTAGTTTAGAGCCCAAGAAAGTCCAGGACAATAATCTCTTCAGATCAAAATCATTTGAACAAAAAATAAAATACTTAGTCCTCAAACTGGTCAAAGCATAAAGTACTTAACTTCTCAAGTGTTAAGGCACTAATGAAACAATTTATTTTAAAACATCAGTAATAAGTCTAGATACGACGCAAAACTATTTCACATATGTGGGTCAATCCTGGTGAAAAACCAGACACATGTATTGGGCGAACTAGCATCTGATTTGTATTCATAAATTCAAAATCGCTGATTGGACACAAACTCACACAAGATAACTGTATAAATTATAAGAGAAAACTCATGCATGATAATATAATTTTCAATTGCGAATTATCTAAATTTGTTTGATATGCTTGTTCCATTGCACATCATATGTAGTCTGAAATGAATACTTTTTACTAGTAGGAAACGCTTTTTTTAAGTATATTGGTATTGTTACTGGTACAGCTTGGTATTGGTACAGCTGCTTTTAAATATAAGTTGTGAAATGTTTCAAAAGTGAATTTGTATTTGTTTCTTGAATTTGTGTAACACATGCAGGAAATTAAAGTAGATTTCATTTGAAGCGCAAAGGGTAACATGTTTTTAAATGTTAGATTATATTCAGGTTTGCTACTTATTTTGATTTCAATTTAGTATCCATCCTCTAGTCCACCTTTCATGTGTAAGGTCTGGGGAATGGACCGACCATTTCCTTTTGTGAGAAATGGATGCTAGTTGTATCATAACTTTACTCTATTTTAACAGACATCATATTTGGAGAGTTTCTCAAACCCCGAAACTTACATTGTCTAGTGCAAACAGCTGAAGTTTAAACTGCCCATGGTCAGTATAAACATCTGACTTGGATAACGAGTATACGGGGTTTCATAATGGCACGTGGACCTAGTTTAACTGTCTCAGATATGCCTGAGTAAAATGACCACTTTTGTGAAAAGTACAAATTGCTATGTGACTTCTTGCATACATTAATTTTGAGCTCACATGCTATATTATCTGCGTTTATTGATTTAAATTATATGGTTTGTTCAAAGCAATCCCAGCAACCACTTCATCTTAAAAGTTGGACATGCAACGGAAGGGTTATTTTTCCTCTTGGACTCAAGGGGAAGGCGAAGACATCTTTTGTCAATGTAATAATTTCATCAAATCGTTTACCTTCCTCTTGCTCCTAGTGGAAATAGGAATGTAACTCTTCTTTCCTCTTATCACTTAAGAACAACAAACCTCGGTTGTATTTATTCATTTTTCAAAACATGAAAAGATTAATGTTACTTTCACTTTCATTTATTCTACGGGAGATAACAAAATGAAAGAACGAAAGTTCAAATATTTGTATACAATGTTTGGAGCTGATCAGGAATTATACGATAAAGCAAACGTTTTTAGATGCTCTTTTCTGTCTTCGCTTAAATTTATATTGTTAGAATTGTGCAGTAAGTGACGATAGTGAACATCCACATATTTGACGCAAGTACGAGAGTGCCTCAAGCTAGTATATTCCATTAAGAACTACTTTATAAACGAATCATGTACAATTGTGTATTAGACCTTTTGGGATTGGATTGAGTAAAATTGATTGTGAATGAACTAAGCACCTGTTTTGCCCGTTAGAAGGTTTAGATAATAACGTTAACATTATGAACGTATTCATGGTATCCTTAACGAATTGAAACCTTCAAAGAAGCAAACGAATGAACATGACATTCCCAATTTTAACAATATATGTGAGAGACTCAGTATTTGTAAGTAACTCTTGAATCATTGAAACATTTATTTAGGAGTTTATATATATATATATATATATATATATATACCAGAGGCGTGGTATTTCACAAGTCTGAAACAATGTTTGATTCGACAAAACAAATACAACTAAAGGTTTTGAGAGATTGATTAATTTAATTTTAACGGCGCACCAGCACTTTTATGCTATTTAGCGACATACAATAGGTTATATCTTTAAAAATAAGAAAGGTTTAATATCGACCAGCGATATAAAAAAACATAAGTTAAATATAAAATGGTAAGATTTTGATAACAGGAAAATATGAAGCTTTCCAATTAACTGGAGATGTAAATGGTGTATGTTGATGATAAGATGTTTTAAATGAGAGGCGGTATTTGCATTAGACAAAAATGCTTTTAGGTAATGTCATACAAGTTATAGTCTAAAATAAAGATTTACTTCCTTCAGGAAATCTGAAATACTAGTGATTTGTATGGTATCGGAAAGTTCCTTCACGTCATGTACACGATAGTATTTAGCACGCGTAGGTTGCACGTCGTGAATGGTTCAATGCAAGAAACGCAATCTGGTGGATCTTCACCTTTGAGTATGTGGGAGTGTGTAATGTATGTATGACCGATTCTGATTCTTGCAATGACAACCTCCTCCCTTCGGATAGTTCTATAGGAAGGAGTCCATTCTCCCAGAGTTGGTTTGATGGCATGAAGTTTGTTATTGACTGCATCATCACATGACACCTGCCACTTCTGACGTATATACTTTTTGATACAAGGTTTAAAATCAGTAAGCGATAATTCAAAATCCGATGGTTATTGAGATAGAGCCATCTTAGCAGCCCGGTCTAGCCAACAGTATACTATATTGTAGGTGGTACTAAGCTCCGAGTTTTTGACGAGAATATTGACTAATAATGGATTATCCAGTTTTCCATTGTGTAGCGACTTAAGCACTGATTATGAATCAAAGAAAATAATGCTATTTGAAATGATTTTCTGTTAAATAAATTTCAGAGCAAGGTCTATTGCTCTGATTCCGCTGAAAATATGAACGCATCGTTTGGCAAGCGCACTTTGGTTATGTGTTTGCCACTAACAAAGGCTGCAGCAGCTGTTTCATTAACCTTTGATCCATCAGTATAGAATTTAGTGCAATTTGTAAAATCGTTGAGAAGATCATGATAAGAGTTCAGGAATAGGACAGGGTTTGTTTCAGATTTAATCGTGTAACGTAAAACTTTGCGCTGCTTAAGGAGCCAAGGTGGTGTTTTCGAGACAAACGTTTTCTGATCTGTCGAGAGATTACTTTTGATAGTGTCAAGGCTGGATGATGTTCTAATGCCAAAAGAAGGTATGGCATTTGGTTTATTTCCATAGAAAGCTTTGTATTTCGGTTGAAAAACAGCTGAAAAAGCAGGGTTCAAAGGGTTTGATCTTAACTTAAGAGCGTATTGTGCAGAAAGCATTTCTCTGCAAAGCGATAAAGGTGGTTCATTCGATTGCGCGAGAAGGCTTTCACATGGGGATGTATTAAATGCTCCTAGAGCGAGTCTTATTCCTTGATGATGAATTGGGTCAAGCATTTTCAAATAGGACATTCTAGCTGAACTATAAACAATGCATCCATAGTCTAGTATGGAACGAATGAATGTTCTATACAAATTGAGGAGGACTTTTTTATCAGCACCCCAGTCAGTGTACGCAATTACTTTAAGTAAATTTAAAGCTTTTAAGCATTTAGCTTTAAATTTTTGATGTGCGGAATAAAAATCTGTTTTTTGTCGAAGATAATACAAAAAAACTTTGTTTCCTCAAGAAGTGGAATAAGTGTTCCGTCCAGAGTGAGTTTAGGGCGATCATGGTGTCTTCGCAACTGACAGAAATGCATGCATACTGCTTTCGATTTTGAAAATTTAAACCCTTGTTACTGGCCCAATTTTGGATCTTGTTGATATTTTTTGCAGTAGCCTTTCAATGGTATGCATGAGCTTTGATCAATAGCAAATTAAGAAATCGTCAATATATAATCAGTAATCCACACCGGGAGCTAAACAATTGGTGATGCTATTGATTTTGATATTAAATAGCGTCACAGATAAAATACTTCCCTGGTGCACACCCATCTCTTGCTGGTGCACATTGGAGCAGGTAGAACCCACTCGTACTTTGAATTCTCTGTCTTAGAGAACATTTTGTATGAAAGATGGCAGTGGGCCAATAGCTGTTAGCATCTTCGATATATTTGCCTGGTTTGGGAATCGGTATTACTATTGCTTCTTTCCAGCTCTTAGGTACATTATCAGCAATCCATAAGTCATTAACGATTTTCAGAAGTAATGTCAGAGAAGATTATGGGAGGTGTTTCAAAAACTGGTAATGAACTTCGTCCGGCCCAGCGGATGTATCATGGGCCTTGTCTAAAGCCTCCCTAAGCTCCCTAAGGTTTTGAGAGAAAACTAAAAGCTATTAATACAAGACGTTGAAAAAGTATTATTTCTGCTGGGTAAATGGAGTGTCAAACAAAAACTGCTTTTTATGTTACCGGTGCAACTATTTTGAAACAATGTTAAGCTTTTGAATTATACAAGACACGCTGTATCATACAAGTCATTGATGGGGTCAATCCAACAGCGAGATGCAAGTGTTGGTAAATAAGAATTACAATACATATATTTACATTTATGCATCTTGAATATCCTAAAAGTAAACCTTCTTATTTAGTCATTCAACATCAGACCGACTTATCCTGCTGATATTAATTCCCTTTAGTGCACTGAATTTACCTGAAAATCAAGTATCCTATAATCATGATTGAGATTGATCAACATAGAATACAACTCTATGCGCATTAATTCACATTACTACCCTAACGTTCAATTTCTAGTAGACCAGAAAAACTAATATTTTTGAAAATGATGTCACATTTACTGCCAATAAAAGTAGCCATATTCAATTTCCGTGGTTAGCATACTGGATCGACTAGTTATAATTGGGGTTTAAATGGTTCTGTGGCTAGAGTGTATACCATGGTACCGAAGGGGTGTGGGTTCGAATCATATCATATTTCATCCTCCAAAAGCAATGGCACTAATTACCATATTGTGATGTTGTGCCGTAAAGCACCAAAAACAACACCAACATTATTCATTGTCGGCTTCAAGCTTACCACGTGTATCACGCCCATTAACTATCATTGACGAAATGCACGGCTATCTTTATTATATATATATATATATATATATATATATATATATATATATACAATTTGATTACTTGCAGTAATAATTTGTACTGTTTCATTGCAGAAAGATGCCCAAAGTCAGAAAGTGTTGCATGTTTCTTCTGGTTACCCTATTGACTGGAATACCCTCCGGTAAGCAATGAAACTACATTTTCTTGATTCTTGCTAGCATATTTATTTATTTATTTATATATATATATATATATATATATATATATATATATATATATATATATATATATATATATATATATAATCTTCCAGAAATATGACATCATGACTTGACCTGCTATAAAACTCTTACAATGTGTAAGTCCTGAAACTAGTTGTATGTAAGAATATTACTTTTACTAATCATTCTACCTCTACTGACTTTACAACGTAATATTAATAACAGTAATAATGAGCATATCTATATTGGTTCAAGGACTAATCACTTATATCGGATTTTCATTGTACATACTTTTCAATTTCAGGAGATACAGCAACTATTTATAAATCCGTTTGTCTCGAGGATCCCGTTAAGTTGTTTGAACACGTCTTGTTAGCCAATCACACAATAGTGATTAACCACATTCATGGTAACTCATTTAGGCAAATTGGCAGATGGTTTATAAATGGTTCTACCATTCATTCTTCTGTGGATCAAAGATTCGAGAGAAAAGTATCACTTGACAAAAATGGTACTATTTGGATAAGAAAGGTTCAAGATGCCAACGAAGGGAAATATACATTGATGTATGAAAAAGATACTGGTACTGTGCATGTCCGTGAAGTGGAACTAAATGTGATGGGTTGGTATCCATTCATATTAGAGTTGTCTGGTCAATTATCCGTCCTTATGTATGTATCTACATGTGTGTGTGTGTTTCTGTTTGTGTGTGATTTCATATGTGTGTTTTGTATCATATGTACCGCATGTACAGCTTCCTTGCAATCTGTTTTGCATATTTCATTTTGACAGAAATTAATATCATTTGTGAGTAGAATATAGCACATGGTAACGTTAAGAAAGCAGCTTCCGTATCATTAATAGTCTGGCTATTAGCTTATTGTTTTTCACAGTAGGACAATATCGTGAAGACAGTGGCAAATAAATCATTATGCACGAGGACAGGGTGGGGCAGTTCCATGTTACTCCATACATCTCAGCAATCTTCCCCTTAGTATCTACGTTTGAATTTGTACTACTAGCATTTTATATATGCTCGTGAAGATCCGAGGCCAATACAAAAAACTCTCGTAGGGGCGGATCGTATTCGTTTAAACTTTTTCTCTGAAAATATTATTAAGTATACGTACTCATGGAGATAAACATTTATCTCGGCTTGTCTGCTACCACACTGTATCACTTATAGTTCGTTTATTTTTTCTAACTGATGCTCAAGAACTGTTAATCACTTGTGACGACGATGCATAATGTATATAATCCATATTACATTTGGTCACATTGCGGATTGTTACTTGTGGAATGCTTGGTATGTCTGGCCTAGCGTGGCCTGTCTTCCACCATAAAAAATTGAAACCAGTGTCTTCATTTTCCGTCCACATATTTCTAGAATGATTTGATATTTAAATAATTACGTATTGCAGGCAGTTGTTCGGTAGTCCAATTAACAGCCATTTGTTCGGTTGTTCAATTAACAGCCAGTTGTTTCGTTTTCGTTATTGGAGCATGCTTATTTGTATGTTCTGTCTGCATTTATAATTTTATGCAACTGATCTTTCAAGGTGTGACTGCATCTCGCCTGTTCTTTTCAGTAGGTTAAATATTAAAGTGCAGTTTACAATCACAACTTCACATATGCAGGGTCGGACTAAGGCATAAGCTAAACAAGCTACATCGTTGAGTTCACAGTCTGAACTCAGCCTAAAAGGGCCTTTCAAAACTCAAGACTATTTGAAACACCTTCATTCTGTTTAAACAATTACCAAATAAATCCTCTACAGTTTCCAATACCTTCGGTCATGATCATGTCTAAACCTAGTCATGTGCATATATAAATATATTTGTTTATTAATTGTTCCCCATATGGATATTGCTATTGTATGCAGCTGGCAGGACTATTTCCTTTACCCTCTTCTGAGTCATGTTCGCCTTAAACAGAATCTACATTATGGCTTACTACATGTTCGTCTATTTCATTGTTTTGAGTGTGGTTGTTTTCCTATTTCATATCAATCTTCTACTTTTCGTATAAGACTTTATTCGATAACCGCAACAGTGATCCAAAATACAATGAGAAATTATTTTTTAAAATTAAATGAATGTTGTTAATTATTAATTCATCTCGAATTATATTTGCTTTTAACGGTACAGTATTGAACTCTCATCAAATATTTATTTGACTGATCGTGAAATATCAAAGTGCTCATTGTTAACGAAATCGTTGTTAATATATACATTTTCAGTAGGTTTATATATATATATATATATATATATATATATATATATATATATATATATATATATATATATATTAACACACGATAAGCAGCATTTCAACGGATAAAACCACCGTTTAATGGTAAGAAGACTGGAATTATACTCGAATCCTGCTAAAGATTATGTTTCATAATGACCATGTTCGGAAGTGTACCTTAATAGCCATGCAATAAGTTGGCTCTTGCTCCTTATATATATATATGTGTGTGTGTGTGTGTGTGTGTGTGTGTGTGTGTGTGTGTGTGTGTGTGTGTTATAATAGGGGTTTAATTGTCTTACATCTCAATCTTAAAAGTGTTCGCCTTCTACTGATGCAAGTTATAATTATGTTTCTAAGTGGCACTAAGTAATAATTGCAAGCCCAGGATTCGACTTGAGGATACATATGTGATTGCTTTTCTTGATGGCAATGTTTGTGGTAGACCTCCGGCATCAGGATATTTGCTTGGATATAGCGTAAGTAAACCTATTACCAGTTTGATTGCTCTTATATTATCACTTTTAATTCATCGTGAATCGATATTTGGTTGTTGGCAAATGTTTATTAAAAAATACATATCATAACACATGCCTGGCTGTGGATATTGAACTGCATAACATATATGTCTGGATGAGTGTTCTCTGTTAGATCAAATTTGTTTGCAAGGCCTGTTTGTTGTTTAGTATTTACAGATCTTTCTTGCTCCAAATATTGTCCATCCAAATGCATTGCCAACATCCTCCATGTGTATCGACATTGGTTACATGGGTATGATATAATACAGAGTCAGGTCCCCAGAATCAGTGAGAAATGTGTTCTTAAGATATTTGAAGATACATATCACTTACATAGAAACATGGTGTTACCTTACTTTAATTGGCTGTTCATCATTGTGTTTTTAACGTCCTTCCATGTCCTTGAATGTGTATGTCTCTACCGTGATATTTAAACTAAATCGCATTGCTACTTTATAGAAATTTCTATACATGTGATGTTAAAGTGATCTCATTCTACTCCTGTTATACCGTCTATAATTTATTACGTTGATGGCGTGTATTGTTCAAACAGAGAGATGATTCAGACAGTTTCTAAATGCGATCAACAATGATGCCCTTAGCAATTTAGGCTTGTTTGATACAGCAACAAAGGGGACGAACCCTACAAATTTTTCCGACAAAATTGATTGAAGCCTCAAAACGGAAAATAGAGCCTTCCTGCGAATCTCATATTTTAACCAAAAAAAAAATAAGTCTCTATTTAGCAAACGGAGACTTAGCGATTTTTCAATCATCGGGGTCGCAACGATGTTGTCATCGCCCCCTCTGCTGCTACAGGTTAACAAAAATCATTTATGATTTTTCACAAGGGGTTTTTAAGATTTCAACCGAATATTTGATCAAGTCCGATACGATATCGTGTCCGAGGACGAAAATCCTTTCAGGATGAAAATCCTTTCAGGATCTCACAATCAAACTATCCGCTAACACCTCACCGCGTAGATCAATCAAATTATTTGATTGGTCAGTGAGTCGGAAATTAATTCTCGTTAGTAAATTATTATGGCATCGCATGTACACAGGATTAATTGGGTTTTCAATAATTAGAAATCCTGGAGGAGCTGTTGGTGCAAAAGAAATAAAGAATATATTCCTGCTGAGCTTGATTTGATTGCTCTAGATCAATTTGATAGCTTCCTTCAATTGCATCGCATGTTAAATTGAGCGCAATCACCGATGAAATATTTACATTGTGCGGGGCAATATGCCTACCGGTGACATCTAGGTCATTATTATACTCGCGGATAGTTGAATCTTGTACTTGTAATACCTTGATAACATTTCTAACAGATTTTTTTAGTTCCTCCAATCGGCTTCTGTGATATTGTAACCGGTTAGGAATCGTTGTTTATTGTCGCTGTTGTCATTAATTATTGTTTGAATAATTAGTTCATTTATATATTCCATGTCAGATACAAGCTGATTTAGTACTTCAACGTGTTTTCGCGATTTTTTTGCCGTAGTTGTTCTAGTTGTGTTTCATGTACTTGATTTATTTCATTAAAATAACTAGTGACGTCATTTAGCGTAAATGAAATAGTAACAGATGAGTCGACTGTTCTTTTAAAAATAAAATACCATTGCATAGTGTTATTGTCGGTAAATATGAATCTATCGGAAATTTTTCCTTTTTTATATCAGATAAATTATCTCGATATACGGGATTGATTTCATGATATGATTGTACGTCCGTGGATAAGTCGGCGGTGGCTCCGGGTGGTTTTTCAGGCCATCCTAACACTGTTCTTAACGAGCTGTTAAAGATATCTACAATGTATCCCTGTGTGTTTATTTCGATCGACGACGAGAGCGTCGGTTCATGAACTTTAATAGCTATTCTTGATTCTTTTCCAGTGATTGATTTTATTCTACGCTGAATTTTAGCATCGATTTGCTCAATTTGGTACGACCCAGTTGGTAACGAAATAACGTTCCAGTCTGGAGTACCATCGAGTTTACTGTTATACGAGACCAACAGTGCGTTATTCGGTTGCTGACTGCCAAATGCAACCGATCTGATATTGGGCCAGCTATGATATACTCGTAATTTTGCCAGCGCGATCTCACGCACTGGAATCGGAGAAGGGAAGTTTACATTAAATTGTGGGTTTGTTTATGTTATTGATATCATGCTTGTTCGTATCGCAGTGGTATTCTCCGCGATTCGTTGAAGCAGTTCGAGTGACATTATTGTTAACGTTGTTTTCAATTTCCAATTTCAACATCGCGGAGTTATACATCGGATATGAACAAATTATCTATCGACAGCGAGATCAACTCGGATAATTTCGAGTACGCGTCAAATACCACCCGGTACCGAGCTGTATAATCGGCGATTTTTTTCTGAGAACACGATGATAACTTTTTAGTTATCGCGGTGGCGACTGCCGCGATTGTTGTTGCCGCGGAGATAGCGATTGGAACTGCAATCGGAGCCATCATGGTCACCGTCGACAAAATAACCCCGGCGCTGGCAATCACACCGGACACCGAGTACACGGTGATGTCGATGATTGTTACGCTGCGTCGATATTTTTTTATTTTTTCACGATAACGCTCAGAAAGTGATTTCAAGTTCGCGGAAAACTCTTTCACGGTATCATATCGATATCGATGTGATTGTGATACCTCTGGGACTATTATCGGTTCAATTGATTTCATCGATGTCATTACTATTTTAAAACCGCTAGTGTTTTCAATTATTCGATTGTGTACTCGGATTTATGGTCGGTGGGGGGAATACCGGATACAAATTCTAGCGTCCAGGGTAGCGACTCCCTAACCACTAACTCGTCGGATGTAATTATATCAATCCTAATAGGGTATTTTATTTGGTCGTGTTCTGATGGTATCATATCGTTTATATACGTCACTGTGTTAATATATTTTTTGCCGGGCCGACTTCCAAATCGAATTTATGGCGATGTATTATTGTAAATCGATAACAACCCGGTATACTGCCATATTTGCTGTGAAAATGTAAACTATTTTTATTTCCTTGGATCCAATCAAAGGTCCCACTGGCAACTGTGTATACGATGTTATCAACGGATTTTACGTGGTGTGGAATTTTTACCTTATCGACGACGTTGCTGGTGGGCTTTTGTTCGTCAATAGCTTTTTTAATTTCAGCGAGGGTCGGGCCTGTCAGAGATGTGGTTCCAGACACTGGTGTTCTCCCCAAGAAACTATCCACGATGGTATCAAGTGTTGTTTGTCTCGTCATAAAGATATTAATATCTTTGAGAGTTATCGTAGATGTAGCCGGGACACCAAAGAAACTATTAGCGACGTAGGCATTGTGAGTATGCTTGCCAATAAACTCGCTAATTTCAGCGAGAGTCATGCCTACCACAAGTGGGTTTCCAAAAAACTTATGAACAATTTCGCTGGTGGGTTTTTGTACCTTTTCAAAATTTTCTATTAGTTTAGAAATATCCGTGTAAATATTGAGATAATTTGCCTTGATTTCGGCGGGACTCATTATCCTCCCCTCCTTCGCGTTAAAAAAGAATAAAATCAGAAGGCTTCTGATTCTAAGCTGTTCTTGGTCTTTAATATAAACGTCGATGTCAGAAAATTTCGTCGTGATATCTTGGGGTTTACTACCCTCAAAGAACTTATTAACAATTTCGTTGGTGGGTTTTTATACCTTTTCAAAATTTTCTAATAGTTTAGAAATATCCGTGTAAATATCGAGATAATTTGCCTTGATTTCGGCAGCCGTCATTATCCTCCCCCTCTCCGTGTTAAAAAAGAATAAATTCAGAAGTTCTTTGATTTCAGCGAGAGTCATGCCAACCACAAGCGGGCTTCCAAAGAATTTATGTACGACATTTTTGCGAAAAGTAGTATAACCTCGTATATAATCATCCAGATCACGGCCGTGGGCGGCAATCGCGTCGGTGATCGTAGACACAAGTGCGCCTGGTTTCAGTTGTCCGCCGCTGGAATACAGCGCAATAGAGTTTTCAGCGGCGTCGCGCTGCCGTATCAAAATGTCATCCGCGGATATATTACTGGTTTTCAATTTACCCTGGCGATCTTGGAATGCAACTATTTCGTTCGGGTCAACACTTGCTAAATTCAACGTCTCAGCGATTTCATCTTCAATTATTTTTTTTACATCCTCGATAGAACCCGCAGATGTTTTCGCCGTTGGTTTCGACATTGAAATAGAACGTCCCCAAGTATCAATCATTATTGTTAGCGCAACTCGTGTTTTCGATTTATGGATTTTTTCACTAAAAACCTCCCACTAGTATATTCGTTTACAACAATATGTGGTGGTTTCCACGGAAATCTAGATATCTCCGCGAGGACATTTAATACTTCACGCCGCATATCGGTGGATCATTTAATTGTTGTTTTGGCAGCGTGGAATAAAAAATAGGAATTGAGCTATTTGATATATACCTCATAGACTCGCTCGGTGGGGCTAGCCCATATGAATCAAAATAGACAATCCCACGTGGATCAATCGCGTATGCAACCCAGTGAGTTCCCGATCCGTTACTGTTATCAAGATTGATGATACCGGTTTCAACGCGTTTAGGTTTACTCGGCAACTGATCTTTCATAAAAACCCCTCTGAATTTTTTTATCGCTAGTTTTTTAGCAGCATCAATTAAATCAAAATTGGACATGGGAAGAATTGGGCTTTCAACTAATAAACCGTTCCTGGGATTCTCAGACCCTTTCCGCTTAACCATGAATACGGGGTTCCCGGAAGTTTTAGACCCTTTCCCTTTTTTTTATATCCTTTCCCAGTTGCCTTTTTCAACGCCATCCCTGCCGTGGTACCAACGGCTCCCAACGCCGCAGCCTTCGCCAACGCTGGGGCAGCCGCTGCAATCAATGCTGATATTGCGGCTAACAATGGAAATATACCGCCTGATTTTATCATGTTGGCGATTGCAGCCTTTGAAAATACAATTTGAACCCCTCGCCGTTTCTTTAGCTCATCATTGAAATGTTTTAGTTGACGATCCGTCAATGATATTTTGTGTGTATCGCCGGATATCTGCGCTGGTTTCAACGTTATTGTGGTTCCACATTCCTTAGCGGATTTTGATCGCAATTTCTTGACCTGACCATCAGTCAGCTTGACACTAACAACACTATATGGCATTTTATTGTAAAACTATTTATGCTTTCAATTGATCTAATTGTAAATCGTTTACATATTTTCCACTGGTGCATCAATAAGTCTCATTCGTCCGCCAACCCCTTCTAACAAAATTGATTTGTCGCTGAGAATGACAGCAACCGCTCTATAATTAGCACCACCAGGGGTTATACGAGCTCGAAAATGTATGTCAACAACGGATTGTCTCATTAAATTAGGATGTTCCAGCGAAAAGTAATAAATTGGATACAAGTTCTTAAAATCAAGTTGCGATATCTGCAAACCGGTATCAACGTTTTGATCACGACCCATAAATGACAGCATCCGATGATACACACGTGCTATATGGTTGTTGTCGTAATCAAGTTGTATATCCTCGGTTGGTTCCTGTTGTCCGTTTATTCTCAGCGAAACCTCCTCGACTACTAATCGATCAAATATCATATGGCTGCGTTCTTGGGAGCCTAATCGATTCCGATTCTGCAGCGCTATAAATATATGACGTGGAGCTGAAACGCCTTGTTTCGATGCCAGGTGCCATGTAAATGTACCATTAACATCATCCTATTTGGTGTCAGTCGTTGTTGTTAGCCAACTTAGCAATGATTTGCCGCCTGTGTCCATAAATGAGAGTGGTCGCTGTTCTGTGGCGATTGATGGGGTCATTACAGGCATCCACAATGCTAATTTAGTTAAAACAACTTTACCATCAGCGGCACCAGTATGCCAAATTGCATCGTTGTCATTGCCTTTTCGCACTAAAGAATTGTGTGTTTGGCTCCATAGATGACTTTTCTGACATTTCTGCAGAATCCAAATATGTGATGGAGTGGAATCGCACATGAAAAATATTGCTGCTGTCCTTGCAATGCTAGTTTTCGTGTTGCAAATCCTAAATTGAAATTACCATTAACGCCTCTGAGAATATCAAACGCAGCTCCGGGTCTAGATCGACGTTCTGGATTAGCTGCTACTTGTTGATTTGCTTCTTCAGTATCTTGTGCTGTTAACACTTTAATGTACTGAAGGTGGTCAGCGTTATCAGTAGTATCTTTTGCAAACATCATAGACGGGCCGGCCGATCTTGTATAATCATCAGAATATCTTGCTAGTCCGATTATTGTTGTTGCAACATCAACTTCACGGTCTATTGATTCAATTTCTTTTCCATCAATGAGATATCGTGCGCTTTCAAATAACGCCATTATGCCATTATTAACAAAACCAACTCGGACATTTGGGCCATCTACATATGGGGTGTCAGCTGCAACATTTCTTACGAGTTTTCTCTCGATTTCAATAAATGCTTCACATGGCAAAAAGTTAATACTAGTATCTTGAACTTGAAGTTCAATTCGCGATCGTAGGTCGGGTTGTATTGCATGATAAGAATAAAATTGATAATCGCGGACAGAATCGTCTTTGCGCACTGGGGCATCCATATCGAACGCGGTAACAGCTGTTCGTTTAAACATTATATTAACATACTAGTGTTTTCAATTGTGAAACTCTTTGTAATCATCGTCGTTTTCGTTTTCGTTTCAAACCACTTCCTGATATCGCGTTCATGATAGCGCTATCTGTTACCGGCGAAGCCGTCAATGGCGACGGAGTCACCGAAGCAGCCAACGACGCTAGTTTTTCTTCCACTGCGCTATTTATTGCTTTGCTGACACTTGCAGGCAACACTGCCGTAGACGGCAGCACTGGTGGTTTCACTAGCGACTTCGTCGCTGTTGGTTTCTTTCGCACCAATGATGTTATTTTATCTTTCGCGGCAGAAAATGCCTTTCCAGCAAGATTTCCAACAGCGTTAATTCCCTTATCACGAATAATATCAATGGCCTTCATTGATAACTGTTTAGCTAGCGGCGCCACCTTGGGAGCCATTCTTGCAAATAACCCCGCGATGATACTGCCGAGACCATCTCCGTACCACGCGCGGTAAACAGGCAATCGTGAGTTCACCACGTAGACGCTTACGGGTTTATCATGGTTGTAGTGTATAATCATCTTGTTATAAAACTATTAGTTTTTCAATTAGTGAATTGCGTAGCCGCCATAGAAAACTCTTTGAGTAATCGCTTTCGATCAATCGCTAAAATCCATAGGATTTTCATCATAACCATGGGCATCTCTGTGATTTTCAACTAATTCAGCAATGAGTTCTCGATATACATCAATGTCCATGATACCGCCGGCAAATACTCGTCTACAGATATCAGCTGCTTCATTAATTATTTCAACGGAGTTGTTTCCGGCTCGCTTTCCACCCATAAGTACTTCTAAATGTGATATATCCGAGAGAATATTACCAGGGCATGTCACGCTGGATTCAACAGCGTTAGTGAAACCAACACCGCTGCGTCGTACATATCCTTTTCTGCTTGTTTTCTTAGAACCGACTTCTGCTCTTATGTCTATTTGTTCCGGGATTGGATCCTCCGTATAACGTGGTGGTTGTGGACCGCCTTTAACCGCAGCTAGAAAGTTATTATAACCAGGGTGCTGTGACGCTGAGATTTTATCTCCGCCGTGTTTCGCTAAATATATTTTTGATGCCCAAGCGTCTTTGTTTTTTATAAAACTTTTAAACACTTCTTTTAATAAATTCTCTCTTTTATCCTTTGGAAAATTTTCTTTAGTAAAATCAGCTAATTCGGAATCCGTACCGAGGCTTCCAATTATATTCAATGTTTCGATTTTAAATATATTTCCAGGTGAATAGTCTTTTCTTGCAGCTGCACCTTGTTGTTCTTCTTCGCGTTCTTCAATATCAGCTAATTGTTCATATTCTCGTTGGGTTTTTATATCACTGGATAGCTGTTGTATCCCTGCCCGTGTTTGTTCAGTCTCTGCTGCTATCTTTTCAAGCGTATCAAGCAGCGGCGCCTTCTTTGCTCGTTCTCGTTCAGGAATATCTCCGTATATCGCTGCTTCAGTTAACTTTTTCACATATTTGGTCGCACTTGTTATCGGAGTAAACAGTTGTTCACTTGACACAGAAAAGTCATTCTGCGCTTGTTGTCGTTGTTGAAGTTTTTCGCGAAGTCTGTCTCGAACCGGTATAAACTTTTTAATTGCTGCTCTCGGGCTAATTTAGTTGTAAGCGATTCACCTACCATATATTGTTTGTGAACTGAGTTTTTAAATGTGAAACCCGGAGGGTTTCCACGTGAAGACTATATCACAATTAAAAGCTGAGTTATCAAATAATGTACCATCAAGCTAAAGTATTCATCTCCGACAAGGTTAAACTGTACGGCGCTATCCGCGAATGTTTCAGAAATAACATCGCTGGGGGTTTCAGAATTGTAATATCTGATATCGGCGATGAACGATTTTTGTTAATCCCGCGGCAACAACAACAACTACGTGAAAATGGAGGCATCGCGGTGATTACTTGCTACCACGACCAGATCATCCAGTACGCACGTAACTGCATGAGCCAGCCCAAACTGATGAGAATTCTTTCAGGAGAAAATCCTATGTAACAAGTGTATAAAGTGTTACAAAAAACGCTAAAAAAAATAAATTTTCAGTAAAAAATTTAATGAAAGCCTATTTTATAGTAACGCCCACGTGGTTAGGATACGGGTTTTTCCTCGTTTAATATTTTTCTAAGATCACGAACCTTAGAACTAATTTCAGTTCGTTTTTGATACTCTTGGCCGATCTTTAGACGTATTGCTTCAACGGTGATAAATAGCGTTATAAATGCATTAATGTCGTTACCGTACAAACAAGCATTGATGGACTTTTGAATTCCTTTCACGAGCCTGTACATCTTAGGGAAAACATAACGACCCTTACTAGACTGATACTCAATGTCTTCATATTCCGAGTTAATCCTGTCGCAGTCGAGATCTTCAGATAATACTATTCCTCGATTCTGCAAATTTGAAATTTCAGCGATTATGGCATTTACATCTTTGATATCCATATTTTTTTAGTATACTGTATCTCTAATTTAAAAAAAAAATGATAAAACACTCATTTGGCAATCTCGCTGGCGTCCTATGACGTCAGAGAGACCCAGAGGAAAGTTAATTAAAGACAGTACATACATTATCTCCCTTGGTGTTATATAGAATGGTAATAAATGGATTTTATACGTAAATAAATTGAATTTGTTGTCCATTTCTTTTGGAAATCGCCGTCTTGGTTATATTCTCTGCAACGGTTCGTATTGAGGCACTACAAATATCAAAATACCTACTAGCCTCACCCATTTATTTGAATATAATTTCTTCGTTATTTGCTGTATTAAAGGATTTTATAGGTCTTTTCCCAATTGATTTATAAATACCAGTTAATCCTCGTTTTAAATTCTCACTCTGTGTAACAGCTTCTAGATTATCCAATTTGTTATTATGTGGATTGGAATCAATGTGATCGATAACAAGACCATCCTTGATCAATCCATTAAACACCTCGAAGATGAATCTGTGACAGTAATATTTCTTCTTTCCAACACTAAACATCAAATACCCCACACCATTATCCCACCCAACTGGCTTCTTCAGTATACGATGTCTGTTAATGCCATCACGGGACGCTTCATAGTTTACAATCACAGGGTGAGGTCTGAATTCTTGGTTCATTTGTATAATAATACTACTTGTCTAATTTATATCTGCTTTAATTATAAGTCTATTTATGTAGTGTTGAGGGGTTTTGATGACTTTGTCATTGAACGGGTCATTGATTCGTTTGTCATAGTAGCGTTTTAGTTCTGTGTATCGTTTGCCGCCACAATTGAGACATAATTGTGATTTCCCACGAACGCCAACATGGCAAACCACACAAGGGGTAGGGCCAAAACTTCCTCGCCGAACGCTTTATAAATGATACCCACAGAATTCGCTTCTGCATGATCTGTTACACGGGGTCGCTGATCCAATCATAAGCCACTTGCAGTGATTCATTATACTATATTTTTCTATTTAAATACTTGTTTTAATTATAACATGGAGGAGTTCGAGAGATTATCAGCAATTAAGCCTTTCAAAAATATTAAATTTAATCTCGATAGAACCCTCAAAAATGTGCCAAAACGGGCAATAACGGATAGAGCCCTGATAAATAAAATACGCGATTGTATTAATGAATTCAAGCACGACGGTGCATCTCATAGCTGGTCAACATTTCGAATTGATAGCGTTGTTGATGCCACCATGAACGACAGCAACGCAGCCATGATGTTATCACAACTTGGCAACAAAAAGTATTTTTAGAGTGAAATTCGTTATCCGTGTAGTATCAGGCGGTTGGATTATACGAGACAAATTTAAACTGATTCTCAAAGACAAGAAAACAGTCGTTGTTAGCCGTGATTCTAAGCCGCGTCTGTTAACTGGAATTGACAAACCATACTATGAACGAGCATATCCTGAAACATCAGTCGTGTATGGGATATATCCCTTAAATGAAAAACCTGATATACGAAAACTAGCGCCGATGAAACAGTCGTCGCCGGCGACTTTGTCGCTGAATTGCGTAGCAGCACGAATAACAGAACATTTTACAAATGCATCCCGAGGGAACAAACTTACCGATCTACGGCGTATCAAAATAGCTCAATGGAGTTTAACAGTCAAAGAGCGCGGAGCAACTATTAGCGATATAGCAAAATTAGAAACGTCGCTGAGATTTCCAATAACCGTTATGACGATAACCGGAGCAGTTTTATAAGAACCGAAATATAACAAAAATGGAGCCCCAATTAAAATTATTGATCATAACGAAGGCGCATGGACGTCAGCGGTCACAATATTTCCACGAAACAGAACAATAAAGTATATACCTGACGAATTCTTGGGAGAAGATTTCTCCAGGGATGGTTTTCTCGTTGAAGAGAAACTATTCGATGCTATTGCGTATTTGAGTAAAAACGACCCCGTGTCGGTGTGGTTACTTCGCAGCACTGAAAACGACACGGATACGTTTGATCAGTTTGTAAGACCAAACGGTGAATTATCCCGCACTGAAGTATTTCACAATAAAATGAAAAAAAACAGTTGGTGGGTTTTTAACGGCGTGTGGCGGAGTCGCCAATGGCGAAGCCACCAGTGATGAAATTATCAACGACGAACAATTATTGACAAACTGTTTTACAATCCCGTCGGTTGCAGCTCATTTTGCGAGAATCAAAAACGCATAGAAACCAACACGCGTAGAATTCTTGCCAGACAATGAGGCTAGTTGTTTAGAATTCAATCATGGCGGTTTATGGAATAACAAATACGACAGTGATAATATCATTTCAGTTGATATGGTTGCTTGTTATCAAGCGAGTTTTCTTGGTTATGGAGAGTGTACTGAGTATTTTAAACGATTTGGACACCCCGTACATGAAATGACTCGTGTTGCAATTAATGGGCCGCTGCCTGATTTTGATTTAACTGGATTCGCTCGTGTAGTATCATTTGAGTTCGCAGCAGGACTTCATCGCGCTTGTTATATTTGGATTGGTAGACACATGTCTGAAAAGAAGTGGCTGCCAATAGCGTTATTACGATTCATGATTGAAACAAAAATGTTAATTTCGCTGACAGTCAGTGAAGCAATTATATCATATCGGAAACAAACCAATGTCTGGTTACCAACACCGGAACGTCTTGACAGTATAATTGAGGAATCCAGAAAACATATTGATGCCGACGAAAAATATATCATTCAGTGGTCCAAACGGGTATTTAATCAACGAAACAACGAAGCAAAAGATCTCGGCAGAATAATAACCGGAAAATTCACTCAAGGAGGGAAAAAATGTGACTACAAAAAATATTCTTCACGGTTGATTATAGATAGCACCGAATTTGACTTTGTAATCGCGGATGCAGTATCTAAAAACATATATGTTGATCGTAAGGATGCTTTCTTGTCCGATGGAACAAAATTGGGTACAATTGTTACTTAGAACGATGGACACGGTTCTCCGTATACACATTTGAGGTCGTCGTTGCTGGGTTATGCTTGTATTAATTTATTTTCAATGATAAATATATTTCCTGACACTGCGGTTAGAGTTGCCGTTGATTCATTTTACCATAACAGCAAGTACAGTTGCGCAGTTGCTGAATTCACTAATTCGGATGAAAGTTGGGGATCATGGAGAATTAAAAAAGAAATGCTGCGTGATTATTCTGAATCAGCAGACGTTGAAATTAAAAGTAATTACTTACGCGGTGATAATTTATCAGAACGTTCTAATGCACCACCGATATCTGATCCAATTTGTAGATATAAAACAGTTTATTTAAACGGCTGTGGCGGGTCAGGAAAAACGACTCGGGCGATTGAATTATATCGTGGGAAAAATCCTACGGATTTCACAAACATGATTGTGCTGACACCGACCCATAGACTAGCGCGAGAGATAAAACAACGAAACGTTGAAGCTTGCACTTATCATAGTTTTTTTCGATACAACGGCGACAAATGGACCCCTGAACGAATGGGTGAAAACTTCATCCCCGCGGTTATTATTTATGATGAGATATGTACGGTTTCGTTAGATGCATTAAAAATGTTTCTTGATTGGTTGCTGGAAAAGAATACAGCGGTGATAATGTGTGGAGATCATGGCCAACCACCACCATTTGTCGGCGCGGGTCCACATGATTGGTTAAAAGGGTTTGTTGACTATTATGAAGAAATCGATACTGACTATAGAGCACTTGATGAACAATTACGCGAGGTCAAGAAATTAATTAGATTACAACCGGATAGAATCCAATGTGAAATAATCAGAGAAATAATTCCTGAAACTCCCATGGAGGAATTTTGGGAAGCATGGAGACCAAATGATTTTGTAGTGGCAAGTAGAAAGATAGTCAGAGACACACTTCAAAAAAAGTTGTTTGAGCTTCACAAAGAAAAATTCCCAACGCGCCCAGTGCCGCTGTGTTATAGACCCAATGATACACGGCGACAGAATATTGAAGTTGAAATTCCAGGACGTGTGACTTCGTCAGGACCCGAAAGACAAACACTAGTGTTAAATGATATTGTGCTGGTTGATATCAGTGTTGTCGAAGACGGATTGCGCGCTGATAAATCGCCATGGACGCTAGGTTACGTAACGACGATACATTCCTCACAGGGATTAACCATCGCGGATACAATTGTTTGGATAGTTAATAATCGCATAGAGTGATCGAATTTAGTCTATATTGCAGTATCCAGAGTACGGCAAATAAATCAACTTCGAAGAATTGTTTTCGATGATGACACCACAATGGATGATATTGATGTTAGCATCATTAATAAAAAAAACTCTCCGGATATAAACAACAAAACCAAAAAAAAACAACGAGAATTTGACATTGATGCTGAATTAATAATCACTCTGAAGCATCAACAGAATAATCACTGCGCGAGTTGCAATTGTATAATGCGTTGGCGTTATTCGGATAAAGATCCTCGCCAATTTACCGTAGACAGAAAAAATAACAGTCTCGGTCATGTCAGAAACAATGTGATGTTGACTTGTCTTGAGTGCAACAGACGCAACATCGCTAGTTAAGACCATGCGGTGGCAATTGAGTATCGTCAGGAATCACTTGTAATTGTTCGCGTGTAAAATCCCGCTGAGGAGCAGTTGAATCCAATTTATAGATTGGAGTTCTACCAGTTGATCGTGTTATAGTAGATATGCTACGCGTAGTGACACTCCAAATAGGATCAGTAGCCCTTTTTTTACCACCTTCGAGTTTTCCTGGTTCATATAAATATCTCACGGTGACATTGCTGAGAATTGGCTGAGAAACACTATCCCGCTGTGGTTGTGGTATATACTTTTTTTTTATTGCGTTGTTAGGTTTCATATTGATTGCTCTGGTAATCTCGTTATTTAGCGCTGCAATTACCCCTGGTAACCTTTTGACCCATTCACGGGATCGCTTTTCTTGCATGAATTATTTTGCGTATTGATATCCAAATAACCGCTCAGCAAGAGTCCGATTAAATCGTTCAACAATTGCCTGATCGCGATGTAGTGCAGTATGCCCCCGTCTGATGGTGACATTGTGATGTTTCATTGTAGATGCAACCACACCCTGAAATTCCTTGCCAGGATCAACTTGTAACAGATTTGGCCAGCGTAGTGGGCCTCGTCGATAAATCCTTTCAAATGCAGAAGCAACTTCAGGTGATGATTTTGTTTTTAGCGGTTCCGCTTGTTTGTATCGACTCGCAACATCAACTACGGTTAGCGCGTATTTGTAACCGTTGTCATTTGGTAAAAACAATAAATCAGCTTGATGAACTTCATTGGGTCCGGTAACATCAAAATGCGAGAAATTGATTTGTTTAGGACGCGGTAGATACATTTGCCATATAGCCTGTTAGGATAACCAATTAGCCGCAGTGGCCTTTTTCACTTTTGCGGCGTTGGCGAGTTTATTGATTGCAGCGCTACCCCTCCAGTATCCCCTCGGAGAATAATAAATAGATTCCATATTAATAATTACCAGCACCCATCATCAATTTGCCTTTCATAGCTGATTTTACCAACCACGAAGCCAATTTTTCTTTGAAAGATTTATCAGGAATAGCATTTAACGCATGAAATAATTTCACATCCGCTTGATGCCTGTGTTGAAAATTGCTGCTTTTATATGCAACATCATGAGCATGACACGCCTATCAATGGCGTTCATTGGATACTCGCCTGTTCGGGGCTGATTTTGATCATCAAGTCTGATATCTAATCGTGTTCCTGGGCCACAGTAGCTATATCCTGGAAGGTGTTTTTCTCCTCGATACTTTGCCCACGGCGTTCCAGGGAGTTTTACTAACTTGGCTGCGATATGACCCCCTCATTTTTTTTTAAAACATCTCCGGATTTCATAGAAACAAATCTAAACTTTTTTATACCACATGTTGCACATCTACCAGTAAGTGCAGATCTGTTATTGCTAGTTGTATTCGTCGTCACATCATTTGTGCTAGTACGCGTTTTACACTTCACACAATATAGATCCATAATTATGTATAGAAATATGAATTTAATTGATTTTTCAGCGACTAAAACAAGAGAGCCAGTTAAGCATCATGCAGCGCTACCAAACTCTATCCGCGCAATTATAATCGGGCCATCTGGATCCGGCAAGACGCAATTGTTGCTCAATTTAATAATGAGATGGATGAAGTGGGATCAGTTGTATTTAATTGCCCCTAGCGTAGATAATCAACGATGCTATGAAGTGTTAAAGGATTTTAACGAGAATGCATCAGAAATTAAAGGTGAGAACGTCATTGATTTTATAACTTATATTGACGAGGCACCATCCGTGGATGACCTTGATGGGAGCATTAACAATTTAGTCGTATACGACGATGTGATGTTAGACAATCAAAAAAACCCAGCTATAATATTTTCCCGAGGCAGGCATAAAAACACCGACGTGATATATGTCACTCAAAGATACACTCAGATTCCAAAAGTGATCAGAGATAACTGTAATATTCATGCGGTATTCAACGGCGTTGATACACATACGCTACGAAATATTTGGCAGACATGGTGTTCCGATATGGACTTCAATCAATTTCGAAATTTCTTTAGTCATGCTCAGTCGACCCCACACGGATTTATAACAATAAATTTACATGATCCTCGGACACGATATCGTATCGGACTTGATCAAATATTCGATTGAAATCGTAAAAACCCCTTGTGAAAAATCATTTATGATTTTTGTTAACCTGTAGCAGCAGAGGGGGCGATGACAACATCGTTGCGACCCCGATGAAAAGTCGCTAAGTCTCCGTTTGCTAAATGGAGACGTAGCGATTTTTTTTTTTGGTTAAAATATGAGATTCGCAGGAAGGCTCTATTTTCCGTTTTGAGGCTTCAATCAATTTTGTCGGAAAAATTTGTAGGGTTCGTCCCCTCTGCTGCTGATACAATTTTATTTTCGTACTCCATGATACAAACTTACCCGGACTTGTCTATTCATAAAAATCAACACAATAAGATTGTAATATGCAGTTACGAAATATATTTAGTAACTTATATGCGAGATGTGTCTCCATTGTTATTGGTACAATTTGGGAATTAACTCGATGTACAATTGTGTTGCACGTTAAGGCAAATTCTGGCTATATTTTTCACATTGTCCATATTATTACTTTATCAGAAAGTTGCTCGCATCACCAAAATCAAACACAGTAACACACCTGAAATTATAATCGGGTATTTTCTTTTGTGCGTGTCTGTACCTAGATAATGCAGTTTAGAAATGTTTGATGATATTCAGATACGTTCTTTATATGGACACAACGTTGTGTCAAACGGAGCAAAGTCTTGCCAATGAAGGGTTATTTATATAAATCAACTTAATAGGAATAAAATAGAAAGCGTCTACACGACTGTTCATCAGTATTTAGATAATATATTTGTGGCCACGTGTACATACAATGAGTCATATGTTACAGAACCTTACTGCGATAGAGGTACAACCAGGAAAGGAATCAGGTCCATATCATGCTTGTATCCACGGTCCTTCGTTGCGATGCGCTAGAAGATTCAAGGCAACCAACTTTTGCTCGTCTTTCAGAAGAGACACCAGTAAGCACCTTTTCTCAAAGGATATACCGATATTAAATGTAATAATATATGAGATTCTCATACTCGGGTAAAACACCTGTTCGACTTGTCGTATATATTTGTTTGTTATATGATGATGCTTGACAGGCACGTCATTTTCACTGATTACATTTAGAGTTTGCAAACGTTTTTAACAAACACTCGTAAATGTCCAGAGAATGATACTAGACTGATTTTGACAGCTTTGTATTTTCTATATTGCATTTGCTTAACGTGTTTATTCCCTACTCGAGTAAGAATATAATTGATCAATTATATTTTAAAATTTCCCAATGAGCAAACTTTTGCTTAGACACGTGATGGTGTGCAGCATCTGTATTGATGAAGACACTTTAACACATAAATAATCAGGTAATGAAATTATGAAAGCCTGTGATTAATTGGCTAAAGAAGCTAGATTTCCGTCCTAGATGGACTAAAGTAGTAATTTAACATTATAAAACTGATCATTTTAGTGTAGATGAGAGTAACAGCTTTTATATATTACCTGACTGTCCCTATATCGAATATACAAACAACAACCAACAAGAATTGTTCCTTTCTTCAGTTTTTAAATACTGCACTCATCATTATAGATCGAGTCGCCTCCACGTCAAATAATAAACTTAAAACGCCAAATATAAGAGCCTGCCCCACAAGTCTGTGATTCCATTCATCGAACAATGTTCCAGTGCAAAATCCTAATTATGTTACCCTTAAGATAGTTAGCTCGGTGCAACAGCTGAACCTTGAAATTATTTATGTTAATGATTTCCGGTATTCCAGATATTCCACGGGGAGACGTTACCATTCTAATTAGCTGTTATAAAACTGAAATGGCCTACATGTTATCAATTATATATACACACTCTTTCAGTAGTCCGCCCATCGACAACCTAATACTGACTACTATTTACTTTCTAAGATGTTGGCATTCGAAGTGTGGCCATGTAAGATATCTCGGTTGATGGATGTTCTTCGTCTGATGTGTTTATGTAGCACAACACGTAAGTGGCAGTCCCTTCTGCACTTTAATGTTGAGTCTTGTGTGTGTTGGAGCTACATCTACCTCCTCCAAGATCGCTTTTGATCAGCTAGAAAGGATAGCTTGTTCTTGTCGGGTTTAACACCAGTGATCAAAACACGTCGACAATGGCTTTCATCTCAGCCATGTAGAGATATCTTTGAAGTGGATATGTGGGCGCGCGATCTTCGTTTGCTTTAGAGACATGTCTTGAATAAAGAAGGTCCTTGGGGAACTGTCAGTCATCAATCACGTACGTTGCGGAGCCATCTGATCTGACGTTGGTGGAGGAGTGCAACCATGTTAGGAGTCTTGGCACGTTCAAGCACTTCTTTGTTTGCTACTCGATCACTACAAAATGAATCCGATTAAGCGTCGGAGACATGTCATGTAAAAGGCGCTCACTCCTTTCTATTGGGAGTCTTACAGACTCCAGATTTCACTGGCATACAGGAGAGTGCTTAGCACGATGGCACTGTACATGAGATCGTAGTGTTTATGGTCATCATGATGTTGTGCTACACTCTCTGCCACAATCTGGAGTGTGTTCTTGATGCATTTATAATATGCTTGTGGTGGCCAGTTTGTAGCTGTAGATGATCGTGTTTGGAATCCGCGTTCTGTGCTATCACGTTTGCTTTCTTTAGTCTGATGGTCAGTCTAATCTCATACATGCTTTAACAAAGAGGTGCATCAAGTGCTGAAGCTCAGCTTCTATGTGAGTGGTTATGTCACCATCGTATGCGAAGAGGATGTCCGTGATGGCTGCATTACACACTTTGATATTTGCCTTTAGTTGTGGGAGGTTGCACAGTTTGCCATCTGATTCCATGTCCAAGATGATCCCTTCTGTAGACTTACCAAAAAAATGATTAAGAAGTGCTTCTTGGCTGTGACACAATCCTGTTTCACACCGATGCCGATTCTGAAAGACTCTTACATTGAGCAATCCTACAGCAATGAGTCATTTAAGTCATCGCGGAAGGACTGGATAATGCTTAGCAGCTTTGGAAGGCATCCAACCATCACCAAAATTGTGGAAGAGTTCCTCCATGCTGACCAGATAAAATGCTTTGGTGAGATCTATAAGGACCTACAAGAGAAATGTGTTGTTTTCAGCATTTTGTCTGTCATTTCCCGATGAAGAAGATCGTTACGATTGTGGATCTATCTATGCGGAACCCACACAGGGACTCTAGATACACACTGTCATCTAGCGTTTGCAGTATGCTCAGGATAACGCGTGCGAGGACATTACCCACGATGCTGAAACGGGATATACCCGTGTAGTTATTGGAGTCAGTTTTGACTCATTTGATTTTTGTTCTGGGTTACGATGTTCGCGTTTCGCATGTCTTAAGGCACTGAGCCCTCTAGTCAACACTACCCGAGGCGGTCGTGCAGGTATGTGATCAGTACGCTGCAGCCGCTTTTGATGACGTATGCTGAGATGCCAAATTTTTCTGGGGATTTACGTATTGCCTTCTTTAGTTCTGTCCGAGTAGGTTGCTCCTCGTTAAGTTTGGCCACGTTGTTGAGGACATCGTTGGTCACTTGGTTATTTCTGGTGTCCTATTCAGAGTAGTACTCCGCCCAGCGCTCCATCTCATTACCCTTGGCATGAATGGTATCGCTTGCAGCAGAGGTTTGTAGTGCAATCACTTTCTTCGTGCTACCAATTGCTTTTTTTATGCCATAGTGCATGCCTCTGATGTCCCCAATGTTTGATGCTGCCTGAAATTTGTTACAGAGCAGAAACTTATATTTTTTGGCGCACTGTCGTATTAACGTTTGCACTGGTAGACCGATTTGATTTTAGAGTCATATGACGGAAGTTTCGTTTGTATTTTTGATGAACTCTGCTACGCTCGTCTATGTCAGACATGAGAGTGGCAGAGTTAGCCTCAAACCTGTCACTGTTCTTTGACTGCTTCGTATCAAGGTTACGTATGGCTTTGTTGCACACAGTCTCACTGATCTGATCCTAGATGTATTTGGCACTGTAAGTTCTGAATCATACATATTGCAGAGGGAATACGTTAATTTCTCAGCCTTGTCTGTATATGACATCTTGCTTACGTCAATGCATGGTATATTTGGCTGAACCTTCATCTTGCAACTCAACAGCAGGTGATCAATGTCACAGTCAGAGGTGTGTAAAATAGGATACTAAGTAAGGCGTTCATGGCAAACCGTCTCGTAATGAACAAGTCCAGTTGGTGACAGTGTTTTGACCGTGAATGCCTCCAAGAGTCGTCATACTTTTGTTTTATCAGAACAAATGAATCAGTGATGCAGAAACTTTGGTACCAGCACATCTCTTGGAGTCACTGCCCGTTCTAATTATCCTCCCCTATGCTAAACATGCCAAAACAGGAAGGCCAAGAGTCATGGTCAACATCCACAGTAGCACCCATAAATATCAATTTCTTATCCTTGGGAGATTTGTCGAGTTTAATTCGTCGTAGAACTCATTATTGGTATATGCGGTTATGCTTGGTGTGTAACCTTAAACGCTGTTGTGTTTGACATACCCGGTTTTGGTGTGGAGGCTGTGAGGTAAGAGCCTTCCGTTTCATTGTTGGCAGAGTTATATCATCTCTAGCAGAGAGTTCCCGAGAAATATCGTTCATTGACAGAAGAACGTGTAGTTTCTTTGTCTGAATGACCCGGAATATGTTAACCGTGTCTCCAGTATTGCAGTGATACAGTTCGCCGTTGATGACTGAAGTCTTTCGAACATCGCTGCTTGGAATTCATCTGAAAGTCCAGTCAGCAGGTTACAGAAATCCTAGGTACCTAGCTTTAGGTTTGAAAATGTCCGTTTTGGGTATCTTTTTTCATTTCTTTGTGCAATAGTTGCAGTCCCCTTTGATAGGTACTCGTGTACCTTAATACTTGCGCACACAGCAAGGCCTACGAACTGTGGCGAGACTACACATGATTGTCTGAGGCCTTCCCAGCTTGAAGCGGGCTATAAATGACTAGTGAAACCTGTTCGTCTCTCCCATCGTCGGAAGCAACTCATGGTGTCTGATTCTATGCCAATCGAGCGAGGACTTATAACCGGCAAACTGCTGCTTTCCATGTAAAGTAAATCATGTTCAGTTTGATATGAACAATCACTTGTTACTCTCCACATAGCTGATGAATCCAAATGAAAGTGCAAGCCAATACGTTATGGCACCACCGACGTCTTAGTACTTGCTAAATGATATTGACAACGAAACCAATTCATTTTAAAGACTGAGTCTCCTGATGTTATGTTTGCGTTTACTCCCTTTGCCTCTACCACCAGAGGGTATACTCGCAAGACAGCGAAGTTTTGAACGCACGCAGAGTTTACCTTCTTCTAGACCACATAACAAGCCACATCTGGCTGAAGCATCTGATTTTGAGGCGCCAGAAACTAGAATGTCATCCCTTCTCCATTTCGTTTAAACAAGTTACGCCTAGCACAGATAAGCCAGTCGTGAAGGGCTTGAGCTGGATTGGGTTGTCATTTGATCTATCAAAGGTAAGATATGTGTAGCTGTGCGAAGGACGTGGGTGCTAATTTCTCACATCCACCTCGATGATAACAGCCTTAAACTAAGTATACTCATATTCGGTGCAGATATCAATTTATATATTTTACACAACGATATCTTAATGTTCTAAATCAGTCCTATAATATTTGCTATTTGTTTCAGTGAAAATTACAGGCTTGAATACCCAGAACATCTATGCTTTCGATGACTATCGAACATCAACTATCAACATAAAAATAAACGTTTGAATGATTATGTGTAAAAGTTTGTTATATGAACGACAATATGTTATTAAAATGTTTATCTGGTTTCATGTATGGCACACATATTTAAAAATTCAAAGCATTACAGTCAATTCGTAAAATAAATAGAGATAACATTCATCATACATTAACATTGGTAATAAAATAAAAACTTTTTCAACTGCATGATAATTTTTTGTCTATCTTAATATATGGCCTAAGAAGGTAATACAGAGCAAGCAAGATACAACCAGTTTAGGGTGTTTTACATTCTAAGATTGTTGTCAGTATCTGTATTACAATTACTACAACAATCGATTTATTTTATATACCAATATATCATTTAGCCATGATTACAAAATAAATGACCCTCAATTTATGTTTGTAGTAGATGAAAAATTACTACCAAGGATATCTCTAGTTCCAAACAATATTCCGGATAGATCAATAAAGCTGCAGTGTCAGTTTAACGACAGATCCGCTTTGAAAGTCCGTTGGAGACGCAATGGAATTCAAATAAACACCAACGCCAATATAATCAAATGAATGATTCTCTGACGATAAGAGAATTGTCTAATGATGACAAATACGACATTTATACCTGTTTGGAGACCGACGGCCGATTTGAGAGTGATCCTTATAGTATCGAAACGAGTGAGTGATTACATTTGTATGTTACATTCTTTCTTCTTTCTTTCTATTTTCATCCATTCTTTCTTTCTATTTTTTTCTGTCCTTTATTTCTTTGTATATTTCTTCTTTTGTCTTTCTTTCGTTTGTTCCTGATTATTTTGTGTGCTGTTTATTTCTTTGTTTTTTTTTTGTTTAATGCCTTCTTTCTTTTCCTCTTTTTTTCCGACTTTGTTTCCTTGTTTTGTTTGTGTGTTTCGTTGTTTATTGATTTGTTTCTATGCTCGTTACATTGTTTTGTTTGTTTCCTTGTTTCTGTGTTTCTTAGTTTCTTTGTTTCTTGATTTGCTTTATTTTATTTTGTTTGTTTCTTTCTACGTTTCTTTATTTCGTTCCGTCGTTTCTTTGTTGTCTTTCTTGCTTTCTTTGTTTCGCTCTTTGTTTCTTTCTTTGTTTCTCTGTTTCATTGTTTCTTTATCTTGTTCTCCTGTTGTTGTCCTTAGTCGTACGTATATCAAACATTTCCACAATCGATCTGACTACATTCGGCTCTCATGTAATACTATTAAAAGATGATGTAGTAAATTCCCCTGTTTAATGTATGTCTATATCGACACAATTCATTTCCAATCCATTGGATGGGGTCAATTGTTTTAAATATGTATATCTCAAAATATAATTGAGTTGAAATCACCACGAAAAGGCCTGAATATATATATATATATATATATATATATATATATATATATATATATATATATATATGTATATATAAAACAGTTTTTGAATCTAGGTAATTAAAAAGGTAATTATACACACATATATATATTATTCAATAGTTTTATTTTAAATCTGACCAGAATGTGCTTATTGGCTAATTTTGCTTGAAGCAGAATTTCCTTGTGATATGATCTACATCTAAGTTAAGAGTTGTATAAACTTTTTGTAAAATGTGAAAGCCGTGACAAGTATTATATTTGCATTAGCATGATTTTAGAATATAAACTAAAACGTTTGATGTGTGAATTAGGTTGTAAATATTAAAATTAAGTTTATTTTATTTAAATATGTTTGTAAAGCACGTGATAAAGAAACAGTTACATGGTTTAACGTTTTCTCCTAACGTGTAAGAAAACGAAAATGCCATAGTATGTAAATAACGTAAATGTTTATAGAACGCTTGCATTTAAATTGTATTGATTTATAGTGTTCCTTTGTACACGTCCTTTACTGTCATTTTGCTGCGTTAAGATTGTTGTAATTTCATTCTATATGATGTTAACATTGCTGTTAAACTATGTTGTCAAAATAGATTCTTTATTGAACGATTGGATAGATTATAATAAGTAAAAAAGTTAACTTTGAACACCTTTTGAAATATTTTGTAAATAATACAAAGAATAATAGCTCCAGATAGTAAAGCCCACAGCTAAACTTTTAAAAAAATTCATTTGAAAGCCAACCATACTTTCATATGACAATTGCAATCAATATATGTCTGAATAGAAGACTTTAAAGATTTAAAATACTGTAATATATATACTGAAAACGTAACCTTTCGCAATCATACCATCTTGTTATTAACAATATAATTAGAAATTGGATCACATACAAAGTCATATATTTCTAGATTAAACGTAATTGTTCTCCATTTACAGACCCAGAACACAATGCAAAATCGAAATTATATTCGGTATAAGTTACAAACAGGAAAAAAAATTACAAAACGTAAATAGCAACATCATGTACTAGGACTTTCAAACGTTATTAATTTACAGAACACCCCACTCTTGTGAGAACAATACAGATTTATGCAACACACCTTTTACTTTCTAACCGAAGACAAAAATAATAATAGCATACAAATTATACAGAACGATATATTATGAGTATAAGCAAATGCGTAGGCTAAGAAAGATAAAACTCTTATACCCATGACACTTCTTCTGTGATTACATTTACGTTTTCTTGACGTGATGATATCCTGCATATTGATGTTATATTCATGCAAGAGCCTTTGATTTTGACATGTGAAAAGAAAGGAAATGGCGATCAGTGCATACAATAATCCAAGACGGAGGAGTATAATTAAGATACACCTGTATAGTGTTATAGAACTTAGGTTAAAGCAAAACAATCCTACTCGGTTGTGAAGTAATTGCTAGTTTGCTTTTATTTAATAGGTTTAGAGAACTACACAGCTGAGTGGTTTAAAACTTGTTTGTCTCTCTGACGAATTAATCCACTAACCTCAAAAAGACTAGCGTCAGCATACATTTGGATCAGTATATTGATATCTGGAGATTTAAGAACAGTTCCACGTTTGTGTATATCCTTTAATTTCGCAAACCTCTCCTGACATATGTCAGACAAGCACCGCCTGGGCTTCCTATTTAAAAATGTAATTCGCGGCTCTGCAGTCAGGAATATATTAAGCGAACATTCCAATACTATCAAGTATCAGAGGATTTGTAGTGATATGCACAGGGAATTCGGAGATAGTTTTGCGATTAGCTTCTACAGACTTGAAAGTATAACACCTTACTATTCTCCACAATTTGTTCTAAAGTTTTTACACAAGCTCGGCAAAACAAAAACTCATTTTCATTTCATTTAACCTAATTATCACATTTATCTCAATTATTGGAACAAAGAATCTCTGGAAATTTTGCAGGTGATCTTTAAACGCAGGAATGTAGATGAAGAAGTATTCATACCATATGATATAACTTTGAATTTTTACAGTTTAAGCTGAGTTGCGAAAGTCCAAATTTCTTTGGATTTTTCCGCAAGTGTGAGATGCTAGACTGGTTCAAAGTAATCAACCTTGGTGACCTATTTTTCCTTCACAATTCTTTCAATAAAATCATTGATTTATTTTGTATTATAAATGAGTATGTTTTGGGAATACGTTACATTTCGGCTGTCAGTACACATATTAAAAGAAATGTGTGGTTTCTGCAATATAACACACACTGAAGGTCACTTAGTTTTGCTTGGTAAAGTCAATCATCAACAAATAATCGATTTACTTTCTACAAACTTACTGCGTGATTTCATACTAAACATATCGGTGATATCATTTGTCACATTCATGTTAACTGTATTTGGACAATAATATATATGGGAAAGACCTGGAAGTATGGGAAAGAGAAACAACGTAACACTAATGTTAGTGTTTTGATTTTCCATGATGACATTTACGTTTGAATACTATGAAAGCTATTTCCTGACATTTTGCATGAGCTCTTGATATCTGGTATTTACAATTATAAGCATAATCTTGTACATATTCTCAATTGTCCACAAACAATGTGTCCGACAATAGATTCAAAAATAACTTCAAAAGTATCAAACTTACTCCCTTACAACAAACAACAATAAGTGAACACGTTCCTTCTAATTTTATTTGGTATAACAGCAAAGTATTCTTATCACACTTTTGGAAACCGGATGAAACCTTGCCAATGCCCCCTGGACTTAAACTGTTATATACCTAATTCATTCATCACTTACTGGTAGATCAGTGACATCAAACTATAACCTCTAATAGATTATACTGAATTAAGTTGACCACATTATATACAGAACGTTATTAGAAGCGTTATTAGGGCTCTAATTATAGTTGCAATATTACAATTCCGTAAGGGAATTATCCCTTCAAACCTGGTCGACGGACATTTTACCAAATTTTAGATATGCATACAAAGTCAGTTGTCATTATAATCATATAAATATCTTTCATAATCCTTTCAGATGGACCATCTTACATCCAGCTCACACCAAGCACCATGATAGTAAAAGAAAATGATAGATTGGAAGTGGTCTGTTGTACCGACTGTTATCCCCATTGTTCTGTGGAATGGAGTAAACTTTATCTGTCTCCAGGCCACACACAAGTTTTGTCTAAAAACTATACATTGACAATAACTAATGTTACAAGACAGATGTCTGGGAATTATTCATGCAAAGTTCAGAATCTTGTAACTGGCATATATGTTGAAGACTCTGTACCATTGAACGTTTATTGTGAGTTTAATGTTATGAGTAGCAACATTGTAGTTCATTTATTTGTTTTTTTTTTAAAATTATTATTATATTTAATATTCTAATATTCTATTGCTATTATTAGTATTATTATTATGATTACATTCCTTTTTTGTATTATTATTATTAGAGGTGGTGCTCGTGACCGATTTAGTTCATATAACGTGAACAATATTTTGATTGGAGGTTTGTGCAATCAATCAGGATGACTTGGTATCATTTAGTCTCAAAATGAATACACATAAAGTTGTTAGAGGCGCTAATTGATTTACTCTGGTATCAGTTTTACATAGTTGTTTGATATACCTCTCTACTGCGTATTTTCATTTGTTTGCATCAATGTCATGTTCACATTTAAAGAAGTGCCTTCAAAACAATCACCCATAACCTTATTGCAACATTGTGTCATTCCATGCAGCTTAGCCATATTTTACTCAGTCCCCACAAAGCACTCTCTTAAATATTGTGTTTATTATAGTCAGTTCTCTTGTGAATGAAGTATCGCGTTATCTCAGTTATGTTCTAATGTTCTGTAGATATTGTATATAACTTCTTCTATTTTTCAGACGGTCCAGATAAAAGTTTACTTAGCACATCCAACAGTATCATAGAGGTAGATGAATTTGATTCCATAACAATAGTTTGTACGGCAGAGTGCTTCCCACCATGTCTTATTAACTGGACGGAAACGAATGCAAACAGCCTAATAGGAGATGCTGCATTAACGTTAGTCAACGTGTCAACCATTGCTTCCTACAAATGTATTGCGAAGAATCCAGCGACTGACATTAATACAGTGTCACAGACTATCAACATATATGTTAAACTTGGTATGGATATATCTGTCGTTATCTATAGTAAAACATTTTCTATTATGGCTTTTATATGTATTTGTTTTCACTTTGCGCATTTGGACATTGATAAACATCACAGCTTCAAAAACCCATGAATCAGCAGTGATTTGGATTTAAATTCCGTTATCGCCATAACTAATTTACTCTCCCCTTTGGTATCGTGAAAATGATAATTAATTTCCAAATCTCTTCCGTATCGTGATATATGATTAGTGAAACAAATAATTCATGTTGACTAGTTCCAATCACATTCTTACATATCGCCAATACAAAATTTTTAAAATTGTTGCGCTTTTGGATGTGTCAAATATTACAGATAGAATAAGCGCTAAACTCATCAAATATCTCAGTCGCTTCAGACGTATACATTTAGTTACAGACTATATTTGTCTTGCACCGTATTATATATTTTCTTAATTTTGTTTTCATATGCTTGAAATCGTTAACTTGCCCCATTTATAAGGTTAGCAGCATGATAAACAATTGATCAGTGTTTTCTGGAAACGCATATAACATATTTGGAGCCTCGATGATAACGTGCATTCAAACGAGACATCGAATGTAGTCATTTCTGCATAATGTTTAATAACACAATAGTTTGAAAGATTAATACAATTGTGATATATCTCTTATTTCCTTTAACATATTTTGAGAATCAGTCGTTAAGGCAGTCAGCTTTGTCCGATCGGGCTACAGAACTAACTCTTTCTGGAGATGTGGCGTTCTGCGGACTATATCACAGATTGTAAAAGACTGTCCACAAAACAAATACAACGGTGGACCGCAGGCATTAGACCTTGCTGGTTTTCAAGCTGTTAAATTGTCGGGCATGCATTAAATACGATAACGAATACGTTTACGCAAGTAAGTTTGTTTTAGGCTACCCGAACCTTTCCACCTCTTTAACTAGAAAAAGTGCAGTTATTTTGTTATATAAGAAGAGAAGTTCTTGCATTATGCAGATTGAATCAAACATAACCTAACCTATTTATTAAATATTTGAATGGTAAGTCCCGTACTGTGAATTGGATTGCTAAATCTGCATCGGTTATACCAGGGTGAAACGTCTTGCTTATAGATAACTTCTACGTATCAACCAATTTAGCACTGGCTACCTAACAATCTGCCATCATCGTATATACATACCGTACCACAAGTCAAACATGTGTCTAATATTTAAAAACCCATGAATTGTAGACAGGATAAGCAGTGATGATCTGCCTGTTTTGTGTCTCATGCATTTTGGGGTTCTCATATACGTCATAACCTCTATTTCCCCATGACTGATGCATTCCTTGATTATTGATGATAAGTATGCATTGCTGGCCCATAGTATGTACATTGCTTGCTAAGTCATATAGGATATAAATTTAGATTTGTATTAGCGCCGCAACAGACAAAACGTGGCAAAATTGTAATAATGATACTTCTACTAGGGTTCCTCTAGCTTAGATCTGAACTTCCGATATTCATCAAATACGTTTCAAATATGTCCATGATCAAGATTTATATGTCTGTATTAACGGTTGATACATACGATGCAAGTAATGCATGAAAGCATTGCAAACACAATTATTTATGATGGGATTTGACAATAGATTATGAAGGGCTCTCCTTGAAAGGTTGAACATTAGATGTAAATTGGCGTAAGCAAATACTACATAAAATAATCCCTTTTAGGTTTGTAACGGCAATCAACATGGGTTCTTAAATATTCCAATCATTAGTTGTATTGAAAGAAAGTAAAACCAATGTTTCTAACTTTTACAGACGAAACCTTGATTCCAAGGATAGGCGTATACAGATATAATGTGTCGGATTCTTCGGTAGTTTTAAAGTGTCATTCATTCCGTAAGTCCAAGGGAAAGTTTAACTGGATGATTAATGGATATCTGGTAAAACACAGTGATAAATATTAACCTGACAATGCTTTCCTGTCCGTAAGACATTTAACAGCTGCAGACCAAAACAACTCGCACTCATGTACAGAACCAGGAACTAAACTCCTAAGTGATCCATTTTGGATAAAAGCATGTAAGTTTATGATTATGTGTGCATTTATTTTTGAAAATATAATGCAAACAATCAACTTTCAAATATTTTGAAGTGCTAATTATTTTCCACGAAATGGTACTTAAGCGCGTTAATTATATGTTGGCTTTTATGATACATCCATCCATCCATATCAGTTCAAAAGAATTCAATGCTATAATTCATGTTTTGATTATATGAACATAATATCGAAAATATTTGTAACACAGAGGTTATTAATCTGTGATAGGATATGCTAAAATATAAGTACTGCTAACAATTCTATGTTAATCTGGCAATTCGCGGTTATTCACTTTTCAAATGCATTCTAAATTCGGATGTTTTAAATGAGATAATTTGTCTGCATGGTATGCACAAATTGATTGCAAATTGCAATTAACGATCAAACAAACTCAACAGTATATCACATTACCGAAACCCATTTTTTATATCCTGCTAATGCTTGTCGTTATGTATAACAGTGACAATCGTTTGTGTAATCCTTGCAGCTGGACCTACCTCCATCAAGTTCAGTCCAAAAGACTTGGTTTTCAAAGAACATAGAGGATTAAATATAAGCTGCCTTGCAGACTGCTTTCCTCTTTGCTCATTTCATTGCTTTAAATGGGGTAAATCTTCCGTACAAAAGAATATTTTTTCTGAAGGGAATCCATTGAAGCTAACGAATGTGTCAAGAGAGATGTCTGGGAATTACTCATGCAAAGTTCAGAATATTATAACAGGGGCATTTTATGAAAGTACCTTATCAATGGATGTTTTTTGTGTGTATTGTAGTAGCAGTGGCAATTTTAAAGGTCATACTGTAATATTAGTAATTATTGTTATTATTGTTATTATTATTATTATTATTATCATTAGTAGTAGTAGTAGTAGTAGTAGTATCATTATTAATTTACGTGATATCTAATGAAATGCTACGTACAATATCATACAATCAGTTGAATACATTCAGCCATGTCCATATATTTATCGAAAAGTACAATTAGGAATGATAAGGTTGTATTTCTTCAACATTATCAATATAAATAATAACGTATGCAATATTCACACATTGTTTATCATTGGCATAATACATTTAGAGATCATATTTGCTGTTTGATGCTTTTGCGGGAAATATTAAAAATTGTCCCTTCATATGCTTTCCGTGTGGGTCGATGTTCAAGTTATAGAAGTGCCACTAATACCTTCCATTTATTGCCTTTAGTCAGTATTAGTCTTACATAATTTAGATATTATATCTGACTCATTCTTTCACGTTTCAGATGGTCCAGATGAAATTTTCCTTAATGCATCTAACAAAATTATTAAGGTGGAAGAATTTGATTCCATAACAATAGTTTGCACTGCCTAATGTTTCCCTTATTGTCTGATTAGCTGGACTGAGACCAATAAACAAAACATCATAAGACGCGGATCAGACCTGAAGCTAGTCAATGTGAAAAGTGATGGTACTTACACTTGTCATGCAACGAATCCGAAAATAGCCAACGCCACAATTTCGGAGACTGTTGTCATACAAGTCAAATATGGTAAGCTTATTCAATACTATTTATGATTATGGTTATGGATGCTACGCATCAACTGAAATACGGAGAAATATTCATTTAAACAATACAAAAGTCCCTAAATTGACATATCATAATTAATTATGTTTGTTCTAGAGCCCAGAGCCATCTAAGTCGACCAGAACCCGAAGAACCCTTGAGAATATTAGTAAATAAGTTATTTTTAATCCAGTCTATAAAAAAACATATTTTTAGTTTCAACGGCTTTGCGAGTTCGTACTGCTGAATGCAAAAAAGCAACAGCATGTTTATGCTGACATGATGGGGTGAATTAGTCAAAATGTTTCTTCACAAAGAGCATTGATTTAGAATTAAATTTGGTGCCACAAGAGTTTACGTAAACTAGCCATATTTGGGCATGTAGTAAGATACCCCTTTTGTGTGTATGTGATTATAATTTTCCAGGACGCATAACAACGGGAATCATATATTTACCTCACCTTTGTAGATGCAACACTGACTCCAAGGGTAGTAACAGTCAAATATAATGCATCAGATTCTTCCATAGTCTTACAGTGTCGTTCATACCGTACGTCAACAGGACGGTTCACCTGGAGAGTTAATGGATCTATGCTAGTCAACAGCGATAGATATTCTTTAGACAACATGTTCCTTTTTATAAGACAACTATCAGATGATGATCAATACAACGCATATACGTGCATAGAACCTGGAAGTGGATTTCAGAGTGATCCCTTATCAATGAAAACATGTAAGTTGAAAACATTGATTTTCCTTTATTTTTAATCCATTAATTTTATGTTTATTTGAACGATTTTTCTATAATTAATGACCTCCACACCATACAAAGTTTGTATCACTATCATAAATAATTTGTGAAGCCTAAACATAATGACTCTTGCCATTTAAATATCACATAGTCTAGTAGAAGGTGAAGTGATTAAGCGACTGCATCTAAATGGTGATATATATGCTATCTATGCAGAATATTAAAATTAATTTCGAATATTGTTTAACACTCATAATAAAGTAAGCAAGGAGTCAACCTCTACAGAGACAGATAGAAACATTTATCTCTTGCCGAAAACGAACGCTGTTATGGAGCTGATATAAGAGTTTCGCTAACCTGATATGGCAACTACCAGCCAAATACACATACACGGTTTCAAGAGACCATGGCATACAGAAACGTTCTAAACGACTTTTAGTCACGGTAATACAGAAAAAGACCAAAAATAGTTCAGCTTGAAAAAGATTGCGGCAGACGGGAATATAAACACTGTTGTAAACCTATCACCGGTTACGTTGCCTTCCTCACACATCAATTTCCTCTCCAGGGCCTAGATTGTTATAAAACGATCTGGATCTGAAATAAGATTTCGCAAGTTTTGCACGAAACATGAAACCCAAAGGGAAGTTTAGTAACGATGTAGGTGATTCCAGATCCGTTCGCGATAACTCTTACATCTTCTGCAAAAAAAAATTTTTTATTCACTCTCCAAAATAGATAAAGATGCTATCCTTGGGAGGCAAATCATTTCCGAAAAAAACTGATCTCAATGTACGATCGTAACCATTGGCCATTCGTATAAAAGGTGCTGTGATGAATACAAGATAACACCCATACCAACAAAACATCACCCTCTAACCTTACAAAAAACAATCTGCTCATGTACCTTATACATCAGGAAGTTATCACAGCCTGCAAGGATACATTGGATAATCGACTTAATCAATCACCTCCAACCTTGTGTTTATTCAAACGTTTAACACATGTTCTAAGGTTTAACAATTTTGTAATTGTCCTACAAATTAATAGGAGTAAAATGGGCACAAAATTGTATCTTGGTTTGCCAAAATTTTCATGAAAAACTAGAACACAAACGTCTTTACTAGGCAACATATATAGATCTCTAAGCGGATGTAGAGTCATTGACAACATATAATCAAAATGGTTCGAAACATGCGACAACTTCAGAATAATTTTTAAACTGGCCAATAGCGTTCACCCTATGCGTATGTTTACGTCGGAGAAATCGAACAGGTCCTGACCAGTTTCTTTCTCTATAGACAATCTAACCCTTTAGAAAGAAACAAAATAAATGACATCGAGGAGGCTCACAAAAGTAGACTCTTCCACTAAAAAGGAAAAACTCGTCCCATTCGCTCTAACTTTCCACCCTCATGATCCATTTTTTTAACATATGATACATATGCAGCGGCAATAAACTGATTCTTTCGAATTCTCAAAGTTATACTTCAAGTATTTCTGATTGATACTTATCCTACATACACCAGTATTAAAGGCCATTTGGTACGTGCCAGGTACGTCTCGAAAAAGGACCAGATTCGTGGACGTACCTTTACAGTGACAGGTGTTGCCACATTTGCAAATATATACCCGTTTCTAAATTGTTACAATCGTTCGATAACTTCACGATGAATCAGAAATTAGGATGTTGAACTACTAATGCAATCTGTCTTCTAATACGCCATTCAATACGTAAACCAAGCCATTGGAATCAAATTGAATAATCAAATACACTTTCGAAACAAAATCAACCAAAAAGTAGCCAATCACAACTCGAATGGATATTCAGTCAAGTTTATCGAAATGTTACAGATTTATCCTAGCCGGATGTGGCGTGGTTGGAAGCTGATTACATACACATACATGTAAGAAACGATAATGGATTCTACAGCTTAAACCTAATGGAGTCCTTAATGAACAAAATCTTTCGTTAACTTTGTGGTATTATCAAATCTAATACATGTCATTACTTTTGCGCACGACACAAATATTGCGCTAATAGCTGCCCAATCAATTACATTTTCTAATTTCATTGTCTTCAGTATTGCTTATATTACCTTCTTCTTCTTCTTCTTCTTCTTCTTCTTCTTCTTATTATTATTATTATTATTATTATTATATTATTATTATTATTATTATTATTATTATTATTCTACTATTATTATTATTATTATTATTATTATTATTATTATTATTATTATTATTAATAGTAGTAGTTGTTGTTGTTTTAGTAGTAGTAGTATTATTATTGTTTGTGTGCATTGTCTACACAAGCAATTTTTTCAGCTTCTTTCCTTCAGTAATTATATGCATAATTATACCAGCAAATACAATTTCTTTACCAAGTCATGTAGCTGAAGTTCATCTCTCGCTTAGACACAAGAACGCGTTCGTCTGCTATTTTTACACTACATTGCATCATTTCATTTGTTGTATGTTACTGCAAGTGATTCTAATTAGAAGGAGTTAAGCGTTTGTTTCTTTTGAATATCAATTTGTCTTTGTATCCCCTGAACAAGAACCTGTTTAGCCCTAAACGTTGACAGACAATATTATCTGGCGCCGGTTTCATATTTGAATCCTTTGACAATATAGTTACTTGAAAATAATTATTCATTGATATGAGGTATTGCTTAAACTGTCTGAAAGTATATACTTCACTAGCAGTAAAAAGGAAGAAAATTTCTTCTGATATTCTGATTCAGCCACTAGAAACAACAACGACTTAACTTTAGCTGCCCATGAATTTCACAAAGACTATAGTTATTAAATTTTATAACAGACAATACGTGAACAAAAAATCACTTTATGTGAAATCAGCAGCCCGATCCTTTCTGTTACGAAGTACAAGTTAAAGAGATGGTTACAGTTTATGATTTTATTCCCAAATAATATATAAATGTTATTTAAAAAATCCCTAAAATAAATAATGTTGTGAATGACTTGTAATAGTTTTAAATGTCACAATGTGCCACAGTGACAAACTTCCGATTGCCTTTGAATAGCCAGTGTAGTCGCATAGTCCAGAGGTCAATGACCACACTGTAATTCCAATGAATAGCGTATATAAATTTGCAAACACATATCTGCTGAATTGATACAGACACTATTATATAGGTGCATATGAAATCAAACAGACGTGAAAGCACACAAGGAAGACAAGCTATATATAATCGATGAAATGCGCAATTCTAAAGATCGACGAGAAACAATATAAACTTTAATAAGAAAACAACGTTCCGCCTTTTATGTTTGTCTTGTCCTTTATGTGTATCTATCTGTCTATCTATCTATATATCTGTCTGTCTGTCTGTCGATCGATCGATCTATCTATCTATCTATCTATCTATCTATCTAGTTAGCTATCTAGCTATCTAGCTATCTTTTAATTAAAGTTTCCAACATAGATCTACATTTAAATCTAAATATGCTTTACCCAAATTAAAACTTGGTTGTGCAAAGTCATTTGGAATGTAGCACAGTAATAAGGACTGCAACGATATAAAATAGATCAATACATTTTATAATATAGAACAGACACTGATCTTTATCATATTGCTCATGTATTCACATTTTAGATTCGCTAGGAACATATATCTATCCTTACTGAATTTTATATCATAATTGCTGAACTTCATATTAGGTAACCTAATCTTTCAAATTGTGCAAAATTGACGTTTAGATATTAGCGATGGAATGACTGTCATCTTATTTTCACTTTCGTAATTAAAAAAAAGAATTGATAATTTCAAATTGAATTTACCAGGGTATTTACAAGACTATTATGCCAAACAAGATATTAATCTTAAATGGTTTATGTGATGCGATTGAATGGCTAAAGAAAGTGTAGCGATTTAAAGCTGCGAACGTGATCTGCGATTAAAAGTTTGGAGAATATGTTTATTCTCAAATACTTACCTAATTATTTAAGAGAGGATGCATTTAATGTCCTTTGGTTTCCACAAACTTGTTCTCTTTGCTGAGAACTTTCAACGTTATATTTTCCTCGATTAGAAAAATAACTTTAATTTAATAGCATCAAGCTGGAACTCAGATGACACTGAGATAAGCATAACCTATATCAAAATACTCATACTAATGTAAGTAAGACGTTTGGCCTCTTACATTACAACAATTCACTCCTATCCCCAAACATTCTGTCTGAGTTTGAGGACTATTGCATTTTCAAGGGGATGTGGCTTGCATGAAAGCCACATAATAGGTACTATTGGTATTCAACATTGCAGCAAATAGGTATATATGCTGTACTTGGTTTCTTTATATTTGTCCTTAAGATAATATTTGCTAGAACCAGTATTGCGTGAAACACCAGACAAATCTAATCCAGAAATGAAATCAATGAATTAACCGTGAACAATTTATTATATATTGCTTCCATTGCGTAATCTTTGGAATCCATGTATTTAATAATGTATGAGGTGATACATCTATTATCGATCGTTCGTTTCAGATGGTCCAGCTGAAATTGTTACACATAACTCTGAGAATGAAACAGAAGTTTATACATTTGGTTCCACGACATTGTCCTGTTCAGCCGACTGCTTTCCCCCTTGTCTGCTTAAATGGACTTTCTCAAATAGAGACACAGTCATAGAAGGCGGAGAACTGACGATTATTAATGTGACATCCAATGTTAGTCTCACATGTCATGCGTCAAACCCAATAAATATTAATGCTACTGTATCGGAAACAATTAATATTACATTAAAGTCAGGTAAGAGACATCATCATACAATTGTTTTCTGTAAACATAGTTAACTCAAGGAGATTTATTTCACGACAATTGTTTATATATAATGATCATATTTCCACGTATTTGTCCAGACATAAATATATAGCATATAGTTATATTGCCTTTGTTCCTTTCTTGTTTTTCTTTTCATTTTAATAACACATTTAGTGCGTAAATTCAATAAGTCATTATTCTCTGTCTCACACACACACACACACACACACACACATATATATATATATATATATATATATATATATATATATATATATATATATATATATATATATATATATATATATATATATATATATATACACACTGATATATATATATATATACATACACACTGATATATATATATATATATATATATATATATATATATATATATACATACACACTGATATATATATATATATATATATATATATATACATATATATATATATATATATATATATATATATATATATATATATATATATATATATACGCTGTATCATTGGTATAAAGAAGATGTGTACATGTTTCGGTGAAAAGGAACGATGATTGCCAAGTTTCCTTTTAAAAACATATTTTCACAAGGATTTGTATATTATCGATACAGCCTTGCTACTATATAAAGTTTAATTATGTCACATACACATGCAGATATATGCCCTTTAAGCGGAGTTAATATGTGATCCGGACAACTGTATATGGATCGAGTGAATTAACTCCCGACGTCGCTGCGAGTTTGTTTTCTACAAACTGGACATACTATGCCTTTCCTTCATGTTCACATTCAGATTTGCAAACTAATAAAGTTATTGTTTTCGTTTTAAATTTCTAATTTCATTCACATTGATTAAATCAACTAAAGATGATTTAAACATGAAGTATGTGTTTATAAAAAAAGTAGAGCACTACAAAAATATTTACTTCTCCTACGCAAAGTACGCTTTGGCATTAATTCATGTACCAGCATGTGCAAATTAGCGTGGAATAAAAATGGAGCAAAATGACGAACCAACGAGAGGTGATTGCAATATATAAATATATTTACAGTCGATCTAAGCTAATAACCTGCTTTAATTACCATTAAAACCAACGATAAAACTCTCCCTCTGTCTGTCTGTCTGTATGTCTCTCTCTGTCTCTGTCTCTGTCTCTCTCTCTCGTATTGGGAGTTGTATGAAACAAGTAGGAAAACCATCGCTCGTACGTTCTGGTATTTTCACTACGAGAGAGAGAGAGAGAGAGAGAGAGAGAGAGAGAGAGAGAGAGAGAGAGAGAGAGAGAGAGATTATGAACACAGTATATATATCCAACGGAAGTTGAAATACGACCATATTCGTGTATGTTTAGTTTAAAGTTTTCAGTAAAACATAAATTGTTTGTCTCACCCAATATTTCTGCTTAAGTTGCCTATTATGCATTGTACGTGAGAGGGAAACAAAAAAATATATTGCGACGTAATTTTGTACCATGTTCGATTCAATTAGAAAAGGGGACTATTACTACCGTGTTATTGTTTTTTTGGAAACGAAATTGACGATTAATGCCTAAAAATGCATCATTGAACTATATGAATGCAGTTGAAAGAATGGTTATTCATTCGTATTATTGAGCTATAGACAGATCACACTTTGATACAAATGCTTGGCATATGTTTGTCTCGAGAGATGATGGAAGTGCGCCCATGAGAAATGCCCCGGTCAGTTGTGCAGCGTCTGAAGTGGATATGTAGTCCAATACGAGAGTGACAGTCTTTAAACATTGTCTAGTGTGTGTTGTAGTAGTTTTTTCCTACTCCATGATCACGTTTCATCAGCTAGCAAATGTAGCTTGTCTTCGCTGAATTTCAAGTTAGTTCTCTGAGAATGTCACCAACTGGTCCTGTCTAGAGTAAGCTTTTCCCATGTGTTGACATGGATCACATGGGTTTTCATGTCGATCTTGCAGAAATCCTTGAAGCGGAGATGTGGCCCTCCTATTGACCTTATCCAAGTTCTGAATAACAGAAGTTATTTGGGTATCCGTCTGTACTCAGTCCAACTCGCATTGCCCAGCAATCTGACGTGACATCGGCGGAGGAATGTGACCATCTTGAGAATCTAGGCAGGTTCACTCCAAGTGATCCCTAGTATGCATCAGAGACATCGCATATAAAAGGCGCTCCGTCTTTTCTTTTGAGGTGTGATGTGAATCCAGGTTGTACTGGCACACATGATAGTGATCAGCACTCAGGCATGGTACACTGAGATCTTAGTGTTCATGGTCAGAATGATGTTGCTACACGCTCCCAGCTTTTCAATCCGCTTGAGCTCAGCATCGAGCAACATATTGTTGGTGATGGTAGAGCCGAGGGACGTGAACAGAATGGCTACCTCAAGTTCGTAGTTCTTGATGGAGATGCTCACGGTACCGAGTTATGGGCCATGAAGTTTTCATTCTTTAGTTTGATCGTCAGTCCAAATCGTCAGGTGCTGAAATTCAGCTTCTGTGTGAGTGGCTAGGGCATCAACGTCGGCGAATAGCATGCCCCTGATGGATGCATCAGGCTCATTCCGTTTTGCCTTTAGTCTTGTCAGGTCGAACAGTTTGCCGTCTGATCACGCGTGCCAGAAGATCTGTTATGTGGACGTCCCAAAAGGCCGCTTGAGCAGGACAGCGAAGAAAAGCATGGGGCCTATGATTCAACCATATTTCATTCCACTGCGGATGTTCAAGGGTCGGACGTTGAGATATCGTATCACTCTGTGCCTTTCATATCATCTTGGAAAGACTCGTTCATGCTTAGCAGCACTGGAGGGCGTCCAGTCTTTCCATTGATTGTGAAAGGTCACGCTCTGCTGACAAGATCAATGCGTTCCATAAAGGCAAGGAAGAGGGATCAGTGTTGATCTCTATTTTACACCTGCGGTTTCCTGATGGAAAACATCATTTTGATGATGGACCAGCCTGCACTGCGACGCTGTATACACTCTGTCAGCAAGCATCTGCAGTCCGTTCAGGATGACGCATGCGAAGACTAAAACCCATGATGCTGAGAATGGATATGTCACAGCAGTTGGCTGCAGTCACTTCCGTCGATTTTGTTCTCGTACACAGTTGGTGTTTCTAATATACTGAGGACGTGCATGTAGTCTAAGGACTGGCATAGGATGTCATTCAGGTGTGTTATCAGCAAGGTACAGCCGCACCTCTTTGTCTGATTGCGATGCCATCCTTCCCTGGGTTCGTATCTAATGACTTCTTCTCTAAAGCCTGCTTTAGTTATGTTGCAGTAGTTTTACCGTCCAGTTTCTATGACGATGAGAACAGCGTTGATCACGTTGTTCTATCTGGAGCACAGTTCTACTTGCACTTGTCGTGGATGGTATCGCATGCGGAAGACTTCAGTGGGGCTATCACTTTCATTGTGGGACCCAAAACTTTATATATGCTTTCGTACATGTCTCTGATGTTTATGATACATGATGATGACTGGATGCTCGGACAGAGCCAGTAGTGTTCATTGGCGCACTGCAGTGTTAAATTCTGCACTTTGCTTCTAGTAGACCTGTATACCTAACGAGTCTTTTGGCAGGAAATCGTTTGTATTCCAGGTGAGCACTGCGATGCTCTTATGTGACTGACATGAGTGTGACAGAGTTGGCATCAAACCAGTCGTTGTTCTTTGACTGCGTCTTATCACATTTACATGTTGATGTGATGCACATAGTCTCTCTGAAATGATCCCATCTCTAGTAATGCCGTTGTGAGGTTCTGAAACATCTTGGAGAGGATATAAGTGAATTACTCAGCCGTGTATTGATATGACGTTTTGCTGACGTCGACGCGAGGTGTACCCTCCTGCAAATAGTGGTGCATCTTTTAGGCTGAAACTTCGTTTTGCAGAACACCAGTGAGTGGTCAGTGTCGCAGTCGATACCAAGAGCAAACATTTTGCCACAAACAGTACCAAGAACGTGAGCTATGTCAAAGCTAGGACCCATCAGGGGAGACCAAAAGATCTATCTGAAACTAAATTATGAGACTATTAAAAGCACCAGTCATTTTATTCATTTGATATTCATGTCAGACCTTAATCATGGCACCACAATTACAACGAATGATCCGGAAACTTAAAATGAGATTTTACAGAACGATCCATTACATATTTTACATTTAACTCATCACAAACGAAGTGCGTAACACCATCGGGCGCATAGTAGGCCAATATGATGACCACCTCGATACAGTCAATCAGAACTGGTATACATATATTAATAGAGCCAAAAGTCTATCTACAACAGTACTGCAGGGCAGCTTCCAGGGTGGCTGAAATAGAGGCAGACAGAGAAAGATACACACACACACACACACAGATATATATATATATATATATATATATATATATATATATATATATATATATATATATATATATATATATATAAACAAGTTCCATTATTACTTCACCACTTTTGCTAACATTACCTCCGATTAGAATGCATTGCCGAGTGAACCATTTGTCTTGATACATGTTTTACATCTAAATGTTAAATTCAGACATTATGCTCAATGTGTATTACATATAAATCCAGCTATAATTATCTCATTAAAAAGATTGCAAATCTTGTTTTTCTAAACACTTTATATTCAAAATGGTTGAAGTTACTGTATTTGATTATAAATCTTAGTTTTAAGGAAAAGAAGAGGAGCAAACGAAGAGAAAACGAACAAACTACAATACTGCTTGTACTGTTAAAATGTATCAACTTTTTGCATTGCAGAGGACAGTCGTCAAAAGGAATCGTCAGTAGACAAGGATATGCAATCCACTATCATAGGTAATAAAGAAGTTTCCTCCATATATTCTGATATAAATCTAATGACTCATATGCATTTGTAGAAAAATGTGTCTCATTGGATTCAATGTTGTATATGTAAAATATATTTTTATAAAAGGCGTTTTGTCATAGTCTAATATCTAGCTTTGAATATTTTTCAACCGTGAATTATAACGACGTTAATATGTAAATTAAATACTATATGGCATATTTATTATACGTGCAATTTTAATCATATATTTTGTGACATCACTTTTGACTACTCCGCTAAATACGTGGATCAGGACAAAACATGTATTGCATAAAGAACAGGTTATCCACCAATTTATGCTCATATAAATTGAAGGACATAAATAATGTACAATTAGCGATAACACTATTTGCACCTATATAATTTTGCGGTATGTATATAATCATTTATAGACATGCGGTACCTGGTATACGCTGTACTAAGCATTGGAGGAATTGGGGTGATTGTAGCTGTTGCTTGCTGTTTGCGGAAGAAATATAAACACTGGTACATACAACTGTATTTTTCTTCTACGCATTACAGAAACGTTCTGCATGAAGTAAAATAGACTGTATAAATATATGCTGACGTACGTGTTATTTATCAAATATGTTCATACGTTTTGGACTTTTATTTCGATTGCACAGGTTTCATTCAGGTGTGTTATTTGAAGAATTATATTTTTTTCTTACTGGATTGGCTATGTGACATTAATAGCTAACTTTAAATATTAGATTCAGTAGTAAGATATGCCATTTGGGGTATATTGAGACTTAGGACTGTAATTGGTTCTGGATTGTGTATGTAAGGATAAAACTGATCAATTAGAATCATTCTTAAGTAGGATTCATTCATTTCTATTCTTTCGTCATATGTTGAAATCAGTATGCAGACATGTTCAATTTTTGGCTTAAATATTTTGAGAGGAAACATTTTTTGTATATGTTCCGGTGCAAATTTGACGTTCTGGTTGGACTTTTATTTATTTGTTAATTATACAAAAGTTTTCTTGACAAAGCGATTTTGACATCTCCGGACTGTTGGCTACCCAGATTATTCTTGGCTCAGAAATTTATTCGGATGGGTTTGTACTTAATTATTATACCTTTATCATGATTATTTAGAATTTTCTTATAATGCCATATATAGGAAATCAGCTAGTTGAGGAAATATCTCACAGCTTGAATAATCCGAATATTTTAGACTGAATATATAATGGTTTTAATCCGGAATATACGATATTATGAGGCATTGATATTCGAGTTTTAGTGTTGCAATCTTCATTTTAAACAACTATCGAAACAAAATAGTATGAATGACTTTATTACCTAATGGTGTTCAAGATCATCCCCATGTATGCCATTCAATGACATGAAATGTAACTGGAAATGTATTGACAAATATTCGTTTCAATTACGTTATTAATGTGGGTGATTGCAATGATACATTTAGAACTGTTTTATTTTTCAGCTCGCATGTAGACATAGTATCACACAATACTATAATTGCACATGCTGACATATATGAAAGTCATCAAGAGGAAACCTTATCAGAACATTACTGGACAGGAAATTTTTACACTGCCCTAGAACAAGATATTAATGAGGATCCAGGAGGGTTAGTCGATCCAGCTCACTCAGTGCTCATAGAATTTGATCTAAACACAATTCCAAGACACCATCATTCTGAAGAACTAGAAGTATACACCCATGGAATCCATTCAGATTCTATATTTATAGACACCAGTTTCTCAGATTCTGTCGAACGTGAAGGCTATCGTAATCCTATTCCTTCTGATCCTGCAAAATGCAGTGAAGATAACGATCCAAGATGGTCAAACAGCATTGAATTTAATAACTACCTAGATCCAAATCATTCAGATCCCTATGCAATTGATATATATATATTCTGACCCTTCTTCTTCTGATTCCTACAAATACAATAAATCAACCGATGGTTCGATTCCTTCATATCCTGGGGAGCGTGATCAATATACCGATCCAGTTCGTTCAGATGTAGTTAAAGGCGACACAAATACTGACAATTGTCATGCGGTGAACATAGTCTGCTAGACATCCCGATCGTATTCCTTTAGATGCAGTCGAGATTGACAGTTGTATTGTTCCGAGTAAACCAAATGCTATATAAATCGTTATACATAATGCTCCAATAATTGCTTATCCCGTGGATCTCGACAAGTAATCGAATCATGTCCTTCGGATAATGAGATTGTAAGGAACAAATTGTTCCAATAAATTCAGATCCCGTATATCTTGGTACGGATATCAGCCAATTTATCTTCGTCATATATCTAAAGACTTGGAATGGACATGTCATTGCAATTGTGTTCCTAACGATAGTTATATATATATCGCAAAAGTCATCAAATATGCATCGTTGTCACGAGCTACCGTATCGGTCATACAACACGTTCTTAAAACATCTTAAATTCTTATACATAACTTAGATTTAGGACAATGTGCGGTAACATTTAATATTACTATAAAAAGAGCTATCTTTGAAAACAAATGAATTGTTTATGTTGCGTATTGTATCAATTGTATCACTACTATTGGCCCGAAAGGCTCTTATTGCATTTAATATCATTGAACATTCGATTGGTAAAGAAACTGAGTACATTGTCAATGATATTCTTATAGTGACATACTATAGCAAAAACAAATGGAATATTAATCAGTTTTTTTTTAAATAAGCATGAATTATAAGTTACCCAGTTATATCGTTTATTCATTGGAACTATGAGGTGGTGGGATATAGACAATTATAATCAAATATGTACTACTTACTATCTCAATAAACGATTGCTGCCGACACCACCATGTCTTACACCCACGAAAATCCAGCTTAATCAAACGAGATCCATATGTTGACTACGGACACCAATATTATGCAAGAAATTTTCCCATATGAATCCATCAAACACCATTTGATAACGTTGTAAAGCTCAATAATAATGATTGTCTCTCAATAAAAGTTTAGCAACCCTGTATCCGTGAACTGTGAAAAAGCAGCAAGAAACAGGAACATCTAACAACATCTCAGCCACTGCTTGTTATATTGTACTCAATTATTGATGTATACATGTCATGTTAGGTCATTTGGATAATGTTTAATTAGTATTTTTAACGTAGCTTTAAGAATGTGTCAGTCATATCGATACGATGTCTGAAAAGAGACAGTTTTATGGCGATGGGTAACACTGGGGCGTCATAGCTTAGACATGTAGAATGATGTCCCACCCATTCACATTGTTCTGACACCAGGTTGAACAGTCCTAACACTAACATATTAATGCTGAGCGCCACGCGAGGCAGCTGTTAGTACTATTTTTGCAACTCTTTCGTATGACTAAGCCTGGGATCAATACCACGACCCCCCATTTCGCGGTGGACGCTATAACCACTAAGCCACCGGATCGGTAATATATTAGGTCACCATACTGCACATGTTTGTAATTTATGTAGCAAACACAAACATGGCACAATGAAAATCACACAGTATAGTAATACGGAGTCTCATTACTATATATAAGAACACACTTGAGTGTTCATTAGTACTTTCAATACTGGACTATTGTAACTCAATTATGTCTGGTTCATCGCAATATTTAGTCCAGAAACTTGAAAAAGTTCAAAACACAGCTGCACAGATCATCTTTAGTGTACCTCGATTAGAGCACACCTCACCACTGCTCTGTACCCTACACTGGCTATCAATTTGATACAGAATCGAACACAATTTTTTTTTCTCTGTGCTATGTTTCAATGACAGACTCCAGTCCAACATACCTATCCGGCCTCGCCCTTGTGTATAAACCAGCTAGATCCTTACGCTCTTCTTCTCATAATCGTATACTCATTGTTCCCAAGATGAAAACAAAGTCATATGGACAACGTTCGTTTGCACACCAGGGCCCGGCGACGTGGAACGCATTGCACATTAAAATTACACAAAATGACGCAGTGGTCCTTTTTAAGAGAGCTATTAAGACTTACCTGTTTCGACTTCAGGGACAAACTTAGCGACCTAATCGTGTTTGTATCTTATATGTTTCCAGCATTTTTTTATGTTTTCCAATTTCATTGCTTTTGTCATTTGTTGTTCTGTAGTGTAGTCATATCATTATTGATGGTATAAAGCGCTTAGAGCTTCGAAATATTAGTCGATATACAAGGTCCTCATTATTATTATTGTTGTTGTTATTATTATTATTATTATTATTATTATTATTATTATTATTATTATTATTATTATAGCATATATTAAGGTATATGGCAGCCTATGTGTTCACAAGAAAACAACTATATCAACCTGGTCACATTTAAACCTGCACTTATGATCTTAGATACCAAATGTTTACCAACAATACTAATAATAAATATTACAGTGCATTTTAGGCTATATACTATATTGGAAACCGCCTACATCTGAAACAGAGCGGCTTATCAGAGCATTAAGCATCCGGACTTATCCATAGCCGGAGGCTAACGGTATATGTGTTTGATATCTTTCTAATTATCAGTTCTTAGCATTTTGAGTAAACGTTTCCCAATTGTATATGGGTTATATATTGCTCTCATGATGCTCATTGTAAATACTTTTTTATATTTTAATGATATAAATGAATCTATATGTATCATCATTTCATGCAATCTTTATATAAATACAGTCTATGTGCACGCTGTCATGTTTCATACTTACCATTCAATATATGCCTTTCTCTAGTGTGTTATACACGACTATACCTTTAGGAATGCATATGTCCATGGTATACCTCACGGTGTGTTTTCTAGCATGTTGTTATGTTTTATATTGTAATGTTGATTACATGCATTTTTCCATTGTTAATATCCTCTATATGTCTGCTTGAATTTGTAGCAATTGCTTTTGTCACTTCGCAGGATTTGCTCCTTAATATAGGTGTTTTCATGCCATTCTTATTTGGATGTTAGTCGTACCTTACAGTGCTATTGATTATCAGACTTGCCCCAAAACAATACATAAATTGTAATACAAGAAGTTCTGGCCTTTCTATAATAAATGTGTAAATAAATGAGTGAACAAAATAGTCTGAAGTCCAACCAAAAACACTGTCGATTATAAACAGATATGCTGATATACATGCACCTACAGACACGTAGGAATTAAATCCATTTTTGCAGAGTTGGCTTTTATTAGTACTATAGCATATGCGTTATTGTGTCCATTTTAGGCATAATTTCTAGTGTTCTAATGACTATATTAACAGTCGTATTGTTTAAAGTTTTAATTGTATTATTTAAACATGTATAATGTATATCAAACTTAATAGTTGTTTATTTGCTGTTTTATGTACAGTGATTGTTATGATAAGCGAACGATCATTATATACTTCCATTCGCAACTACACTTTCTTACGTCATTTCAAACAGACTAACACCATAACCAGTTATTAACTCCAAGAAAGCTCTCTGTGTGTGTAATGTTTGTTTTGTTTGTTTCTTATGGTTTAACGCCATTTTTAAGCACAATTTAGGCTATACATGGCGGTCAGTATTAATGTTGGAGGAAGAATCCGGAAAACCACCGGAAAGAACCACCGACCCAAGAGAAGCTACTGGCAAGCTTTCTCACATAACTACATTAGCCGCATATTAGACTCGAACCCACGCAGACAGAGGTGAGATGGCAGTGATCCGTAACGGACAGCGCTTTAGACCACTCGGCCACTCCTGGCCCCTTGTGTGTAATGTAATTATTGTACTCATTTTAAAAGTATTCATCTAGTTCGTATGCATATATTATCGTAAAAATGATTAGGTGGTTAGCGTAGATTATAATCTTGTGTAAACGCATGTATGGAAAATAATATTTGAGTATTCATTGAACTTTTCAAAAAATTTCGCTTTGCCAATCACTAATGATGGGAATCGGTCAGAAATTCATAATCGATAATCGGTTCCCTTTAACCAACTGATCATCCATTATAATCGGTTACTAAGAGCAAATTTTAATTTTTGTTACACAGTTATATCTTTGACCAAAAATTCAATATGTTTATAAATGTACAGGAGTAATCTATTTTAATGACATGTATACTTTAACCTGAAAATAATATTACAAAAAAACATTGTGTTACTTTTGTTCTACAACTTTGTTAAATTAATTCAACTTTTTATGGCTGATCAGTCATATGTAACTGAAATACTGCTACAATCCCTCGAAATTCTTTCATTCATATGGGATGTGTCTATAATTTAAAGTATAGATGGACATGATTTTCTTGTTTGTAATTGTTTGTAAATACTACAAAAGATGTTGCAATTTAACTTAAACAAATCAACAAAATGTGTTTAAATTTTATTAACTCAACAATTTAACAACATGAACATGTAATAATGACTATATGTTCCTAATAATGAATCGTAAGACTTTTTATTTGTAGTTGTGAAGGGATTAATAAATTTCAGGTCAACTTTAGTGCCTGGGAGTTTTACTAACCTTTGTGCTTTGCATGTTCCTACAAAGTTGTCTCCCTTTACACTCAATCGATTATGGAGTTTCACAATCGATTATCTTATCGGTTTGCCCAACCAACTGATGATCGATTATAATCAATAATTGGAACAACACTACGGCAATCACACGAGTCTCGCCTAGCATATTTTAACTTGAAATGCGTCTACCATGAAGTTAATACCTCTGGTAAGTTTTTTTTTTAAAGAAAAACTCTGACAACATTGACGCCACCACAGATGATCCTAAACTAGAAACCACGAAACATTTAGTCCACCTTGGTTTGATAGCATACTACCGGAACTTCGTTCCAAACATACATGCATACATACATACATACATACATACATACATACATACATACATACATACATACATACATACATACATACATACATACATACATACATACATACATACATACATGCATGCATGCATGCATGCATGCATACATACATACATACATACATACATACATAGATACATACATACATACATACATACATACATACATACATACATACATACATACATACATACATACATACATACATACATACATACATACATACATACATATGTGTCTGTCACATAATTAGGCGAAAATTGAATTTATTTATTTTTTTCTTGAATTACAAACTAATCTCACCATTTTTTTGTTTCGTCGTACATGCGTTACCTGGGGTGAATAAGTGGTTTTCTCCAAGGTAAGCGGCGTGTAACGATTTGCATGTGCCTGACATCGAATCACATGAAGTCCGGAACATTAGATTTACGGGGTGCAAGGTAATTTTGCCGTGATTTCTGCTCACCTATTTTAGGATATATAAGGCAGAATATTTCTGATAAATATTACGGGACCAAAAGTATCTTATCACAGGAAAGATAGCTCGTCATACTATCTCCAGCCTAAGGGCTGATAACGTTTTTGATATCGTAGCTGAAATTGTAGCTGATTTGTTGCGGAACATCTCTCATTTTTAGCTGAACGTCTCTGATATTGTAGCGGAACGTCTCTGATAACGTCTTTGATATCGTAGCTGATTTGTTTCTAAACATCTCTGAATTGTAGCTGAACGTCTCTGAATGTCTCTGAATTGTAGCTGAATGTGATTGATTGTGCCGTGATTGTGCTGTTTAATTGTGCGATCGAATTGAGGTATCTGACTGTCTGTTTGTCGGATTGCCTGTCCGTCTACATCTGTCGTGACGTGTAAATATCCGGAAATCTAAAAGTCTGAGTGTCGGAGCTGTCTAGAGGTGTAGACATCTGGGGTGGCATCTAGGTATTTGGGAACGTTGGTTCTAGTAGATGCTGTATGCTGTCTGTACGTATAACTGTGGTGGATCCGTGAAGGGCAAACGGCCGATAAAAGTATTGGTCAACCCTAGGTATTCGGGGAAACTGGGCGGCGATTCAACAGTTGGTGAATCGTACAGTTATACAGGGTCGAGACACATGTGTGTGTTGCAGTTGTAGTACAATTTAATACATTGTTATATTTACATAGTTACTTCAAATCACAGTAGTATTTCAAGGGATTACATGAATCTCAATAAAAGTTAGCAACTTGATTAAATACATGTATATGTTCGTGCTAGTTGTCGCAATCCATACGTGCGATAGTATAGTTTGATGTTTTGTATTTGTTATCGTAATTTATACTTGCGGTAATAGAACTTTTGTAAAGGTTCCTTGGATCTGTGTATAGTCCAAAAGATTCCTTTGTATCTGTGTAATAATATTTAATTTATTCATGTATTGTAAATGGTTGTGAGTGTAATTGTGGGTTGAACGCATCAGTTATTGTGTTGATACATCATTATTTTTCATTAATAATTTATTTCATAAATTTATATTTTCTTTCACATATTGTGTTTGTGTTGTTCATTTAATCCACCATCCTCTCGGTAACAATTCTGTTACAGTGTCTATGATATGATAAATGTCTAACCTTTTACAAAGAACAGCAACAACTGTTTTAGCTATTTTTAATATTATGTTTTTGACGTAAACAATATATTATCTAAACTCTGTGGAATACAACACCCATCAATGTTCAAATGTAAGCAAAATATTTTGCTTAGACACAACATGTAACCATATATCATCAATGTATAAATAAACCGTGCAATTGTTGTTTGTGTTAGTCTTGAATTTTGTGTATATTTCATATTTTATACGAGAAGGCTTTTAATACAAAATGTAACATTTTGTTAGGCCCGTTAAAACAGCAACCGATTTCAGCGTATTCAGTTCCCATATATTTTACAAAGAGAGAAGATGCTGTGATATTTTCCACTTAAGGAAACTAACCACAAGCCGATTGAGATATTTCGTATATACATGATTGAAAGCAATTACATTTTTTGTGAGCTGATATAACTGTACTCATGGAATGGTATTTCTCAAAACTTTATTTTATGATTATGACAATAACATTGATTGATTTTTATCAGCGCACCAGCACTAATAGGCTATTTAGCGCCGTACAATATGTTGTATTTATACATGTATAATAATATTAAACGGTTAAATATCGACCATTGATATCACAAACCAAATAGCTTAACATAACATTTTACGATGATAGTAACAATAAAAGATGAAGCTTCCCAACTAAATGGGTATGTAGCTGATGCATGATGATGAGTACCGATGAAAACATGTTGAAATAAAAGGGCGGTATTCACATTACATAAAAATGCTCTTGGTGATGGCATACAAGCTATAGTTTAAAATAAAGATTTACTTCTTTCAGGAAATATAAAATACAAGTGATATGTATGATATCAAATTGTTTTGTCATGTCATGTACATTATGACAATAAGAATCACAACAACTACGATAATAATAATAATAATAATAATAATAATAATAAGCTGCAGCAAAACTTTATGTTTTACTAAAAGGTATATGTATAGTTGATCAGTTTAATTGTGCACTCAATCAAAATGTAACCTTCGCGAAAACCATCTCGTACAAGGTCTTTAAAAAATACTTTTATTATTTTTCACCTTTTGTTCGTTTCAACTTATCTATCTTCTGACGTACTGCAAGTTCTGTAATCTCATCAGGTGATATTTGGAAATGTCCAGAATGTATTATTATTTCGAACATATGTTTAAGATACTCTGTTCATTTACTTAAAACATTCGTCCGTTTTGTTGGCGGAATTTGCGACTGATTTATGCCAGTGTTAACAAACCAACACGTTCCTGGTATTGTTGCTTTGGTTTTCAATCCATTTGTCCATTTTCAAAATGGGCTATAAATGGCGGCCTATGTAAGTATAGTTTCACAAAGAGGATTTGAAAGACTGTCTATCTATCTATCTATCTATCTATCTATCTATCTATCTATCTATCTATCTATCTATCTATCTATCTATCTATCTATCTATCTATCTATCTATCTATCTATCTATATATATATATATATATATATATATTTGCACAAAATACAACCTTATTCTGGCAACTTTTCAATGTGACCCCTAGTTTTGCTAACCACTTTTGCTGATCAAATTCTATTGAGTAGCATATAAATGCATTAGCAGCATTCAAATAACAACATGCTTTTCAACATCTACTTCATGAGCGAAGCCCTGGAAATACAATGTGGTACAGTCAGCATTGGAAGGCGTAACATCGCCAACCTATTTTGTGCATACGACACTGATGGGCTGCATGGAGTGAAGACGCAATGTTCACCTTAATAAAGAATCTGGATGAAACATCTTCCAGATTAGACATGGATGTAAGCGCCGGGGAGACAAAGCTGAGACAAACAGTGGCACACAAATCACAGCCTCGAGTAAAGTCAGAGGACATCGACTGTGAACAGTGGGCCAGTTCAAACATCTTGGTTTCATAATCACGGAAGACTGATCAAGCGTAGCAATGTTATCACGAGCAGCACACATAAGAACAGATATGTCAAAGTTAAGACCTATCTGGAGAGACAAGAATAGCTGTCTGAAAACTAAAATCAGACTATTTAGATGACTAGTTATCTCAATCGTTTCCTATTCATTCGAGGCACTGGCCCCGATAGCAGAATTACAACGAATAATCCAGGCACTTAAAATGAGATGTCACAGAACCATCCGTGGCATCTCTTACATAGACCAAATCACAAATGAAGAAGTTAGTAACAAGATCAGGTTTGCTGCAAAGTAGGCCAATATGAAGATCTCATCACTGTCAATAACATAAAGCTGAAATGATATGGTCATATCACTAGAGCCAACATTCTATCCATAATAGTATTGCAAGGCAGTGACCAGACGTAGACAGAGAAAACAGTGGACTGATAACTTCATAGAGCGGACCAGGAAAAGTTTTGCGGAGAGAATGGCATTGGCTCCTGATCCAGACAAGGGAAGGAACTAGTCAGATGTTCCGCAGTACAGTTCTTCAACGGCCACACTAGATCAACATAATGATAATGATACTGATGTTGAGTTACAACGTTGTTTCAAAACAATGTACCATTTAATAATGTGTAAGCATTAGACAATTTGCGTGAGTAGTGCAATTTGTATGTTTTCAAAACTGATTTATTAATTTGAATCAATTATTGGCGACAATTACCAGTTAAACAAATTTTGTTCTTGAAGTTGTGTTTATGAACATTTCAATTGCATCGTATTACTGTAAATCTCATCACTGTTTGTAATATATTAGTTAATTTAAATAATAAATTTAAAATGAAGCATCCCCTCCATTAGACGTTCTATTTTAGGCTAGTGTTCCTGCTCATGTACTCCATAAACTTTAAAGGCATTAAACGACATGGTATGGTTATTGTAGTATCATCCATTACATTATGTTTCGTCCGTTGGAATGTTTTACATTATTAGCCTATGCATCCCTTATGTAATACGTGTAATTGATAGCAAGCTATGTACGCTAATACAGAAACATGGATAATATTCATAATAATGATAACTGTGACTGAATTGCGTTGAAAATACATATTTTTATTGTAGTGTTAATATTGTTAGACTGTGTTTAACAAATAACGTTTTGCCTAGATATTCTTATGTCATGTATTTTGCATTATTCTGCGTCATCACGGCTGCTTCAAAAGAAACATCATATAATATAATTTGTACTGGTATAGGCGAGACATTTATTGTAATGTTTCTTGTCGGATATTTTGCTTATGTTTTGTTTTATTTACAATATTATTTTATTCAAATAAAGAGGCAGTGACATGTTATTTCTTTGATGCAATGTGTTGAGCGTTATATACTAATATCGATGCAGGTGTTTGTTTTAAAAATAGGTCTGTCATTTTTGGCTCTATGTCAATAAAAACTAATTGGGTTAAATGTTGGGCAGTATGCATGTTAAAGTATAAAATTGTTGCAGCTGTCTATCAATGTCATCGAATTGTAAAATATTTTTAAGAGTCAAATACACGTTTTCATCTCATCAAACCATATGTCAATTTAAACTGAAAAATATAGTGTTTTGTATAACAGCTATATTGTTTTTAATGTTTTGGACACGAGCCCAGAAGAGCATAATATCGTATTAAATTTGATCACTTGCATTCATTAAATGTTGTGTACCATTTATACGTATGAGACTAGTATGATTTTATAAGACACATATTCCGTAAACTTGTTCATTTGGAGGCTGTTTTACAACGTAAACGAGATCCCGCAAGAACGTTTCTTCGGTGCAGGTATTGAACAGACATAACCAGCATGTATAATAAATAGTACGCATGAGTGATTTGAAATTCTTGTTACAGATTTAAATGAACAGAAAGTAATTATTGTATGCAATCATTCAATATGATATTTAAAGGCATGATGACAATAATTATGTTACATCTAAATAGACAGTCAACTGATGGTTAAATAAAACTATATGTTTTGCCATTCATCAAAAGGATTCGCAAATGTATTTAGCCTATATTTTCATTATTAATTTCGAAACTTTTCGATCTTAGTAATATAATATACAGTCAAATATGGGTTATTAATTTATTATAAGTCATTTGATTTCCTAATGAATGAATATCATTTGAATGTATGTTGAACAACTATATTATTAGGAACAGACGACCGGTTCGTCTCTTTAACAACAAGTGGCTCTACATGTACTGTCGAACACATATAGCTTAAAGCTGAAAAAGTATGTCTCTAACTCTTAAAGATGAAATCGTGTGCATGTCAATATATTTCAATTTATTTGTATAATCTTACGGTCTTCTGATAAACAAATTAGGAATCCTTTCCCTATAGTTTTGTGCTAGTGCATACATCTATTATATCCATTTGCGTATCAGCTTACGTTTCAGTAGAAGGTATTACTTTGTGAAACATTATAATATACTCTATCACGTTAGGAGTCTGTTTGCAGCCGATACTACTAAATATAGAAATACACCTGTGAATGTAGATCGGCGCATTATGTTCCTAGGTATATAATACGTACATATTTTTCGGATAATAACATCAGTTAGTACAGTGAAACCTGGAAACGATTTCAAGTCAGCTGCTAATATTTTAAATGTAACTAGTTCACATCTGTTTTTGTAAACTACACATTGGCACTTAAACCAACTGTAACGAAAATCATCTTTATACTTAAATGAAACTCAACATTTGCATATATTATGGATTGAAGAATTCTATACAATGGCAATCAGTACTACGATATAGATACAACATAATACAATGACGGAAAAAAGAATGGCATCTTGCGAACTGCCATTTAAATTGTTGGCACGTTTATTCACTATTACATAAATTAATAGACTTAAACATTTTAAGTTAAGGAAAACATGCCGAATGTTTAATTGACATTCTACTTTGCTTGCTATATTATGAAAATATGGATTGGTATGAATGCTGTTGTAATGCATGTAGTCACGTGGGGCCCAAACTACAAGAACATGTGGAAAATAATCACGTTGCGGACTAGTTAGCGCTTTATATTCGAAATGTAAAGCAAAACAACATATAAGCACATAGCTGAAACAATCTTGCAAACGACTTGTATGCCCCATCCTTTCATATAATAAACTCAACAAGAATGATGGGGTATATGTGTTTCATGAGCAAAATAATATCTGAAGTAAGTAAATGAATTGACAATTAGCTGTGTTTTTCCACTATATTTAGTGTTTATATAGAATCAAATCATCTAAATCTAGTAATCATCAATGTAACAAACTGCATTTCATGTAATCCATAGCAACCAGTATTTCAAGCAAATACTTTTAATCTCTTTTTTCAGCTTTATCATATGTTTATATTGATAGGAATGGCGTAAAGTAGGGAAAACAACTGAATGCATGTAATTGTTTTGAAATACATTATTCACATTGACTCGGCATACAAGTACGAAAATGTAATATTGAGATATCATTATTGTTTTACATTCTGCATATATTTGAATATATTGCATTAACTATTTGCTTTTCTCTGTATCTCAATTTAACAGTTCCATACATTAAAATTTCTTCCGTGCAGTCAGAAATTGAATGCTTTAGTGTGATCTGGTGAAAACACAGTACACAACAAACCTGGAATTAAGGATTCCGTTTAGCGGTTGTACTACTGCTAACTGTTTGTGTTAATTTAATTTTGTTGGTGAGATTTCTCCTCGGACTTTTTGAGCATGTGCTAGATGATACGTTTATTGTTACAGAAAAAAACTTTTGCTTCGCCTGAGAAATATTCAATTATTTGTGTTGTGCACGCTGTCTGAAATGAACAGGTGTTTTTGTTCTTCAGACGAGTGACTTAACAAACATGTGTCTTGCGTCGCCGTAAACTACTTGCGGCTGCAAACATCATTATCACGATATTCACGGGTATTTTACCGTGAATATTACTCCCTGTCCTTTGAATTAAGCAAGATTATAGTATAATCGAGGCAGTGATCAATTGGATCTAGTGAGTAGAGCACGTATTTTCACGTTGTAGTTCTAAAAGCCATAGGGGTGAGTGTTAAATTTATTTTATTTGATGTGTGGATTAAATTGAATTTGTATTGTAATATCATGTAATAATTCGATTATTACAAGGCATATTCGAAACGTTGTGAATTGTGAATTTCTAGTTGTTTTTAAGTTTAATGTATTAGTATTTCCAGAAATCATTATTATTACCAGCTTGGTTTTATTGTAGCTTACACGATTACAAGATTACAAGATTTCAAGGTTACAAGGTGGTTACAACATTACGTGGTAAAACGTTACGTGGTTACATGGTGATGTAACGAGCTATCTATATGTCTATATGCATGTACGTATGTCTGTACATGTGTGAAGCCACGACCGTAGGCGTAGCTAATACAAGAGTGCTGTCTGTACGTGTATACGTATGACTGACTGAACATGTAGTGGATCCGTGAAGGGTGTGAATAGACGATGCAACAGTGTCAACACGAGAAACGTGGTGAATCTCTGCGGTTTATCGGTGGATGAATCGTGAGACTGTACAAGGGTCAAGACGCATCTGTTTATTCAATTGCAGTTTAAATTGGTATATATGTATTTACATAGATTATTATGAATCTTAGAAGAATTCCAGAAGATTTTTAACGTATTTGAAAATATGAGATTGTTTGAATCCCATGCCTTGTCTATACTATAATTTGAAATTGAGGTTTCCTTAAGCTGTATATCATACACATATACATCAATGTTTTATTATCAATGTGTGATAGTATAGAGTGAGTGAATCAAGTGTATACTGAACGTGTGTGAGAATCATTGTATTTTTACATCATACATTTTTCTTTGTTTTATTACGTTAAGTTATTAAGTTAATACAAATTTTCTTTCATGCATTGTGTTTGAATAATTAATTTGATACAATACCCACTCGGTTACAATTCTGTTACATCTAGCATATACCCATTCAAATGTTGGTGATGAGGTGAATCTTAAACCTGTTTAACACTTAAGGGAAGATACTAAATTACAGTATTAACAGTTGTCTGTTTTCTGACAGATCGAAACCACCCTTCCATATATTTAGCATATATTTCTTGTCAAAATTATAAAAGCTGCAAACACAGCTTCATCAAGATTCCACAAATATCATTGATAGTGATATTATACTGATATAAAAATGCAGTTTGTTTAAAACCAAGATCGTCGCACACAAATTTGAAAATGTTGTTAAACTTAATACGAGAAAGTTGTGATAATTGTGTTTTGTAAACCAAATTTGGTCGGATCCCCTATGCGTCATGTGCAATATTAACATATCAGTCTATAACACTGTATGTTTTTGCTACTACGTGAAACCTCATTGTGACCGAATTATTTCATGGCATCCAAGCACGCCGTGAAGGTCAAAAGCACGAGCTGTGTTGGCTCAGCACAGCATCAGATTACATGCAGTATGACGTCATTGTAATACACTTCATCGGGGCCTGAATCCATACGTCTCGACAATGTAGTGCCAGTAGATTAAGTCAGTTCAGGATAGGTTGATAGCAATTTGGCGCAACGTTTCCTCACTCATATCCAACCCACTCACAAGAACTTAATAATTATTTATCCAAGCAGACACAATCACTTCCTGTACGGATATGCAAGCGGGACAATGCAACCGTTGTGGGTACGTTTTGAGGTGTTGATGCAGTTCTGCATACTAGCAGCTGTCATAGAGTCTTCTTTCACTGGACTGTAAAACTCGCCAGCTCTTTGGGTGAATGAATCACCATTTTAGGATTACATTGCTCATAATTCATTCAGAATGTTTGCAATGGTGCCCTAAAAATATCATGTTCTCATAAAGCCTTAAAACGATTATGGAGAACATTATTGTTACCCTGGAGTCAGAAGATCAGAAAAACTGTAAAATGTTGCCACTGGGACTCTCGAAATAATGTTTAGTCGAAAAGTAAGATTTTCAGTTGAGTGGATGCATGTGTTTCTAATGAAAACGCTATGCTGAACATACTAGTTTGGAGACATATAATGCAAACAAGGAAAACGTTAATAAACGTGATTCAGACAGATAAGTTAGGTGTTTAGATTTCAATGTGAAATGATCAAAATAATTTGTTCAAACTGCCATTTAGTATATAATTGTAGAGATAATTGATATTTGTTTTATTTTAATGCAACCCATGAGTATATAATTAGACATAGAGTCAATTGTAAATTAATATTTCAATATGAGGTGTATTTAATGGATTCATTTCTGAACCCGGCCAATACGAATGAAACATCCATGTGAACCGTAATGGACCTGCAATACAACATTTCATGACAACTTCCAAGGAAACGCTTATCTTAATTTTTTCAATAATATAGCTCTCAGCTAACTACACGAATATATTGATTTACCACGTGACTCAAATGCAAGATGCATGTTATGCGCGATAAATGTTGCAAATACTTATATTACAACCTTCACCTATTACTTGCAGTTTAGTTGTATACATATACAATCCTTGTTAATCATAACTGTTATTCTGAGATGTAACGATACATGATACTGAAGATGGATACCGTTGCCGGCCATTCCAGTACCAACAATTTAATTGACGATGTTATCGTATGTGTCATTTTTCGGCGTTGGTTAGAAGGGTGACCTCATTCATGGCGTCGTTATATATATACAACAAGAATCATATGGCCTATTCGCAATGACACGCCGCACGTGCCAGAAGCCTCTATTAAACATACATCCAACAAATTCAATAAGGAAAAGCAGTGTACGCAAAGGTAATCCATGGACCCTTTAGCAACGGATATGTGTTTGATAGATTCAATGTATAATACAGAGTGATTTTCAAACGCTTGCTCACAATTAAATTAATTTTCCAGGTGTCTTCAACATCTTCGCAACATAATCACGCCAGTCTATTGGATGCCGACAGTAGGATGCACAACATGGCATGTGTTGATGCTCTTTTATATTCTAGCTCAAACTTCCTTTTCTCTGTCTTACAGTAATGTCGAGAGCATACGACGCTGCAAACATTCATTGTAAGAATTGAAAGCTGTACTCACCAAGTTCCTTAGTGAAGACGATGAATTTATTGAATACCCAACGTTACGTGACGAATGTCCCGAAATATATAATGAAAACATAAATGGATCTGCACGAGAGTATAATGTAGGGGTGGACTAAATTGCCTGCCCACAGCTTGCCGACAAGACCAAGCTCTCTGACTAGTACACGCCCTAATCCGAGTAGAAAGCATATCAAGTGACATTGGCACTTTGGATGAGTCAAGGCACAGTTAAGCCCGGACAACAATACTTTAAACTTAGCAAAAGCATGTTAGTTTAAGTATTAAGTTGAAACGTGATCATCAGCTGGAGCGACCGGTTAAGTCTAGGTCAGGGTTACTATTATAAAACAAACGGGATTTGTGGAAGAGCATCGAATATATAAGACGTTTGATAGATGCAGCCAAAGGGATGTTTCAGGCAGCAGATCATGTAGTAGATCTACCTGACTGCGGCCCACAAAGAATTCATATTTTGGTTGAACAGTTCGACTACTAATAATATACATCAAGAGAACTTGTTTACCATTAATAAGACTTCTGTTGTTGTGATGGTTGCATCTAAAATCAGTGACCACTCAGAGAAACTAAATTAGTGTACGTGGAATCCTGTAAGGAGTCAAATAATTGACGTGTCTCCAATCTTGTGTAAGCATGACTTTGGTCAACCGTTAACACATTGGTATGTCATGGGAGCACTGTACAAGGAGATGGTGCTCATCGAGCGCTTTACTACAGAGGGTTGATCTGGGTGTATTTCGTCGGTAACATATCTCACATAAAGCTCTATTGATGGTATTAGCTCTATGTCTACATATCCGGAAGGCAGACAACAATGTCTCGCCGATATTGGGTTTGTCGGTGAGGAAGACGTCGTGGAAGACAAATATGCCAGTCAATTATATAGATGTTCATACAAATCTTGTTTCATAGTCTGGCGTACATGCATCTATGCCATGATCTAACAAAATAATTCCAAAGGTTTAGACTGTGTTTGATAAGATAACATGATATTACATGTATCGAAAACAGTAATACAACATAATTATAGTCAATTGGAATATTTTCCATTTGGTTTGCTATATCTATAATGGTCACACGCCTTCTTGAAATGATTGCATTTTTCCTTCAGTCTGATAAAATAGCTGACAAATTTGGATTGCCAAAGTTATTTAAACAGGCTATTATATATATATATAACCCATTTTCACTCACTACAAGTGGTTCTTTATTTTCAGGAAAGCATTAAAGTTTGCATACGCTTAATAAATTCGAATGAGCAGTAAAGGGTAATGCATTGAAAGAACTAAATATCATATTTTGATTATTGCCGGAGGATATAACGTAAAGCTTCTAAAATTAAACAACTTATATATATAGTTCTGCTGCAAGAAAAGTTAAAAGCGTCCAAAAAAGGTTATAATCAAAGATACACTATATGTAGTTTACAATACAATGCAGACAAAAACAAAACAAAACAAAACAAAAACATTAACAAGAAACATAAATAGCAAGCATACTTTTTTTCTGTGAGCAAAATAACATATTATAATCTCAAAATGAATCGTATAAAACAACTTAGGAGACGAACATTTGAAAGAATTGAAGTAAATTTCTTTAAATAACAAATTAAATTATCCCATTAACAAATAATAGCATGCCTGAAATTCAATATGTATCTAGAACGCAACGTATGGACGTTAACTGATGTTAAGCTTTCATTCTCATCTCTAAGCATACTCAAAATGATTAAAAAGATAATGATTTATTCTCAGACACGACCAAATATGTTTGTGTGCCTTTGAAATTCATTGAGTGTTGATATAATTTCGTCATATCAATTTTATCTTTGGAGTACTTTACATACATTACAAAATCAATACAAACAAAAGCATATGACTAAATTGTTTCTAGTATGTTATTCTTACAAATTCTCTAATACCAAACAAAATGAATTTTGAAACATACCCATGTAATATAATACAAGCAAAACTCCTTTAACTCTGCATTTATATTCACGCTGATATGCATGACTGACTGACTAGATTTGCTTAAGGTGACTCGTCCAAGGAGGCTCTTGTCACCGTTTTATCCTTCAATGGAAGGTTATTTAATTTATCCTGAGGGTGGGAATCGTGCCACACACCCTGCAGGCGTTTATGTGTTCATAGAACACTAATTAATTGGGCCGTCACATCGGGACAGTTATTGAACTGCCACTGTGTGAATGTAAGGCCATTTGGTGGGTAGGAATGGAACCTACACACACCCACCCAATCATTCAACTTTGAGTTGCCTACCCAATCTGCAATGGCAGGAGAGAAAAGCGAGAGAAAAAATAGTTTTTCTCATATCGCCTGTATCTGCGTAGTTTTGGTCGTGCAAGCACGAGAAATTACTGCAGCAGGAAGCAAGGGAGCGCAAAGCCAAGCACGCTCATATACATCAAATTCAGTCCAGTTGTACTAATGGACAGCCTAACAACCAATAATGTGTAAGCCACCTATGCAATTAGCCAAATAACTGAGTTGTAAAATTTTAATTTATCATCCTATCAAAAGGGACTAGTACGTAAGCGTACATGTAAACGTCCCTAATAAATTTAAAATTAAAATGTCTAAGCGACATATGATAGTGTAGTCAATGGTAGGTGATTTTGGTCATACATTTGTTGAAGGCGGTGCCAATAAGGTCAAATTAGTCTTTTCAGGGCCAAATAGTTAATCAAAGAGGGTTACTCGAAGCCAAATGAGTCCCTATTATCATTCAGGCAAATGAAATACCTAATACTTTTAGTTCATCTTTCTCCGGGACGTCTATTCTCGTTGCAGTAGGTTGGCCATGGTAGATTTCCTCATATCACGGTCGGTTTTCCTCTTAGTCCCGCAAGTCTTGAAGTAATATTCCTGTATGGCGTTGCGGAATATTTTCAGGTTCACGGTATGTGCCATCGTTTTAGCCTTCGTTGGTTCCCTGTCATCGTAATGTATCACCGTTGATGTTAGTGATACACAGGTCGCCATCTTGGATTCCACGTGGCCGCCACGCCAATTAATCCTCAGCTCTTCAATTCTTGTGGGATATATCTTACACACAGGTCCGCTGTAAACTGGTCTAGTGGGGTGTAATTTAATGCCCCGGCTCGGTTTCCCGTCACCGCTGCGCAAACACCTAGGTGCTCCTATGGCTGTATTTTATGGTCCGCAGTCCTAATGGTCACCTTTTCTCACTGCCGTCTATCATGCTTTTCCCATGTGCAGACCGGTCCGTCTTGCTTGGAGTCCACTTGCTGAATGAATGAAGGATGCTGATATGCATGACTTGCCATAGTTGTTATGTTTACGATGAATCGAGCAGTATTACCATAGAAAACGTATCATATCATTCGCATTATTTATATATGTTAGGGAAATTTAGGATGGTATTTCACAATTAAAAGGACCACATTCATGAAGAAGCGCATTGAAATCAAATCAAATATCATGATTTGATTAGTGTCAAAGATGTAAATACATTTGGAGTTGCATCACGGCATTTAAGAGACCAAGGGTTCTCTATTACACATGATTTACATATTTGCTCATCATTTGTCTCCTTTTGCTAAGAAGATGATTAGTATCAACTTGGTATATGTGTACAATTCAATCTTCATTTGCTTTCAGACTGTGTCATTACAATAATATAAAGTTAGTCCCTAACTGAAAACATAAACTAATAATAATACCCAATTTGTATCAGATTATACATTATGTTCAATCTACCCAAATCATGTAATCAACTGCAACATTGTCACAGTAACAAATATGTTGATCATAATCAAACACTTTCAAGATCTTAATGATATGTAATCAGACTGCATGGCCTATTTAAATTTTATCCCATATGAAATACATAACACATGTTGACATTTGACAGAGAGCCATAAGCCCAGTTGGACTTCAACCCGATGAGCTAATAATCAAACAAATAATTTTCCATTCGAGAAAATTCTACTGTTGATTTTAAAGCCAACTTCTCATGTTCACACATTATCTATGTACATGCATATATGTATTAATAGAGTATATTATGTGTCTAACAATAATAACGTAATGTGATTTTATTTTCTTTCGCTTTGTTCATATTATTTTCATTTTGCATAGGATGGAATTGTTAAGTCAAAACAAATTGTCAACTTGTCTTTGATTACTGCTCTACAGACGGTACACTGTGCTAGAGAACTACTGCATTCGGAGCACGTTGTTATACGCCTACAGGGCAGGAAAATAACACTCATTTTGTTCGAAAGACATATCTTACAACGGTCAGCGTCACGCAGTTCCGTGAGCTCTTTTATCTTGTCTGGATCGTTACAGCTGTTTTGCTCAGTGCTTGCCTCTTCTCTGTCGTTTTCTACGTCTACAAAAGAAGTAAATTGCTTAGCAAGGTATTCATGGTGAAGCAAACGTATCTTTAATCGTACGTATGTTGGCCATAATAAAATATTCCAAGAAATGAATGCTTAAAAACTTGCACTAACAAGTTTTAATGTAACTTAACAACTTATTAAAATCCCTTAAAATATACATAACGTACGCAAGAACTATTACGGAACATTAATGTTAACGCATGTAGTTGTGAAGATAAATATGTTTATAATATTCAGATGAGAATCCATTTTGTTTCTCACTACAAATCAGCAGAGAAAATGATATATAGTACATGCGTCATGAATGTCGAATTGTGAACTATATAATGAGTGTACGGACAAAGGAAACAGTGAGTTAAGGATAAATAGAAATACAGTGACCCAGCGGGCAGCGAATCTATAACGCGAGGTTTTGTAACATTATTTATTTGAATGTATTGTAGCTCATGTTGGTTCCCCTGACATTCGAATCGAGGCATTAAGCAGCAGAAATGCCATGCACTCCAACAATATATAAACCATCATCGCTATGTATAGGTGTTTGGCCATTTACATCAATAATTCCATGAGGATTGTTAGAAACTCAAATGTGGTTCATTCAAACAATGTGCTTATTCAGCTGAGGCAACAAGTCGCACATTTAAAAGTCAGAAATTGTAATCATTTTGTTAAGGGTCAGTCTAATTGCATTTACAAAAATGGGGACTGCCATTGCATCTATGTAGTAGAATACCCTGTTCGCAATTGTAATTTTACCGGATATCAACCAATATCTCCAGTGCAACAGTTTCATCAAATATGCTAAATCGACGGCGAGCACGAAATGATAGGTCCGCTGTCTGAATACTGGAGCACATGTAGTTCTAGTTTACGTTATGCCAATGAGGGTAACATATGTATATAAGGCTGCGCCAAAAATAATGCATTTGGTGTTGGGATCTGTGCTACATGAGCTAAACATTTGTCTGCATGTATGCTGCGCGTTATTATTACACACTAGTTTCTAGCAAGTATAAACAAAAGTAAATAACTTTATAAGTTCCACCAGAGGCAAGCCATAACGGAAGATTAAATCAGGAGACACTCCATGCTGCCCACATATTCATACAAAAGATAACTTTCTTTCTTATAGTTTCTTAAGGTTCTAAAGGCGGTGGAGGTTTATTTCGAAATATGTTCTTTCTTTCGGCATTCCCCGATGATTTGCTTCGTTTAATTTCCGTCTCTGCCTAAGTCATTGAGGTTGCAAATTCAATTTCAGCCACATATAAAAGTGTCTTATACCATATAAGTTGCCATAAACATCTAAAGATAAATCAAGTTGGTGACGGATAACACTGGACAACAAATTTTTACAAAAGTCATGTTACTGAAATAAAATTAGTCAATTCTTATCAATTTGTATGTGCTGAACACGAATATGACAGTCAAATTGCAAAATTGGCTCTAGTTTTTTTGTAATCTGCAAGAAATTAATGTTTACATAACGAAATGCATTCCAATAGCTAGTAAAAGGTCAACTGTAATAGCCTACCTATAAAAAATCAAGTCATTGACTACATCTTAGGTTTCTTCGCATGTCTCTTGTACAGCTGTTCGGGAGCATCTCTGAGGAGTGTCCAGCAGTAGTCAGCCACCATTGTAGTGGACCATTTTCCCTGGTATCTTTGTTCCATTGTTGCGATATCTTGATGAAAACGTTCGCCGTGTTCATCACTAACAATACCACAGTTGCTAGGAAAGAAATCCAAATGGGAATGAAGGAAGTGAATCTTTAGAGACATATTGCAGCCAAGTTTCTTATACTTCATCAACATGTCTTCTACTAGTTCCTTATAGTTTTCTGCCCTAACATTTCCGAGGAAGTTTGTAGAAACTAGGCGAAAAGCATTCCATGCTTGTTTCGCGTCACCTTCCAGCAAGTTGTTGAACCGGTCATCTTTGAAAAGCTCTCGAATCTGAGGACCCACAAAAACTCCCTCTTTAATCTTTGCTTCGCTGAGTCGAGGGAATTTTTCATGCAGGTATCGGAATGCTGGCAAAGTCCGGTCAATGGCTTTCACGAAGTTCTTCATCAAACCTAGTTTGATGTGAAGGGGTGGTAGCAAGATTTTCTGAGCCTCAACCAGAGCTGGGTGTTGGATATTCTTCTCTCCAATGGCTACATTCTGCCTGTGAGTCCATTCCTTCCTCATGTAGTGCATTTCCCTTGCTCGGCTATCCCACTCGCATAAGAAACACATGTATTTAGTATATCCTTGCTGCAGTCCCATTAAAAGGGCAACTACCTTCAAATCACCACAGAGTTGCCAGCTGTACTTGTTATGCTCAATTGAATTCAGTAGCTGCCTTAAGTTATCGTATGTCTCTTTCATGTGGACAGCATACGCTACTGGAATAGATGGAATAATGTTTCCATTGTGCAAAAGCACAGCCTTGAGACTCAGTTTCGAAGAGTCCACAAATAGTCTCCATTCTTGTGGGTCATGAGTGATTTTTAAAGCATTCATGAGGCCTTCAATATCGGAACAGAATATCAGATTACTTTCCTTTCTGAAGAAAGGCTCCAATTGCTGGTGGCGCTTTCGATATGCAGTAATTGTGACATCTTCTTCTAGAAGATTCCGTTGTTGGAGTCTTGATCCTAGCAATTCTGCCTTGTTCTTTGATAAGTCCAAATCACGAATCAGGTCATTTAGTTCTTCCTGTGTTATTCTGTGTGGGGTTGATGATGCACCACAGTGAAAATCTGGATCACTGCATGCTGATGGACCAGGAGAAGAACAGGTCGACTCACCTTTGTCTTCGTCAGATGAATCAAGAGAATATTCTGCTGGAGGTTTTGGAATAGGAAGTCCCTCACCATGTCGAACTGGTCTCAATGCAGACGGAATGTTTGGGTAGACTATTCTCGACTTCTTTCGCTTCGTTATTCCACCGGAAAGAGGAGGAACCAAGCAGAAATAACAGTCATTTAGGTGGTTGCTTGGCTCTCTCCACACCATTGGGACTGCAAACGGCATTGATGACCTTTTGCAATTCAACCACTGTGAAAGCTGTGTTGTACATGTAGCACAGCATATATGCGCAGCCCAAGGCTTGTCTTGGTCACCAACCTTGCATCCGAAGTAAAGATGATATGCCTTCTTCACTTGAGAATTGATACTTTTCTTCTGGTTGGCAAATGTCACTTCCCCACAAATATAGCAAAAATTGTCCGCGGTATTAACACACTTTCGAGGCATTACTGTTCTTTATTGTACGTAAATGGATAAAATAATAAGTTTTATGTAACAGTAGCTTGAACTGTCTCGCACAACGTCTAAAATATTTTAAATGCTGAACCTATCTGATTGGGCTTTATATAGTACACTGCTTACGTCAGCTTCAGCAGCCGCCTGGCATTAGTATAATAGGCCTACACATGTATAGTACACTGCTGACGTCAACTTACTTCAGCAGCCGCATGGCATTAGTATTGCATTGCATCAAAAAATGATGCAATCAACTGTGGATGATGTGAGCATGATGGTATTATGCAATGTTACATCATTATTCCGGATGTTGCTGCAGTCCTACTGGAGAAATTTACACAGTGAAACATAGAAAATGAGTTATATGAATATCTTCAAAACGAGAGCCAATAAAAAATTTTCACGGTTATATTCGTGTTCGGCACACCAAAATACTACAGATTATGGCCTTTTCAAGTCAGTAATGATTTCACTGTTGACCAGTGTAATGAATGACCAGATAGATAAAGATACGCTTCTGAGCATTTATAAGATAACGTAAGACAACGGAAATCGTCTGGCATCAACGCTTAATCCATAACTAATATGTTCCACAGGTAGTATACACTACCATGATATGGACTCTGAGTTCTTTGTGTATAATGGTGATATTAATAATATGAAAATAAAACATGGCGGCAAATTAAAGCTGTTGAACGCGTCCTTATAATACAGTATATTCATTAGTCATCGAAGAAAAATAAATTCTTGTTCCCATGTTTCCATTTTTGTAACTTTCATAAGCCGTTGCATCTTCTTATCGTTTCAAGAGACAAATCTTCTTTAAGTAATAGTTACTGGACGATCTCAAGGCTTTCTAGTCCTGTGATTAATCTATCACCGTTGAAACAATAAAAATATAAAAAGCTACTGGAATTACGTTCTTATATGATTTCATCCGTCGTCATGATCTTTGGATGAGAGTTATGACGCAAAACAATTATCTAAATGAACCACATTTTTTCAACTTAATTGACAAGGTATCGACTAATCCTTGGTTAACAAGTTTCTACATATTTACCTCTATCAGTAATGATACTGATATTAAACCAAAACATACAACGAATAATTTAGCTCTATGTTAGTTATTTACATAATACAATTTAAGATATGACGTAGAAAGGAACGGAACTGTTCAAGTCCTACAAACAGTGTTGCGTTATTATAACATATACTGAAATTCAATAGAAAACTAACAAACAACACAGAGTGAGTCACATAACTAATAACGTCATAAAAAGATGAACGCAATAAAGCGTTTGTTTACTATCAGTCAAATTTACATGCAATACAATTTCACATCCCTGTGTCAATAATGTAATCACGCAATACCTGCCCTAATAATTTCTCATGTTTGTTTTGCATCATGGCCATACAAATAAAGGGTTGTGATCACTAACGAAAATAATGGTTGTGATCACTAACGACAATAATTTCAGAAGGAGCTGACCTAACATACACTTCAAAGTTCTACAATTCCAACTTCAGAGGCAAACATTCCTTCCCGCTCGCGGACAAACGCTTTAGGTGCATTTTTATTTTGTAAGAAAAATACCACACTGGATGATCTACACCATATTTGTCTTCTTAAATCAATGCTGCACAACAGCATCACTCGCATCAATATACAACATTTTAAATAATTAAATTAATGTTTTGAGCACAGGAAACCGGTGGATTCTAATGTATGGCCATTGAATCATCTAAAGCCTCCGGTCATTTTCAAACCAATGTAACATAGATTTCGTGTTCCATACATATGTCAGGTGTTCAGCAAGTATCGGCAAACTGGAAGAACACGTCGGTAGCATTCAGCCATAAGAACATATCGCATCAGTTATTTTTTCGCGATATACCTGTGGAATTCAGTGATATCCTTGACTTTAGCATTTAGTCAAAGTTTACACGGTAAATTTTGTCTTTAGATAAATTAAATATCAGGCTTGCATAATTGAATATGTCAAGGAATTTCCGAAGTGTCTCTAATCGATCTTTCAATACGTAGTTGTAACTGATGACATCATCGATGTATCACATTTATCGAGAGTAGATGTAATCATGTAAATTAAACGTTGAAAAATACTAGAAAAATGTCTCGTCCCAATCTACATCACTTTATATCGATGAATTACATCTGCATGTAATAATGCTTCAATTTCTTTTCACTTCCAATCAGCGGAATTTGCCAGAATCCTTTCAGAATGTAAAATCTGGTGCGTGTTTTGTTTTTTCATTTACACATTTATAAATACCGCCATCGATTCGTGGCAATGAAAACAAATCTCATTAAGTCAATAAAATCATTCCTCATCAAAATCTAAACTATCTATGTTTGATAGGCGTGCAATTTACTATTTGACTGTAGATGTTTATATTTGTCTTGTAGGAACATCTGCAAATAAGTGATTATATTCATGTAATAACTGTTTTAGTAAATTCTGTTATTTTTGCTGCTGAATATGTGTAAGTTTATGGTCTAGATTACCAAAAAATTCTGAATTGAAAACACTTGTTGTTCCAAACGAAATACAAACCTATTTTCCTTCGTACGGACAATACAGCAAAAACTATAGCATCAGACTGAAAACACATTTCTTTGAATATGTATCATGCTTTTGTTTTCATTTTTGATGAGTAGAGAGCCGATAATTTCTTGCAACTGCACAACATATACCTCAATCTGGAGTAATAAACAAGAAGATTAACATCTGATTCGTCATTATAAAAAAAATATTCATTTAAACAACTTCAATGTCTCACGCACGGTGTGTCGCGAAACGATATCAAATGGATTTAATATTCAAGATTATTGAACTAACTCCCTAGCAGCAAACAATATTAAATGAACACATTCGTCCAATCTATTTTCCAGAATCAAAACGATGTGACCAAATCATAGTTTGCTGTTGATGAAAACGTTATAAAGCCTTTGGCTTTTATAGTGATAGGCAGACGTTTCGAACTGTCAAATGCCAAATTTTATCGTTAAATGCTAGACAACTCCAAACAAACAATTTGCCAATTAATTGGACAGTTTTAGGATGGCAGAGTAAGTAAACAAGTCTGTATTAATGATTTATAATTTGAGATATTGACTTTGGTTTTAGAATGAACATACAAAGTTCTAAATTTTTTTTAGCAGGTGCGAAATATACATCAGCTACATCAACATTTCCTATGGGTTGGAACATATTTGAAATGTTAGTTTTTGCTATAAGAGCGTTTAATATCCGTTTAGCAATGCTATCAGAGCATTATATAGGCTCATATCGGCTTTGCTGAAAATCCAGATATTGTACGTATAGTCATTCTGGACCTTAGAGTTAACACTGACTGCGATATTAGGAACATCATTGTCAAGACTAACAAGGAGCGAAATGAAAGTGGCAGAGGGGCAGTCCTTACAAGCGGCGGGTTTTGCGGGATATGTAAGTCTCACTTTGTGTCCAGTCTAAACTACAAACTCATTGTCTCATGTACGTATGATATAACATAGCTAAACATACAATATTTGGTTACAAAGATATGAATGCAAATGCATCGAAACGACAGCATGATCCGTAACAAAGCAAATGATGCTTACCACCTTGTCTCTCTTTTTTCAGCCGTAGGGTATCGATTTGCGATATCAGATTATCTGTAAAACAAAACTAAAGTATTTACAATACCTATCAAAACACTTTGAATTGAACTTAAAACACCAGAACAACAGAAAATGATTTATTCAATCAATGATATTGACAAGATGGTTGCTGCGTTACGACTCTACAGTTTTAAAGTAAGTAATATAAAAGACTGAGATACAGTAAGCGTTGTTCGTGTCAAAAAATACTTTATTTTCTTAAAGTACAAAATGTAAAAAAACTGAGATTATTACAAAATCGTTCAAAGTAGGTATAGAGTTTTTAATACAAGTCATACTGATCCAACTAGCGAAAAAACTTTAGTGCTATTCTCAAACAAATTCAATGCTGGACATCAGCATGAGCCTGTGATGCATATTCATTTGCAAGTGCACGTTAAAACACTTTGCTTACATTTTATGGGTGATAATGGGTAATAATTTTAGATAACTCCAGGACATAAAAACATAATGTTATCCATGAAAAGGTCGACAATCATTCGCCGCGACAATTTCTCGAAACGTGTGTTATTTCACTTCACGGATAATTCTTAGGAGCAATCAGAGCTCAACAAAACCGGATGAAATATATTAAGGAATAATATGCATTCTAAACATATTCAGAATTTTATATTGTATTTATTTGATTGAATGTATGTGTCCTGATAGTTGAAATGCATTTATGTATTTAAATGATCTGGGGTCAGAATGAATACACTAAATGAACATTTTATGGAATTTCATGTTGGGATGTAAAAATTATAAATTAATATGATTGATTAAAGTTTTCGCTAATCGTTATATTTTGTCTCGTTGGATTGATTGTGTCAGATATAATACAATGATTAAATTTCGCATAAGTGATATCCAATATTGTATAATTATGATTAAGACAGTAAATTAATTACATGCTCGAATACGTGATATGTTTTTTTAAATTTATTTAGGTGCCACGTTGACTATAAAATATAAGACAAACAGTTTAGGTATTGCATATTGTGGTCACAGATGAAATTGAATTAAACAATTTAATTTCTTTGTTCAAGAGACCTTTACGAAACTAGTCTTATCATGACTGTCTATTTTGTTGTTCCAAAGCGCTGTTTTAAAGATTGTATTGTCCTACTTTGCTGTACCAATAATATTGAAAACAAATATTTGTTACATTTGAGCCAATATCCATGTTCATGTGGATTATAACTGAATGCAATAAGATCTAATTGGCTTAAATAGATATTGACTTTACGTCTCCCTTCATCTTCATATTCATATCGCAAACCAGAGAATCCGAAATTTCTCTTGAAAAATCTGTACTCAATGCATTTGAGTTGATCGGATGAATGTAATCATTATATTCCATCGTACGTGAGCTGATGGGATTGAAGTATCCAGCTATTACCTGACTAACGTAGATGTCATCGGATCTTATTGAGTCTTCTGAGTCACTATTCTTATGAATTTCATTAGGTACAACCAGTAATGTTTATCTTTGCAATTCAACGTCTGTTTCAATGGCGGTGCTCATGTCACCTTTTGCATTGCCTACAATTGTCCAGTATTTTCCAGCTTGGTTTACATCATGTGCTCCATCGTTGTCGTCGTCATTATTGGTCTCTGAATGGACGTTGGAATCTCTAACAGCACGAAAGCTAGAATATATATATATATATATATATATATATATATATATATATATATATATATATATATATATATATATACCACGAATCTGTATGATTATATGTCATGACAAGTCCATTGGATCTAGGAAGAAATAATTTGACCGATGGATTAATATAGATGAAGGAAGTAACTAGGTTCAACCTAGTATGTGCGCTTTCCTCTGTGTTTTTTTTCGTCTGTATGTGCCATGCAAATTTACTACACACATGTGCAAAGTATTATCCACCTAATTGAGAAAAATAGTCTTGTAGCTACTCAACATTAAACATCTTGAAATACTGTATTCTTACAAGTAGAAGTACACAACGTACATTATTATTAACCGGAGTAGTTACATTGTTGCAAAATGAAAACGAAAAATATAAAACTTAAAGTGATATAAACACAAATAAGTTAAATATACGACATGGGCACACATATGTGATTATAAAATACCAGTAGAGAAGTTAATACATCAAGCATTCCGATATTCTAATTCTAATATGTGCAGGTGTTTTATTACCGTAGCATACAATATAACTTTAATCAGTAGGTATGTGATGGATCCAAATATTATAAAGTTTGAAAAGTGTAATACAAGTAAAGCTTATAATTAAAATGAGCGTTATTTGTTATGAATTTCGTGATTGAAGTAGAAATCGTCGTTTAAAAGCATGATGTGCCAAAAAAATCAGCTAAATGTTTATAAAGGTTTTAAGCAGCTGCATAAATAGCCCAGTATTGACTGCGCAATGTCTAGCTTTTGTTTGCCTTTGCTGAATTAGAAACTGATGCATTCTGCACATCTTGTCGTATATATTTTGTATTCTGCCAAACAGATGGAAATATTATATCCTCATAAAGGGAAGGTATTCTATCGACATATTTTGTTATGAGAAAAGAAAAAGGATAGCTGTGACCCTAATACTATGAACTGTAATAACCGGCTCTCCCTATAGAACTAGTTACTAATCTTTTCAAGTGGGAGTGGAATAATCCCAAGGATATCACAAAAGGTCAAATTATGTAAGGTCATGTACAATACTGATAGATGATAGTGAACTGTACCTGAACCTAACGTTTTCCATGTCATTTAATAATAAGTCTGTCTGTTTCCGAAAATAATAAAACATTAAAGATGATCATACAATATTTTGTTTATCTCAACAGCAACTATTTCTGCCTTATTTAATTTGTACGTAGTGAGACTATCGCAAAACATGGCATTGTACTCATACGTTGATACGGGCAATATAGGAAAATGTATTCAAATATGAGTTTCAAACATTACATTATTGTAGCTAGATCACTAGTAGCTGCAGAGGTGATAAGATTATTTAAATGCGTACAAGTCCGTATTAATGTTATTAAGAATCGGATAGGGAATCAATATGTATGTTCTCGTCTAGATAGTTTTCTCCTTTAAATAACCACTCAGAAGAATTGCCTGAAGTAGCATTGTCAAGTTTGAGAAAAATTTTTTCCTTGCCACTTGACACATACACTAGTGTTTCCAATATGGAACGGGTGGAACGCCAGGTTAAAACGACTTGAAATATTTTTTGAACTGTGATATGTGTGATAGTATAATAATTTAAACGAATGAAATGTTTAACACCGTAAGTATATATACTTCCATTTGTCACCGTTTAATGACTTTCAAATGCCTTTTACATTTACATTCAGGAATAAAATGTAGAATATCCGGATATAAAACAAGATTAATATTTATAATGGAGTTCAGCGAGTGGAGTAGTTGTGTGGATGTATATAAAAAAGTATTTGTAACATTTCATCTATCATTATTGATTAAGTTCCTGGAGTGTACATGGAACAATTTCTTGTATCAATATTGCTTGTTATATGACTAGAAATGTCACGATATATAGAATATTTGTATATTATGGTCATAGCCCTTGATTGCAAAACCTCACAAAAACAAAACAATGCAATATTTTATCATAGATTTGCTTTCCATGTAACCATACTGACAGTTTTGTGATACTGAATAAATGCATTTTATATATCACCATGTTCAAGAGTAATTTATCATCTGCTGAATAAATATAACAAGTGGTGCTCTTTTAACATATATAAAATGTTTATTAAATTATACATCACATCAGTCGTACAAAAGGTTCTTTTTTAAGTTTTCCGAAAGTTTTACTTTTGGATACCAACCATACACTAACGTACTTTACTTGAATATATTCATTACAAGGCGTCATACGTTTGTGTCTAGACAATTGGAATAAACTAGACATTAACGGAAGAAGCACGATGATGTCTGTCACAGCAACACCACTGAAGTATGACACCGTTGAGATGGACTGCTCTAATCAGCGAATCACGTTTTATATATGATATAAAACGATAAAACATTATCCATCTAAAGTGTAGATAGGCATAATGTATTTCTGCCAATGACAATGTAGATGAAATCCTGCTGTTATTCTGTTGGTGTGCATCTTTTAATATTGGTCAAAGGGTTTATTTTATTTGTTCATTTGTTGCACGCGTGTTATCGAATCAGATGCTAAAAGAAAGGAAGAATATAGTTCGGAGGGATAAACCTCAATGAGCTTTAATGTATATTGCGTCCATCACGTCTTTTACGAAAACCACCAATAAGCGTTCCCTATACGAGTTGAGGTAGACTGATAGAAAATTGAAATGTTTGAGTCATTTATACACTACCTTCTGCATCAACGTTTGTATCAATAGCCGTCGTAATATACTTATATATCCCTTGAAAAAAGATAAAGTATATATAATAAAGAACTCAAAATATAGATAATTCTCTTACGGCTAATATATTGGATATATGGAATTGTAAATTATTACTCAGTAGGGACATTATAAAATAATAGGTGCAAAAAATTATTTCGATTCCCATTCAACATATGTCAATGTACAGTCCTGGTCTTCCAGAATCGAAAAGAAAAAATAGTTCACGAGTTTGTGAAAAATAATCTGCCAACATGTCATCAAATCCACTACAAAATAGTTCTTTGTCTATTAATTATTGATAACCACTAAAGAAGAAATGCCGAACCTTTGTCATCAATAATCATATACTAAGATGTGTTTTATTGTAATAGAAGGTAAATTAACAAATATGGTATTATTATTTTATTTCAATTTTGTAACATACTGGAGAGCAGCAATCCAGTCGTGGGAAAAGAGGTTATGACGTATATTATAGTTCAAACACATTAAAGGGGGGCAAGCATCTAATATATCAGTACTACTCATACAACCTAAAAACACATATATGATTAGCATTAATAACCTACGAACTCAGCTTGTATTGTCTATAAATCCGCAATTACACGATTCCTTATTTCTGCTCGATGAATATCCGTTTTAGTCGGATTGCTCTTTTTATGAGTGAAAATCCAAATTAGGTTATTGGGCAAGCCGTTTTCATAGTAGTTTCCGTTGTTCTTATGTTTTTGTAGGTGGTGATACACATTAGCTGTGCAAGTACGGATATTTAGAGCGCACGTGCTGTGTGTTGTTGAAACAGTATTCGTTACTGAAGTTATTATTCTTGTAGCCGGTGTTGACTGTCCAATATGTATGGTTCATTCTGGGTCTTAGCTTGACTGTATTATACTTAATTTCTTTTTCGTAAACTTCATGAAAAAATGTTTAGAATATTCAGAGTTTAAGTAAGAATCTTGTGTCTTTGATGGGATTGTTATCACGTGCTCTTTCCAGCTGCAGGGAGTTTTAAGAGAAACGATTATACGATGTATGAAGATCGCCTGGCGCAGACTTTCTGCAAAACAATTGAACTGGTATTTGCATCTCTGGTTGATACAAGGATGGCAAGTCTGGTGTCCTGGAAACCTCAAAATTAATGTCGTTCTTGACTGGTACCTACTGCAAATGCACCAATATCTTATTTTTGGGAGTGATATTCCTTTAGACTTCGTCGAGCGCCTGCGACAAATGTGTACTATTATTTGCATTTGATCTTGTGGCTCGTTTGATTTACTTGATGCGTTTATCTATATTACGAACCCTTCCGGTAATTCTTCTTTTCCCATTAGCGATGCTACGTGTTCCACGTCTGCTTGTTTGCCTTACAATATCATCAGCATGTCCGCCACATTCCTTTTTTGCTTCAATATGCAGCTCAGATGTGTGTTCAAAGTCTGCTCTGAGGTATTGCAGACTGTCACGATGTAACATATCTCTGTTGTTTTTTTTTTTGGCGGCGTTCTAAAACATCCCGAATCAGTTTCTGCTGATCTTGAACGGTTTTACGGCTCCATTTTCGAACTCTTATCCGACATCTCTGTCTGACATTTAATACAATAGTTTGTTTGTTATCCTGATAGAGCCGGACCCGAATGATATTTATCTCTGCAAGTTACTGTCGAATAATTGGTGAAAAAGTTAATATTCTCACGACTATTAGAGTGAATAGCGCAACATATCATTAGAACAAGTATGAAGGGTTTGTTACGCAGATGTACGAATTGTTCGATAAAGTGACCATGTACGTGTGTTTGTGTCAACCTCGTACAAATATTTGTGCAAGACTGATGTAATATTCAAGCATCATGCGATCCTGCACGACAATATTGTTTTCGTTGACATCCAAATCGTCAAAGGTAAAAGCGTCATCGATGGTGGAAATTAAATGTCGTTTTAGATTTGCTACCACCACTCAGTGTGTCTTGAAGGACTTTAAAAACAATTTAACAAAGATAATCATCAGATGATGGTGCAATCACGTACAAAAGATTTCAGTCTAACTGTCATAAACTCATATTCAACAACCATTTCTGGTTTCCTGTTGCAACACGACAAATGAATAACGCACAAATATGTGTTAGAAATACATAACATAGCATGTATGTGTTAAGTGTTACTTTGTGGACACAATATTATTGATACCATTGACTAATACAGTATATAATACAATGGTATCTTCAAATTGTTTACAATGTCGCCTCCAAACACGTAACTGAAATCCAATTCGAGTTCAAGAAATGTAACTGATGATCTGAAAGTACTGGAATTTGGTTTGATGATGGGCAAACGAGTTCACGTTTATTAGACCTTCCTGTTTAACAAAAGTCGGCAATGATATCGATGAATCAATTCGAAAGTTTCCTGGGACGCCATGGAGAAAATTCCATTGTGAAAAACATATACATGGATACAATTACTGTAGTTTTCATATGACGCCGATTATACAACCTGGTTCTAACAACCATCCAAAGCCTCTTGAAGCACCAATCAACCGCGTTGATGCGTGATGTTACCGACATTGCCTTGTTTGAGAAACATCAAAAGATACCTGTGTACGTCAACGAACCGACGTGGATCTCATCCATAACTTACATGTAGTTAATATTAAACACTAAGAAAACAAATTACAAGATGTATCACCATCGTTCGAGGTATAAAAACCGAGACTGACCTCGGCGGACGAGCCCAGTCGGCAAATCCATTTATACAAACAACTAACGGACATAACAAACCGGAACGGGTTCATACTTCAAAACAATCACGATGGTGTCGTTTAGGACCATCGCCAGGTGACCCATTCCTCTCAGCCGAACATTTATGCGAGAGGAACTGCAATTCGTTCCAGCAAATTCGGAACTGCTACCATGATTTGATTTAATACGTGGATAATTCGCTATGCGATTAGCAATCATAGGATGGTTCACGACAGCATAATAGCAAACGCATAGGTTATAGTGTCGTTGGGGGATTATCCATCAGTTGGTATCAAGGCGGCAACAAACTCACTTTAGCGCATCGGTAAACACCCATGCGATTGTTTGGTATCGTATCATATTTGATGTTTGTGCGAATACACATTGGTCTCGAGGACATTTCACGATCACTTAGTTGTGATCATTTTTACCGGTGGAACACTTTGAGCATTCTTGATATTATAAGAGACAACAATCAGTATTAATGATAGTTTAAGTCGCGGTCCCATACACGCTTCAATACAGTGTCTAATCATTGTTTTCCACTGGTGCATCAGCAACCCTCATTTGTCCACCAACACGTTCGACTAACATATATGTATCGCTAACTATAACAACTATTGCTCTGTAATTATGGATAAGTGGGGCTGGAGCAACCGGAAGAGTTACACGACCTCAGAATTGTATATCAACAACACTCTGTCTGTTTAATTCAAGATGTTTCAACGAAAATTAATAAATCGGATATAGGTTTCTAAAATTTAATTGCGATATTTGCAGACCAGTATCTAAATTTAGATCACGTCCCATAAATATCAGCAAACGATGATATGTGCGCTGCAATTTGGATTTTTCCGTAATTAAGTAAAATATATTCCGATGGTTATTGTTCAGAAACTACAAATTTGATCAAATATCATATGGCTGCGTGTTTGTGAATTTAATCGCGTATTATCCTGTATCGCAACAAATATATGTCGCCGCGCAGAAACACCATGCTGGGATGCCGTATGCTATATGAATATACCATTAATAATACTCTGAATACTATATGTAGTCGTTGTTAGCCATGATAGCAATGATTTACAAATTGCATACATAAATACTCGTAATTGGTCCTCTGCGGAGAACGCTGGAGTCATTACAGGCATCTACAATGAGACTTGTGTTATATTTACTTTACCAGCAACAACACCATCATCTCGCCATATTGCATCATTATCATTACCTTTTCTTACGAGGACTATTGAATGTTTATCTCTAAAGATAACGTTTCGTATGTTTCTGCAAAATCCATATATATGAGACAGTGGAGTTGCACATGAACATAATCTACGCGGTCCTTGCAACATTGCTGTACGTGTTGCAAATCCTAAGTTGTAAGTAGCACTAAAATGTCTTATTATATCAAACGCGGCACCTGGACTAGGTTCATATCCAGCTGGATGTTGATCAGATGCAGTAGCTGGTAATGTCCGTAATTTGACATACTGGACATTATCAGCGTTATCAGTAATATCTGTAGCAAACATCATTGCTGGACCTGCTATGCTGTAATTATCAGAATATCTTGCTAAACCGCTTATTGTTGTGGCATCATCAACGCCCATCTGAATAGATTCTATCTCTCTTCCATCAATCATATATGTAGCGCTAGTAAACAACGCCATAATCCCATTATTAACAAAACCAACTTTCGCATTATCTGCATATGTTGTATTATCTTCAACATGTTTTACAAGTTCTCCTTCTACTTCAATAAATTCTTGAGCGGAAAGGAAATCTCTACTTGTACGATAAACATGACGTACAGTTCTCCCTCGTTGATTTGGTTGTATTGAGTTATCTAAATCGCGATCTCCCTGACCTTGTCAAACCATTACATGCTATTAAATTCGCACTAATATTTCTTTGAACTTGATCAGATCCTTGATATATCATCGCTGCTAGTTTTTGATCCGCTGCTTGGTTTATTATTTTACTGACATTGGCGGGCATGATTTCCGTAGATGTTAAATTTACTGGTTGCGGTTTGTGTCCTCCTTGATGAATCAAGGCTGCTAGTCTTTCTTTGGCTGCCGAAAATTCCTTACTGGCAATATTACGAATAGCACCAGGAGCGTTTTCACCAATAACATTATTAGCTTTTATCGATAATTGTTTTGCGATTGGTGCTATTTTGGGAGCCATTCTTGCAAATAACCATCGAATAACATTACCAAGACTATCTCCATAAATTATTCTATACACGGGTAATCGCGAATGTACTACTCTGATCATGAGAGGTTTATGATGGTGCAGATGTATGATCATCTTATATTATTATCGTTATATCCAGTCGCTGTGATAACCATCAACGAGTTCATCTATACATTCGCGATATACGCCGATAACCATGATAGCACCTTGAAATAATCGTCGACAAATATCAGCAGCTTCATTAATTATTTCCGGAGAAGTATTTCTTCCAGCCCGCTCTCCTCCTATGAAAATTTCTAATCGTGGTATGTCGGAGAGAATATTACTAGGGCAGGCAACAAGACCACTTCCTCGAGAAAATCCACTACTAGTAGCACCTGTAAATAGGAAGGATCTCGCTTTGAATATTTTTGTTTATTCTTTTGCTGTTTTTGTTCTTCTTTTTGTTGCTTTTTCCTTCTTTTTGTTGCTTTGTCCTTCTTTTTGTTGCTGTTGTAATTCATCGTGAAGTTACACTCCGTCTAAAAATGTAAGATAAACATAATCTCATGCCTTGCCCATATGACTAATACTCTGATTTAATTAAAACATCCAATCATTCCATGTTTCAATTTTTACACCCGTACTATGTTCTGGTTTAAGAAATATATTTCTTAAACGATAACTTGATGCAGCAAACGCACCAAGCTCAGTTATATATTTATCGGTATTTAATATCGTATTCTTTTTTCTTGTGCACTGTTTTCAGTAAATTTCCCCATAAAACTAATTACCTATCTTTTTGGGGGTACCCCCACCTCCGGTTATAGTATTAGACCAGGAAGATTTTGTAAAAGTCTAGATGTTTCTCCAGTTCTTGCTGCTATTTTTTCAAATCCATGAAATTTTTTGTTCTCTTTCTCCCTCTTTTCCATAAATAAGCACTTTAGTAGTTGCTGGAATATGTTTGAATAATTGCAAAATCAACGTGAGATTATTGTCTTTCATGTACTTTTTGTCTGACAGAATCACAGACGGGTATACATTTCTTAATCGCCGCTAGTCTGTGTCGTGCCAAACGGGTAGTTAATGATTCTCCTAACATTATTGATATATGATATGATTTAATGATTTAATTTGTAGCAGCAGACGGCTTGTGACATCAATTAGAAGTGTTCATATGTCAAACTAACACTTCCAACAATATTGAAAAATATAACGACAAAAACAGTAACATAATTAACTAAGCCCTAGAGAGACTCTTGGGGAGAAACTCTCGGTTGGTTAGAAACTTTGGTTTTGTTTGTTGTCATTTTCTTTTCCGTTTTGTAGGAAGTGTTGGTTTAGCAAATAGATAGCTATATATTTTTGTCTGTTCACCCTCTCTTCTGCTACATGTAATATATTTTGTATGACGGTCAATATATAATATAGGCACAAAACAAAATATAAAATATACGAACGTCTAACAGAAAAAGGAAACAAGAAGAGCATTGAAGAGGAAGAAGGAGAACAGTGAGAGTAAAGAGAAAGACGAAAGTCGAAGATAGAACGGAAAAGGAAGAAGGAAGTATACAACAAAAAAATAATTAGCTACACAAGAAAGAGGTGGAAAGGAAGTAAGACGGATGCAAAAAATAAGAAGAAAAGAAGATGGATGACGAAAGAAGGAGAAAGAAGATGGAGGAAGACGATAGAAGGAAAAGGAACATGGATAAAAAATAATAGGAAATCAGGGTAAAGAATGACAAAAAGAACCAGAATAAAAATTAAAATATATAAGGAAAAAAAACCAGGAAAGGTGAAGGATGTACATGGCTGACTGAATTAATTTCGTAATAAAAGAGTCAATAAAGTCCGCAAATCCCTTTACTAGTACCATCCTCTAGAAGATGTCTGCGGATAATTGGATATGTGATGATAATATTGCAGGTTATTGCTTTTATTTGTATTGATTTAATGTAATGTTTTAGTGATTGAATACCAGATATTATGACAATTTGTGGGATGAAATAATTCCGTTGAGACATTCTCCATATACTATATATTTGCATCGACAAAATTAAATTGAAATACAAATCTACATATCAATTAAAAGTCACCAAACGGACAATAAACGACAGCACACAAATTAAATCTTCTTCTATAATTTTTTGAAACACGGAATAATAATTATTGCTCCCACAATATGTACGAAAGCGTGTGACTTTTAACAGAAAAAGTTTTCTCTTATGCATGCCTTTCTCTTATGCATGCCAGATGACCTAGCATAATAAATGGGGAAAATGACATGAATTTGACATTTAATTATTTACAAGTATTATCTCCAATCGGTTAAATTACAAATTAAGCAAGTTTAAAACAGGATCATATAATCATGAGATATACAACATCGTGGTTACTTCAACTTTTTATATTAAACGATATTTATTTGACACAAGAAACACATCGCCCAATATTTAATAGTATATTAAAGTGTAGTAAAATAGTTTTCTACTGAATATAAAACAATATTGTACCTTATATTGCAACTAAAATGCACGATCTACCACACACATATCTCACTAAAATCAGTTTACTTTAACGCTAGTATATCTGACTACCAGAAACAAAGTCGTTATGCCCTTGGTAAACATTAATATTGAAATGTAACCATTACGTTACTATATCGCTATGATGTATCCCCTATATTACCATGTCATCTATTTAAATATTTACCCCCATTAAGTTTAAAAGACATCACTACCATAAAGAACAACACCAATTAATGAACAGCCTTGTTTACCTATGTATCAGTAGTAATATTGGTTACACGTTTATGCTGTGTAAGATCCGTTAAGGTAGTATGATTATAACAAAATATGTATAGAGCAAAATCATTACCTATAATCTTAAGAGAGAGAAAGTAATTATTCTTTTTCACTTTTTCTGTTCTCAGGGTATGCAGGTGTCTTAGCTATATTATGGTTTTAAAAGTTCCATCAGTCCTGTGCGTTTGTAAATTTTAAACAATTAACTATATCAGTTAACTGATATGTAAGCCTTTGTTTGTATTCTGTAAGAAGAACTTTTCAAAAAGAGTTGGGTTCAACGTTCCGCCAATTCTACCACATAGTCAATCTCTCTCTCTCTCTCTCTCTCTCTCTCTCTCTCTCTCTCTCTATCTCTCTTTTTCTCTCTCCATTAAAAAGTCTTTCGAGTAAGAAATACTTTCTTTGTGTATATTAATTTGATGTATGAATCAATTTCTAACATCGTAAAGTTCAACAGTGCTAACAAACTATGACCTTTAACCTCATAATTGGGTGAGATCGTTTTCATGTGTCTTAGGTTTATTATGGTTTGTAAAGATCCCTTATGAAACAACTATTCAGAACCAATCATCCACGTCTGTGAATGTTAAACAATCACATGTCAGACCGCTGATATGTAGCCAATGCTGCATTCAGTAAGAAGAATTATTGTCTACGAGTGTCAGGTTTAACGTTTCTTCGTACTGCCTCTGCTGTCGCATAATCTCTCTCTCTCTCTCTCTCTCTCTCTCTCTCTCTCGCATCAGGTTAGTCTCACATGTAAGACGTCTAACATGTCAGAAATTGACGCTGATATTTATAGTTTGGGCGTCTAGATCTTACTACCCAAATAATAGTACTTTATAACGTGTTCCGATATCGTTTAACACTGGAACCATACGGCAAATTTTCAGAAATATCTCACACTTGGCATCCAATATCGATGCTTTTCTACAAATTATAGTTATATTGTTATAGTCAGACTTTACTTACTCTATGTACTTTTACTACTAAATTCAAATTCCCACATACGTAAATGGATATGCTTTTAAGTACCGTTGGCCTACATCTTCGTTGGTTGGGATGCGATATAAGCTGCGAATACATAAATCGGTAAAAGATGATAAACATCACGAACAAAACGCAGCTATATAAACGTTCTCTTCAATATTAATATATTTGTATTCGCTTCGTTATAGGAGTATATTCAACGTAACTCGATTTCGGCATTTCCGGCTTCCATAGCATTCCAGCCATATTAAATGTAAGCAAACGCTATTTGAAATGGGAATTTTAATTTATTAGAGAAAATACACTCTACACATGACCGTTATTTAGTTGGTAAAACGACGACTTGGAAACACAAATACTGTGGAGGGGAGCTGGGTAGTGGCCGAGTGGTCTAAAGCGGTCACAGTTAATGGTCATTGCCATCTCAATGCGTGGGTTCGAGTCTCAGGTTCGGCCAATGTGGGTATGTGAGAAAGCGTGCCAGTAACAAAAGAAATGGAATATAAACTGTTTTTACAAGGCAATATCCCTTGCCCTTTGCGGTAATAAATCCAGGAGCACGTAAGTAAGTTTGTTAACTTGTATTGAAATGGTGACAAACAAATCATATTACATATCGAACAACTATGTTCAAGAATTGCTACCTTCTATGCGCAAGTTTGATGACGCTTGTATCACTGGTGCGAAATCTGGAAATCATCAAGGACTTGCAAGCAACATCGGATGCGATAATGTCTGACATGTATGCTCCGTAGCCACACGTTCACTGCATGATGGACCACACTGCAAAGTTACATACACGTGTTCGTGCATTTCTGGTTAATATATGGGTTTAAAGTCAACATTAAACTTGCAGAGATTGTCTTTCATAAAATATCATAGTGATTCTTACGGGTATTTAGCAGCAACTAACTGTTATTAAACCACTGGCATGATGCAGACTATATAGTACTCTTAACTGTGATATATCAACTCAGAATCAGTACTATACTGTTGAAAGTACAGTGTATTTTGTGGTTATCAGTGACGAAGGAAACAGTCATGTACATTGGTCTGAATGTGAGCCAGTCACCACGATGACTGTGATCAGAAGAGGTTTATATCAGTGTACCATGTATATATTTAATTTAAGTAAGTACTTTTCAAAAGAATTCAGTGCTGATTTCTGAAACTTATTGCTTTCAGGAGATCTTAGCTTTTCTTAGTAGTTCGTAACTGTCACACAGTAAATACATGATCTTTAATTGTAAAGATACTAACACAATTCAGAGACAGGAATAAAGGTTGTAATAAAAAATATGTTACAGTATTGTCAAATTAGAAGTCATTGCACACAGTTTGAAAAAGGTAGTATAATTGTTTTCGTCCCAGTGCTATCTGAAATATATATATTTTTTTGATTGTTCAATTCTGTTTCATATCTGTTTCCATAGCTGTTGTTCTTATTCGTTTATCTGTGTTGGTCTATTTTTATTTGTATTAATTATTTCTTTTCCGTTTCAATTTTCTTTTGAGTTTCTTTATTTTCTTACATTTGATGTTTTATACACCGACCAGTAAACCGAAGCTCATACAGAGTTGTCTTTCTTGATACTAAAAATACGTTTGTATATCTTACGGTATGTGTTAACAATATTTATCGATTTATGTGTAATTGTGCAATTTAATGCTTTACATTGTTCTTAGAACCCATATTTCAGTGCTCCTTAAATGCTCCTTAGTGCCTGTTAGTTCTTTTGTAGTTCTAAGATGTGTTAATCAAGACAGTCTTCTCACGGTTAACGGTTCTTTATGGGGTTTTCCCTTGTTTTTCCTCAACCATTTATGATATAACGGTAAGAACTGAACAACCCCAGGTAAACAAGGCTTACGGTGTATGAAATGTTTCATTCAGAAGTAAACATGAACACTAGCTGTGATTGCTGCATTATGTAAGAGTTCTTCTTTCTGTTAGGCTTAAACAAAAGGTTGAGCCTCTTGGAAATATGTGAGATTAAGTTAAGTCATATCTAGATCATATTTTATATTTTGTACGATTTTTTCTTCAAATGTGAGACCCATGGATGAAACTTTGTCTGTTGTGACTAGATAACTCTTATCCATATCTAGTTCCAGCAGAGTTATCTCACTTAAGTGCAATACAATACCTGGTTTTGTCCTTGTCAAATTGACAATCTAGATTGTTCTCTGTGACAGTGTGTGACAGGCAATTTGAAGTAAGGTAGAAAGTAAATTTATTTCACAAAAGATTAGCATACAGACTAATGGAAAAACAATTTGTATAGTGATACTTTGTACTGGCTACCATCTACAGACCTTTTGCAGAAAGTCGAATTTGAGTTTTTCCACTCCAATTTGAACGCATGCGCACTCAACGTATGGCACCTTTTAAGCAAATATTATTGACAAAGTGCATGTTCGTGAAGAATATATAACACATTTGTGAAGGTTTGATATCTGTACACCCTTCAAATAATTGTTTGTATAACAAATTGCTAGCGAATAGTTCAGTAAACTACCTAAACCACTACCTTGTCTAAATCAGTAACCTGCCTTAAACATAACAGTATAAATAAGCACAAAAAGCATCGTATTTAACCAGGGCAGTGGACATCATTTGTGGGCTCTAGGAAACATTATAAAGTCGGCCCCAATGAATCACAAATTGAATCAAGAGTGGACCCCTTGCAATTTTTCTTACTCTACCTAAGGTCTTGGTTAGGACTTAAAAAGATGGATGATCCATATCTGTAAAGAAAGGGGTGGGTGACCATAATTACAATTTGAACAAATCTACATGTATTTATTTATAGGCCTCCTCAAGACTATATACTCAAGAAAACCCGTGGACTTATGAATCTCTTTGTTGCATAGTATTAATTTCGTAGTGGATGAATGCATAAAGGTGAAGAAAGCAAAATTAATACCAACGTAATCAGATCCGAGGCCCAATCCGTTAACCAAGACATATTACACATAGCTGATAGTACTGTAGCAACTGGTCATTGCAAATGTATCGCGGAATGCGTTAACTCATCATTAATATCCATATTTGTTTCAAGGAGTTAGCAATCTATGGAGAGAGAGAGAGAGAGAGAGAGAGAGAGAGAGAGAGAGAGAGAGAGAGAGAGGTAGTTAAAAGAGTCGATGCAATAACATAAATCAATATATACTCATTTCTTGTGAAAAACAAATAATTGCTGAAGACGTACAGTTCAACTCTATTACTTGTGGATTGACATATTCTTATTTACTAAAATCTGCGACGATCTATAATAACAAAAGTTCTATTTGTGTAAGAAGTGTAGGTCACTCGAGTTGCCCTACATGAAATACGCATGACCGTACCGAACGCGGTTATGGGATGGTGTTGACTAGCTAACAGTAACAACGGAAAAGGTCAATAGCATATCTTGTGCTGAAAAATGGCGCTAAGCCCTTCAACAACAACAACAAATATCAGGGGTGGGCGAATTACATTGTAGGAAATGTTGATAATTTTAGACCAGTTTGTTGTCTTGTTCTTTGTTAAGACTGACAAGGGTATTCAATGGCCGCGTCAACCTTGAAGAAAGGTGTTTTGTTTTATTTGTAATGGTAGTTGATTACTTTTAGTCATGTTAAGGTAATTTAACTTGTAATGACGTAAAATTGTGTATGTAAAAAATGCAGTGAAACTATAATGTACATTCCTGAACAATACACATGACGATTGTAAGGAATAAAATATGAGTATTTATTGACTATATATTAATATGGTACATTATATTTACTTCTCTTTTCACACACACACACACGCACACACACAAACACACACACACTTGCGTGTATACAAGTTTATTTGTATTTGTTATCGCGTAGTCCTTGCATTTCGTTAACATAGGATGAATCTCAGAGGTCTTCTTCTCTTTTTCAAACTTCGCCTGACTTATGGTACGTATAAAAGGACACTCTTCAAACAGCCTTGTCTCTCTACATAAAATCTTCTTTTATAAACGCTCGTATTGGTCATTCTGATAATTGTCCATGATGATTTCACTTACATGGGTAAGTCCGTGCCAAACTGCATTGACGACAGTAAGTGAGTAGACGATTCTACGTTTGTCCACATCTTGTGATGACAACAGGTGCAGTTAATTGCGGGTGTTTATTGTGAGAAATGGACCGATACGGATTGGCTTATTTCACCAGTCCTAACACGCGTTAGAAAATTTAATCGCAGTGAGGAGTCTGTCTTCTAATCCGAAGAGAGCAGTCTGTGACGTCACATTCTCTATATAGGTGCTCTAGTGTCTGGGTGCTGTAAATCCATGCGACAGTTTTCAGTCATTACAGCCTTTTCAGTCATTTTCAATTCGTCCTTATGTCTTTCTGAACGTGTCGGGGTTCATTCTTTGGGGAAGGTACCTCTTCTTTTTCCTGTTCGGATGTCATTTCTAATTACAATGATAACATATATCCTGACTTTTGATTATTCTGGCACCTGTATTGCATTTTCACGGGCTGGGCATTCTGTAGTCGAATGCCCTTTTTTGTTACAGATATAACAATTATCTTGACGTTTATTTCGAAAAGAGGCAGAGTAGTCCGTAGGCTTGTCTGAAGAAACCTTTCGTATAACACCTCGCAATGCTGAGATCAGAAGTTCGACTTGTTTAATCTCTTCGATCATTTTACTTGGTTTGAGAGTGAAATTAATACTGGAATGAAGACACTGACTCTTTATGTATAGACTGGTTTGACTTAATATATAGGAGTTGTAAATGTAGTCATTTGACTTTTTGCAGTCAAGATGAAACGATCGCATCATTTTGTAGAGATAGGAAAAGAAAGTGCGGGACAGAAATGTGATTTATCACCTCGATAATAGCTGTCTCATATTCATTCCAGAGAGTTAGAAAATAACATGAGTGAGTTAGAATCGAGACCCAGAGTCTACATTTAAGCAACGTTCACCTAACTAGGGCTTTCCAGGTACACGGTGAAGTTTAAAGATTTCACGTGCGACGTACCGTTGGAGAAAGCAGACGGGTTCACCACTGTGTGGGATTCGTTGTTAACCTTACTTAGTGAAGCCAAAAAAAACGATCGGGTGAAACTTTACATTTTTCACGACAGTTAAATTCCCCTTTTTAGATCGAGTTTAGCAGCCCATTAGAATTTACACCTTCTAAAATCATCGACAAGATTCAACGCTTTAAACAATGTAGCGGCAATGTTCACATCTCCGACGGTAACGCGACACTGTTCATGACACACGAGTCTCTTCCCTAAGGAATAGGACGCAAAAAGGTGTTATTGTTGGACGACCTCCACAGCATCAAAACGTGCATCGTCCGAATTAACAAGCTTCAAGACCAGATGTGTTTAACCCGTGCCATTGTCGTCAGCCTAACGTATGCCGACAAGAACGACATGATGGCAGAATGGAAAAGAGCCTGGAAAACTATTCAACATTTGGACCGAGCAACAAAAAAGGAAGTGACGCAGAACTTCTGTTACAGCAAATCGGGATATCCAAAGACAAACTGTGGCATTCAACAAATGTACAAATTGCATAAGGTTTTGGCTCCAATTTACACCTTGAAAGGACACCCGCAAAAAGAGCGAGTTACTCTGTTGTTTCGAGGCAATGATTTCAAGGACGGATTGTACATTCACATGCACATTTCCATGCCATCACTGGATTGCTTGGGTATGGTTATTATTGCGATAAATGTGACTATGGGTATAACAATTGAGAACAATAAAGGCATTGTGGATCGAAATGTTCAACATATTTGGCCTCTCATGCTTTTCTGGACGAAGGACGACAAAGAGTACATCGCTGAACCTGTCACCACATTCATTACAAGAGGGCAGGTTCACAGCAGAAAAGTGCTTGTCAACACCGGAGAATGTGCCTTACTTGTGGACAAAGCAAACGTACCAATAATGCTAAGGCACATCGGATATGTACAAAAGTTTCCAAACCACCATTACGCCCCATTCAAACTACCATCAGCAAAGCGTCGGCGACTTGCTAAATTAGAGAAGGTGTTAGACAACATTTATTACGATCCAGTCCAACCTGCAGGTTACATACGAATTCAGAAATTGTATTGTGCTGCCAAAACAAACTCGACTGAAAAGTCTCCGTCTACCTCTTGTGCAACGATAGTACCAACAAAAAGCCACGTATACTACACAACCCATTCGACGAAACGTTTCCAGAAGTCGCACACAAGTGGAAGACAGGTCATCAATGCCAAACTGATTTAGCTGATGTCTCTCATTTGGCTACCTACATTAGAGGCCACACATATTTGTTTTGTGTTATCGACGTCTTTTCCAAAATTGTCTGGTAACTGCCATTTATATAATAGCTGATATCGGAGAGTGCTGATCGGATCTCGTCGTAGCGACATCGATGAGGGTGGAGGAGAGGAGCGAGAAAATATGCTCTGTATACGACTATTGCTATCTACTAAAATAGCAGAGTAAGAAGCGTGGTCCATTGTGTGTAACTAAATAATTAGAAGGTACTGTAGAGCGACCCAGTTTTCACAGTAGAGAATTCCCGTAACGTTGGCGAGACCATGATGATGGAAAACGGGTCATCCATGAATGAGAGCCTGTCGATCAAAGCTGGACTGTGGATAAATCACGCTTAACTGATCCTTTTGTCTATCAATGCGGGACGTCATTTGACTCGATATGAAAAGGTCCAGTTTGCCTGGTTAATGCTACGAGATTCCATTATGGCTTACAATCTCGATTCGATAACACCGAAACATCTAATTTGATCCTTTTGTTTCCACCATTAAAAATTTACAACACTACCTGCCTAATATAGACTGACCAAGTTTTATACAAGTCGTTCAGACATACTTGTAAACTGGAATGATAGGGTTATTATTTATGTCGACTGGTACAACTGGACTGAATTCAAATAGACCTGGAACTTGTTGTAAGGTTAGTTATGATTGGTAGTTAGAAAATGCAACTCAGTTAATTCGGACCTTCAGCACAGTAAGTAACACTTGAATTGACTGGATGAAGAAAAGCGTTTAATTCAATCCGTTTGGTTTCAGTCCTGGTCAATTATCTCAGTTGTGTAACATTATAACTCTAATGGTATTAGATTATCACGAAATGTTCAAATCACATATCTACACGTTAACGTATAATCATACGTTCCCCTCATGAAAGACCAACGATCAATTTCTTTGAACTAATTTAGAAACATCTACCTTAAAAAAAATGTCATATACATGAGTGTATGTTTAAAGAGAATTAGATGTATTGCATCTCTTACTCTACATTGTATATTCAAATTTGTAACAGGAAAACTACAATATAATCCATATACCGATGGTGTAGCCATATAAAGTAATACAGCGTAAAACTCATCTAAGCGAACGGTCTTTAACACATTGCAATGTCAAGTGCCAAGCTCGTATATAGTGGGTTCGTAACATACCTGCCCTGGCAATACTAATTATAAGTGTGTTTTGGTTTGAGACTTTCGTAGGTAGTTTCGAAAACTATATTATGCAAAGTGAAGCATGTAATAATAATTCTCAAACTTAAACAAAGACTGTATGCATTGATATATAGGTTGTGATAAAATTCAGTTACTAATTCTAAACAAGAACAAAAATACAGAAGTCACAGACACACACAAATATAAGTTCATAAAAGAAGCCACTGAACTACATACACATGAAGACAAAGAAAAGTAATCGGAATCATGGGTGATAGATAGGCTACAGTATGAGCATACGATCTACAAATTTCAATTCCAAACATAATTATATCATTTTTCGTATCGCTTACTAGGTAGATGTATTCCCTACCTTTGCCGACTTTAGTTAGGTGCATTTTTATAACAATGAATTGTTAATAACCAAAAATAATAATATCAATGCTATTGTTTAGAACAAAGTGACACCAACAGAATCAAATCTTCACGATTGATGTCATTACAAAATTAGTTGAGAAATTATTGTTTCGCATATGTTATCATATCTTATACTTAGCCTTTCAAATAGATCTGGTTTAAACATCTTTTTTATTTTTTAATATATTTGTTATTAAATTTGGAGTTATTCGTTTCGAGGCGAATGGATCGGATCAATTACAGGGTGGTTTAGAAGACGTTTCAAAAATGTCAAGACCGACTCACTGTGTTATGAGATAGACAACTGAGCACACGTGACTACTTTAGTGTAAACACTTAACAAATACTTAACTTTTTTTTTTCTCGGTACGGCATAAAACCGCCTATGAAGAAAATAAGATCAACATATTCCCATATAGATTCGCTATCTTTAGAAGACAAATACCCATGCCTTGTGCACTATCATACAAGGCAGCTGGCAACTATTCAAGAATAAATCTGATTACATTGCCCATGACCAGCCATAAGAAAACTAATATTTAAAGATCAATATATGCTTACATGGCGGAGTGTTATTCGCATTAAGTTGTTGTAATGATAGTGGTTGTCTTGGATGTAGTACTAGTATTTAATTTGTTAACTGTACTTGACGTGGTCGTACATATTCCAGTTGTAGTTGTAGCTGGTTTCCTTTGGTACAATAAAGGTAGTTTCAATTGTATATAGATACACATTAATATTACTTGTTATATCATTCCCGTTCTACGTTGAGCCCTGGGACTGGGTACACGTTACCAAGGTCACTTTACAATCAAACAATTTTGGATATCACTTAATGTACAATAAAATGTATTCATAGAAAAAGAATAGAA